>JAHLJS010000009.1:40987986-41443655 GCA_038502445.1 Eremochloa ophiuroides
AGCAGGTAGTGCTCCTTTCACTTGCTTCGGATGCGGGAAGCCCAGACACAAGGTGGCTGTGTGCCCCGACCTCAACCGCACACTAGCTGTAGCCCAGAACACACCGAACCAGGGGTCTGCTACCCATGGACGTCTGAACCACATGACCGCTGAAGAAGTAGAGGATGCTCCAGATGCAGTATGCGGTATATTTTTGGTACATGGTAACAAGGCTATGGTTTTGTTTGATTTAGGGGCTACTTGTTTTTACATCTCATTGCATATGCACGTAGGCATAACATACCTGTTGCCCCAAGGGCAAACCCAATCCTAACTAGCTCACCCTTAGGAACCTTCAGAAGCATCCACATATGTAAGGGAGTGAGAATCACAATCGAGGGTTTAACCTTTCAAGCCGACCTCACCCTACTACCCTTCAACAGCTTAGATGTCATCCTAGGTACGGATTGGCTAACCAAACACCATAGAGTGATATCCTGCTTACCCAGATATGTCCAAATAACCCATCCCTCTGGCCAAGCTATTTGATGCATACCCCAAACCGAGAAGACCCAAGCCCTCCTATGTGCCCTAGAGACCAAAGGTGACAAGAAGGCCTTGGCAGTGGATGATGTACCTGTGGTCAGAGAGTACCCTGAGGTATTCCTAGAGGAATTGCCAGGCATGCCACCGGACAGGGATGTGGAATTTGTCATTAACCTGATGCCAGGGGCTGCACCAATTGCCAAGAGGCCGTTCGGATGTCAGCAGATGAGTTGAAGGAACTCAAGAAGCAGTTGGAGGAACTACTAGAGAAGGGCTACATCAGGCCAAGTGCCTCACCCTGGGGACCTCCTGTCTTGTTTGTCAAGAAGAAGGATGGCACGATGAGGATGTGCATTGACTATCGGAACTTGAATGCAGTCACGATCAAGAATAAGTACCCGTTGCCCCGCATTGATGACATGTTAGATCAGTTGTGTAATACCAAGTACTTTTCAAAGATTGATCTCTGGTCAGGATATCATCAGATGAAGATCAGGGAAGAGGATATTCCGAAGACAGCCTTGTCACGAGATATGGACAGTATGAGTGCACAGTAGTCTCCTTTGGACTTACCAATGCCCCAGTTTATTTCATGAATATGATGAACAAGGTCTTCATGAATGAGCTAGACAAGTTTGTGGTAGTGTTCATTGATGACATACTGATTTACTCAGCTACCACAGAGGAACATGAGCTGCACCTGAGAACCATGTTAGAGAGGTTAGCTCAACACCGGCTGTACGCCAAGTTTAGCAAATGCGAGTTTTGGTTAGAGGAAGTTGCCTTCTAGGCCATGTGCTGTCAGCTGAAGGAGTTGCAGTAGACCCAGCCAAGATAGAAGCTGTGAAAGAGTGGGAACAACCCCGTAATGTGTTAGAAATCAGGAGTTTCTTCGGATTAGCTGGCTACTATGGCAGATTCAACGAGAACTTCTCTAAGGTCGCACGACCCATGACCAATTTGCTGAAGAAGACCAATGAGTTTGTATGGACTCCTGAGTGCGAAAGGAGTTTCCAGACCCTGAAGCAGAAACTCACCACTACCCCCGTATTGGCCCTACCTGATATTCACAAGGACTTTGTGGTATATTGTGATGCCTCTCGGCAAGGTTTGGGCTGCGTATTGATGCAAGAAAGGAGAGTGATAGCATATGCCTCAAGACAGTTGAAAGAGCATGAGCAGAGAAAGGAAACTCATGACCTAGAACTTGCAGCCGTGGTACATCTGGAGGCACTATCTGATAGGCAACAAGTGTGATATCTACACCGATCACACAAGAGCCTAAAGTACTTTTTCACACAAGAGGATCTGAACATGAGGCAAAGCAGATGGTTAGAACTCATCAAGGACTATGACCATGAAATCCACTATCATCCAGGGAAAGCAAATGTAGTCGCCGATGCCCTTAGCCGCAAGAGCTATTGTCATACTCTCATCACCGAGTCCATGCCTCCGGAGCTCAAAAGAGAGTTTGATGCTTTTTAGCTGGAGATAGTTTCATATGGCATGCTAAATGAGCTCCGTATTGAGTATGACCTCATTTCCAGAATTCGTAAGGCGCGGAATACTTTCCCAGAAATTGATGACATTTGTAAGGTTATGAAGGCAAATAGAGGCTGCGAATTCCGAGAAGATGAGCATGGGGCTGTCTGGTACAAGAACAGGATTTTTGTACCGACAGACATCACGATACAGGAAGAAATACTGTCTGAAGGACATGACTCCAACTATTGTATCCACCCAGGAGCAGCAAAAATGTACCACGATCTAAAGAAGCGCTTCTGGTGGAGGAACATGAAAGCAGATATAGCCAGACATGTGGCAAGGTGTGACACATGTAACAGGGTCAAGGCAGAACATCAACAGCCGGCAGGACTGTTACAACCTCTCGCTGTTCCAGAATGGAAGTGGGAGTGCATTTCTATAGACTTTATAGTTGGATTACCCCGTACCGCGAAGAAACATGATTCAATTTGGGTAATAGTCGACCGCTTGACCAAAGTCGCTCACTTTGTCCCTATCAGCATAGGTTATGAGGCAGAGCGGCTAGCGGATTTGTACATAACCAACATCCTAAGACTGCACGGGGCACCCACGAGCATTATATCTGACCGAGGCTCACAATTCATGTCTCGATTCTGGCAGTCTCTACACAAGTCCACTGGAACCAAACTAGACTACAGCACAGCTTACCACCCACAGACTGATGGGTAGACAGAGAGAGTAAATCAGATTCTTGAGGACATGCTTCAAGCTTGTGTACTAAGATATGGTACAGATTGGGAAAGCTGCCTACCCCATGCCGAGTTCTCATACAACAATAGATATCGGACAAGCATCAAGATGTCTCCATTTGAAGCACTGTATGGGAGACCTTGTAGGACCCCATTAATGTGGTCGGAACCTGGAGAGAGAGCGTTCTATGGCCCCGCTAAAAATGTGGAAGTAGAAGAAGGCGTTGCACAAGTGAGGGAGAATTTGAGAATTGCCCAGAGCAGACAAAAGAGTTATGCGGAAAAGAGATGAAGAGAACTTGAGTTCAAAGTGGGAGATTATGTCTATCTTAAGGTATCCCCACTCCGTGGCACTGTCAGATTTCATGTGAAAGGGAAGCTAGCCCCAAGGTATGTTGGGCCGTACAGAATTTGTAAATGGATTGGAAAACTTGCTTACAAAGTGGAACTGCCGGAGGAACTATCTGGAGTGCACCCGGTGTTCCATATTTCCCAGCTGCGGAAGTGTCTGAGATTGCCCGAGGAGCAGGTTCCTACAGATGCACTGGATTTACAAGATACGGTTGAGTACAAGGAACACCCAATCAAGATCTTGGCATGAGATACTGTTGACACTTCTTATCGCAACCACCAGAGACAGGGTGTTAGGCTATCTCTGATAACGGCGCCAGAAGTGCCTGAGGGTATTTCTTATGCCTATTGGATAATTCTGCAAGCGCACAGAATATACCGCTGTAGCACTTCACCTGGGAGTATTCCAAGGTATCGTTATTTATTTTTATCCCAAGGGAAAGCGGTAGCTAGGAATAATTAATAAAAAGAAAGAGAGATCGTTAAGTCTATACCAACTTAGTACCAGCTAGTGGTAGGGGGTAAATCGATAGGTAGAGGAAAGGGTAATGACACCAACACACAACAAGTATTAAGATAACTAAAAGATAACTAGTAGAGCATAGTTAGGTGTGAGGACAACGAGTGAGTATAAGACTCCTATGACACTTACTTTACTCTTATGACTTACCCTATCAAATAGATGACTTATACTAAGATAGTACCTTACTACCGGTGTGCAGGGGGTAGTGCGAGACAATAGAGGACAAAACCTCTACCCGAAGCGCCTACACTCTTATGGGAGCCTACCTTTTAAGAACTTGCCTAAAACACGTGGAGGGATACTAAGACTAGACAGGGTTGTCACCACCTGCTAGCATCCACAAACAATCCATGCGACAAGCGGTAATCAAAGGCAAGATCTAGTCTAAGCACCACGCTTACACTAAGTCTCACTATTCTAGCTGCGTACCAACAGCTAGAACACCCTATGACAGGCGATGAACTAACACACGTTGAGTTGGGACAAGATCACTATCAAGTATAAAACAACTATAGAAGAAGATAAGACACAACAATACTATAAAGAATAGTAAAGACTAAGTAAGAACTTAGTGAAGTAAAGTAAAGATAACATATATTGATAAGGATAAAGTCTTACAGAAGGAAAGGTACAAGAGCTATACCAGACTCTCTAGTAGACGACTCCGGAGACTCTGAGCATAGCTCGACTCGACTCTAACGCCCACACTAGACTAATACTACTACTAAAGAGTAGAACTTCACTCTAGCTTGCTTCTTGTGTAGTATGGTGTGTCTTGAAGAGGAGTGGGCAGCCACTATTTATAGTGGAGGATGAGGGGATGCCACATCAGCGATCCGTGTGCTCCTTGCCTCTCCACCCTTGGATCCACCGCCTTGTAACCGCCTCAAGATGGACGGCTTTGGTGATTTGAGCACATGGAAAACATGCTTGGAGTCGGTGGAGGCCAACCGACCTGGCTGGGCACCAGGGGGGTTCGACCGACCCCCTATGACTGGTGGGCCTAGCCAGGAGCTTCCAGCAGGTGTCCCCACCAGTCAGTGATGGTGTAGGTGGCCTGGGCCCACCAATGGTGGTTCGGCCGACCCACCCCTGGCGGGTTGGGCCCAACACCGTGGTCCCCACCTATCATAGAGACTCCCCTAGTCTTTGTTATGTCTCGTTTGCTTTGTTTCACGCCTCAATCCGTGTGCCTTTGATCTCCACCGTTGAATGAAAGCACAAGTTGATCCGATGGATGAAATGATTTGGTTGGAGTGTCACACGGATCCTGCCACGTCACCAGAGCCAGGTGGGCCCCATGGGCAGTTTGGCCGACCCATGGATGAGCCCACCCTTGGCTCTGATCTCTTTCATTTGATGTTGTATGCACTGTGTTGAAAGGTGGTGGCCTGGGGCAACATGACATGGTTCGGCCGAACCATGTAGTTAGCCCCTAGCTGCTCACTTTTGCACTGTTTTGGTGTTCCCTGCAATCACAAGCTTAATAGTACATGTGGAACTAGTTATTGATAAAATATACTCATGATATGTTTATCTTCTCTTGAATCCGAGGCCTCTTGACGGTGTTTGAATGTGGAATTTTTAGGTATATCCACCGTCAACAGATGCCAAGCAAACTCGAAACAAGACCATACCGATGTGTAAGGTGCAATGGAGCAATCTGTTGACACTTCTTAGCGAAACCACCAGAGACAGGGTGTTAGGCTATCTCTGATAATGGCGCCAGAAGTGCCTGGGGTATTTCTTATGTCTATTGGATAATTCCGCAAGCGCACAGAATATACCGCTGTAGCACCTCACCCGGGAGTATTCCAAGGTATCGTTATTTATTTTATCCCAAAGGAAAGCGATTGCTAGAAATGTTAATAGAAAGAGATCCTTAAATCTATCTCAAATTAGCACAACTAATGCAGAGGGGGTAATCGAAGTATGATAGGAAGGTGATGATTCAAAGATAACAAATCAAATGCTAAAAGATAACTAGTGTAGTGTAGCTAGGTGGGAGGACAACGAGTGAGAAAGGTTCCTGTGATTCAAACTTTACTCCTGTGATCTATCCTATCAAATGGGCGAATTACACTAAGACCGCTACCTTACTTCCGGTGTGTAGGGGATAGGCGAGACAGTAGGGGATATAACCTCTACCCGAAGCGGCTATTCTCTTATGGGATCCTACCTTTTAAGAACTTGCCTAAAACACGTGGAGGGATACTAAGACTAGACAAGGCTGTCACCACCTGCTAGCACCCACAAACAATCCGTGTGACAAGCGGCATTCAAAGGCAAGATCTAGTCTAAGCACCACACTTACACTAAGCCTTACTACTCTAGCAGTGATCAAGGCAACTAGAGCACCCTATGATAGGCGATGAACTACACACGTGAGCTGGTTACAGGATCACAATCTAATGCAAACCGACCAAGTAATATGATAAGTCACAACAATACTATTAAAGTAATGTACTAAGTAAAGACTCAGTAAAGTAAAGCAGGAATAATATATATTAAAGTAGATAAGTTTTACAGAAAGAGAAAGATAAAAGAGCTATACCAGACTCTCCAGTGGACGACTCCGGAGACCCCGAGCGTAGCTCGACTCAACTCTAACTCCCACACTAGACTACAACTACTACTAAAGGTGGAACTACACTACTTCTTCACTTGTATCTTGAATGAATCATGTCTTGAGAGAGTGGATGCAGCCTCTATTTATAGGAAAGAGCAAGGGGGTGCCACGTCAGCGATCCGCGTGCTCCTTGCCTCTCCATCCTTGGATGAACTGACTTAGAACCGCCTCAAGATGGATGGCCGTGGTAATTTCAGCACATGGGAAGCTTGCAGAGAGGCGGTGGAGTGAGTCGGTGGCCAAAACCCACATAGGGAGGGTTCGGCCGACCCCTATGATGGGTGGGACCAAGCCAGGTGTGGGCCCCACCAGTCGTAGAGTCTCCCCTGATACTTGTTATGTCTTGATTGCTTCGTTTCATGCCTCAATCCGTGTGCCTTTGATCTCCACCGTTGAATGGAAGCACAAGTTGATCAGATGGATGAAATGATTTGGTTGGAGTGTCACACGGATTCTGCCACATCACCAGAGCTAGGTGGGCCCCATGGGTAGTTCGGCCGACCCATGGGTGGGCCCACTCTGAGCTATGATCTCTTCCATGTGGTCCCTTGTGTCATGTATTGGAATGTGGTTGTCTGGTGCCTCCATCTGTGGTTCGGCCGAACCACATATGTGTGCCCTGGCTGCTGCATTTTGTCCTGTTTTGATCTTCCCTGCATTCACAAGCTAAGAGTACAAGTGGAACTCATTATTGATAAAATATGCTCATGTTATGTTTATTCTCCTTTGGATCCGAGGCCTGTTGACGGTGTTTGAAAGTGGAAATTTATGGTATATCCACCGTCAACAAGATCCCCCAAGCTTAACCTTTGCTCGTCCTGAGCAAATAATTAAACTTAGCCTCGGTGGATCAGGAGTTGCTACAATGTTCATGTTTCAATAATACCATGTAGACAACAAAGTATTTCTCTTTTGAATGGAAAAATTAGCTATAAAAATTCACCCATTTTACCTTAGTCCTTCATGGGGCTAATGGCCTTTCCCTTTGCCTTAGGTGGTTGAGAGACAGAACAGTTTAATTTGAGCACTAATTTTCTCATTCTTTGCAAGTTTCATACTGGAGGTTTTAGCAATGTTTTTCAAAAGACAACTTAATGTTCCTCATATGGTACTCTCATGTCGCTCAAATGGTGTATGATTCCTTACCAAGGCATAAAGTAAATGTTGACTTCTCTTTATCATCCTACCTCTAAAAATGGCTTATGTGGAGCTTAAGGTAGGAATGAAAGAATATAGCATACTTACTTTGCATATGTTGTAGAGTCGAAGCTTGGATCCAAAGAGAGAAGTGTCATGCCCTTAGATCAAGATGTACAAGTGTGTGGATAATGATGGAATGTAATGCTCCTCTATTTGAATTGTATCTCTCTCTAAGAAATTTTGGAGACATGGCTATCATTTTCTCTTTCTTTTATTTACGAGCCTAGACTTGCTCATATATTTTTCTTTTCTTTTCTATGGACTTCACATGTCCATCTTTCTTTCTTTTTCATTTTGCATAGCCTTTTTGTCTCTTCTACCAAATTAACTAAGAGAGATGTTTTAAAATTTTAGCACATGGAGCATTTATTTGGTGGAAATAAAAAGCATGTTGTTGCGTACTCCCAGTGTAGAAGCAGCATGTATATGTGGTGTGTGCATGATCTTGATCTTGGGGCATGATAAGACTCTCAACAAGGGTCAACAAGGCTTGACAACACTCAATACACAGCAAATAGCTTATGTGGAAGGTTTTAAACATGTGTAGCATATATGGCTGTGGTAGGAATTTTATCACCATTGAGGAACAATAAGGTTTTAATTGTTTAAGAAATAAATCTCCAGTAATCATGCATGCTTGGAACGATATTATAGTAACTCCTGTTTCCCTATATCATATCTCACAATAACTTAGACTTAGTTCTAGCATTTAGCATCCATAAAGTTTTTAGGTTTATGATGACTTTTAATGAGCCAAGTAATCCATACTCAAAGAAATACTGAGTTGTAAACTAGGCATTAAAGAAATATTAACAGAGAAATTATTCATCATTTCCAATGAGAAAGATTTTCATGCATGAACAAAAAATATTTTTGTGTTTTTTGTTTATTTTATTTAAATGCATTAAATGAAGAACAATATAAAATACTGAGATAGAATATTTACCTTGGTGGGGGAGAGAATCTCCCCCAAGCTTGCACTTTTGCAGTTATCTCACTGAGGTGGACGTGGTGGATATGGTGGTGGATAATGAGGATATTGTGGTGGATATGGTCGCAGAAACTGCTGTGGGTGCTGTGGGATATGTGGAGGTGGAGGTATGTTGTGATGTGCATAGAGGGCAGTCCACTGTCTGCCATTCTGCTCCTGAAAATTTTGGAGCTGTTGCTGGGTTTGCGCAGTGATGTTGTGAATGGCTTCATGGCCAGCCCGCAGCATACCAAACTGATGTGTTAGCAACTCCATGTCATGTCGATGGCTTCGCGTCCCTGCATCCTGCATAGATGAGTAAGAAAATCTGGCACTTTGGGCCCCTGACCGGCGCCCTCCTCCAGAGCTGGAGGCTTGCATGGCATTTGAGCTTCCTGCATAGGTGCTGTCGTCTTCTTCGGATGATTCATTACGCTGTGCAGCACGCGTTCTTGCACGGGTAGCAGGACCTGAAAAACTCCATCGACCGCCTACTCCTGCAATGTTAGGCACTAAAGGGTGGCCCCCATATAGTTTTAATTCTGGACATGACAAAGTGAGTCTTGCATCGTTATTATGAAATTTAAATTCTATTGTTCCTTGGGGACCACCGGCATAATATGAGCTTTTATGAAATATTCCTCACCCAGAATGGTTCTATGTGTTGGTATGTAATCATTAAATCCATTTAGTAGTTCAAGGTAGCTACACATTTTTGTGATAATGGATGAGAAATCAAATGATCCACATCTTGATGGTGCAGAAATCCAATGCTCTACCATGGCTTTTACAGGTGATATTCGGATTTTATATACCATGGCATGCATTATTCTTAAGTCAATCTCTCTAACAGGTCTCACATCATCCCGGGGAAACAGAGTGATTCCTAGCCATCTATGCAAAAAGCGCAGTGTGGGATTGCAAATGTGACTAGTACGTGGTTTTCCCATTCTATTTTCCCCAGTTATGTCATGCCAAAATTCAAGTTTATTGAACCTTCGAGTAGTAGATTCTAAATTTGAGGTGCAGTTCATGAAGCCTAGGCAAGCACTAAACTGGTCCCAAGTAAGATCATAGGCTTGATTAAACAGGCGAAAATAGATGTTGTCTCTAGCTACTTTTACTGTGCACATAAATTCTAAAGTGACACTCTTGCTACCTTGGTACCCAGAAAAATCCCAAAATTCACCCCATCCTATTGCACCAAAAACATCAAAGAACTCCTCAAACATACCTGTGCATTGGAGGAGTCCTAAATTAATTACTTGGTGTGTTCAAAGTTGCGGTTACGGATGGAGTTGAGGACGAGAAGTTCTTGCGGAGTGACCCAAATGCCTGTTTCTTGGTCTTGTGTTCTAACAGGTTCTTCCTCTTCTTCGGATTCTTCATGATCATGAGGATGTTGTTCAACATTTCCCGTGTTGTTGCTTGGCTCAGTTGCCTCAGACAAATATTCATTCTGTGACTCTGAGAGTTCTATCTCAGTGTCATGGGAGGATGATCGTTGCGATCAACTCCCGCTCAATGCTGAGCGCATTTTCTTTGCTGCGGCCTTGAATGAGTTCTTCACATTTGCACAAAACAAAAACACGAACCAAGATTCGAATGATAGGGGTTAGCTTAATTGAACCTTCTTACCGGATGATTACCTTCGTTGACTCCCTCGGGCGATGAATATTTGAAGGACAAAGATGAGAGAAGAATATTTTTTATTTTTCTTTTGAAAGGGAACTCTGCTGGTGGTTTGGTTTGAAGAATGAGCTCACAAGCATGGGGATTAAATGGAGAAGCAGAGAGTGCAGGGGCACTTGGCCTGGTTCGGCCGACCCCTATAGTGCACCAACTTGCGCAAATAATTGGAGGGGCTTCTAGTGTGTCGAGAGGATAGAAAGACAGAGTGATTTGATGCCACCTAGTGGGTCGGCCAAACCCTGTACACCCTCCAATTGCACCTAAAATTTGATAAGTCCTTGACACATTGAAATGGCCAAAAGCTGGAGTGATGGGTGGCCTAGTGCTGGTTCGGCCGAACCCATCCTCATCTATATTTGCTATAATAATCGTGGGAATCTATCATGTGTAGAAAAGAGAGGAAGATAGAGTGGTTTGAGGCCCTTTGATGGGTCGGCCGAACCCTGCTCTCCCTCCATTTGCTATGTGCCAAACAAAGGTGTCTATTCTAGTCATCTCTTGCCTAGTGAAGTACTGAACTTTCTCTCCTTTGGATGCTTGCTCATGGGATTCTTTCTTGGAGTGAGTGATGAATGTAACAAAGGGCCAAAGGAGGGAGCAAGACATGACCATGGCTGGTGGAGGCTTGCACATTAGATGCTTCACGGGATAGTTCTTTCAAAGGGTGAATTGCTTAAGGGTTTAAGTAAGAATCTTTCCCATGATTAGCAAAAGGTATTTTGATCAAGCTTTGCATGAGTGGAATTTAAGGAGATAGAGAATGGACTTTGTCATGACAAAATTTTGCTCTTGGCTCACTCATGGTTGTTGTGCACTTTTCTTGTCAGCATTTTAATAAAGCTTGAGATAAGAGAGAGAAGAATCTAGTGTCCAGAGTGCGAGTTGACAAATATATGTCTTGCAGCACTCAATAGGGCAACGCACATGAGGCTTGAGTAGAGTAAATTAGCACTAAAACATGTGAGAGCACAGAAAACTGATTGAGGGAAAATCCAAGGTTGCCTTGCTAGCTTATTTAAATGATCAAGATTACATGTAATATTTTAGGGTGTTGTCGTGCATGGAACATATCAGAGCATGGCATGGATTAAATTGGAGAAAAGATGGCAGGTGGGTGGCACGATGATGGGGTTCGGCCGACCCCACCATGGCCCCACTTGGTGTCAACTTACTTAGCAGGTCAATTACTTGATTATTTTAATATTGAGCTTAATTATTGATCGACAGAACAGGGGTTGGATATAAATGCTAAAGTCAATTAAGCAAATAAAGGAAGTAAATGTCACAGAACCGACCAATTTATACGAGCACAAGTACGACGATCGCCAATTTAGTAGCAATCAAGTCACGCTTGAGCCAATATAAACCCGGTAGTCCGAAAATCTCGAATGATTTCTAACATTTTAAACAGAACATACCCCAAAGATCTTACAAATTCAACAACAACCCATCAAATGATACATAAGTTTACAACCGAATTAAAACATCAGAGTACAACATAGTCTTTTACATAAATGTAACAGTAGCGAAAGTCAACATAGTTTTGAAACAATATAGTTCACATACGACTACCACCAGCTGACCGTGTCACAGCATCTTACAAAAGCTAAAGATGGATAACGACCTTGCCCCAGGTCTAATCTTCTTCGCCCGCAGGGGTGAAGCAGTTCTTGCAATAAGCATAGTAGACTACTCCTTCTGCAACAATGGGAATAAAACCTTGAGTACTCAATTGTACTCAGGTAGACTTACCCGATAGGAAGTAAATAAAAAGACTCTCAAGGATATGCAGGCTTATTTCGTGGAGCTCAGAGGATAGCAACATTTTACATAAAAAGCATTACTGCAGTAGTTCCTCAACTTATAAATTTTAGATATGGTTTAGCTTCGATTTCAGTTAAGCTATTAAGCTAAAGTTTGCAACTATACTAAACAATCACTTGATATTATAGCAAACAATACAACCATATGATTTCCGATATCCACAGATATCAACCTCATCTCACCATAATCAATATGTTCAAGTTGTTAGCCTCTACCCACTACAAGGTTTCCCCCCTAATGCCACGCCACACCACTGCAACACCACAAGTTTGGTTGCCATAGGGGGGTCATATTGCAACCTAGGCGTAAAATGGTTGCCATATGTGCCTGTAATGCAACGAAGTAAAAGTATTGCAATATGTATGGTTAATCATTGCAAAAAGTGTGTTCTATTGCAACTATTTTAGTCTTTCGTTGCGCTTGATAGGACTTATTGCAATGGAGTTTTTTGGTTGCATTAATATTGATTTGTGTTGCAATTACCTGATCTTCTTGCAACTATATTGGATTTGGTTGCCTTTATGTGGTATTATTGCCACAACTATTTTGGTTGCGACAATTTTTTTGAGTTGTTGCAAATGCTTGATGGATATTGCAATGAATGATTTGCAACAGTTGCAATAGTGACATACTATTGCCATGATTTTTTGGGATGCAATAGTCTTCTGTAGTGTTGCAATTGGTACATACTAATTGCAACGATGATCCTATGTGGATGTAATATCGAGTTACAATTGCCACGGTTAGTTGAATGTTGCGAGAAACTAACATATAAGGTGGGCTTTAATTAGTTAGATAGGCTTGGGCCCAACAGTAACCTGTTAATCTCCCCACGTACACGTAAAAAAAAATATGCGAGACATGTGGGATCGCGACGCCGTAGCTAGTAGAGGCACATGGTCCTGAGTTATTTTGGACTTGGAGCCGAACCAAAACTCAGGACCTTTTATAAACATGTTTAAAAAAAATACTCAATATGTATGTATAATTCATTTTTACGCTCAAATGGGTTGAAAAGCAATATTCATAAGAAATTATTATAATTAATTAATAAAACTGAAAAGTATCACATACAAAATAATATGAACTTTTGGCTTTTGGTTAATCAGTACCTTTGGACGTTGCTGCCTCAAAATGACAACTTAGATACTAATGAGTAATAGTCGTCTCACAAACTCATAAATCATAACAGAATCCGTCAAAAAGAAAAAAATTCTTTATATATGCTCAGTGTACCCTAAGTCCCTAACTAATGAATTCTATTTTTGATCGAGAGACTAAAAAAAAGCAAAGAGAACCTACTGATTCAGCAGGCTGCAGTCATCGCTAGGCATCGCAGGTCTCCTGGGCTGGGCTCTAGCTAAGCCAATTAGCCTTCTCAATTAACGTGTTGCTATTGCCTTCTTGATCTTTTAACTTTGTGAGCCAAGTAAACTAATAATAAATAGCTTAATATTCATAGAACTGCATGCCCCCACCCCCAGGACCGGCACCAAAAGTCGTAGCGACGACGCGGCGCCAATTGGCTCAGATTACCTGCACACGCATCTCACAAAAACATGTAATTTTAGACGGAGAAAGTACATAGGAATCATTGCTAGTCCAACTGGTTAGGCTGACGCGTCTAGAACCAAGTGACCAGGGTTCGACCCCCTGGTTGACGCATATTTTTGTTGCTCGCAAATTTGCATGGTATTGTGCGGATTTTGCTTGTCACTGGCCTAGTCGCGCTCCTTTGGGGATTTTTTTCGCTGTTTGCTGCTGGTGCGTACTCATTTTTTTCATTTCTATTCCTAGTTTGGCGGTAATATGGTCAATCTGGATGCTTGGACCATATATTTCCAACAATATATTATAGAGTTCAAAAAATGAACTTGACATCGTACATGTGGAGCCAAGTCATTCGAGTCTAAAATGAGAATTTTTGAGGTTTCTTTAAGTCTTTCATTCCAGCCTAAAATGAGAATAAAGATTAAAGACCAAACACAAATATTAATTATGTAAAACAATGTGATAGTGCAGAAAAAAAACCAGTTATAACATCACAAACCAATAAAAAAATATGCATTTAAACAAAGAAATCATCTTCCTCGCTTTCTACCAGAACTGGTGCAACGACTCCATCGTCAATGTAGGTGTCATCTTGGTCGTCATCATCCTCATCAAGCAAGACTGCATCATCTGGTTCGGGAACTGCTTCGGCACGCACCTGATGATAACATCACAAATTAACAAAAAAATATGGATTCAAACAACAAAATCTTCCTCACTTTCTTCCACGCACCTGATTAATAACCATGGCATCACCAGTTGTGCCTTCCTTGTCTAGTCTTGTCCAATTTGACAAATCATGATGTATGCCTAATAAATTCATATCTTGGGTTCCCACATCAAGTACATCGACGTCAAGGTCACCCTGATTTTCTTCTTCTGGCATAGCAAACAAATTTCTTGGTCTCACCGCAACAACACTAGACCACCCCGGCTTGGTCACGAGGTTGACAAAAAACACTGGTTCAGCCTGTGTCGCCAGTATGTAAGGTTCATTTGAATATCGGAACCTAGAAGTATCGATATCGATAATACCATATTTATCCCTGTTGTATCCTCTACTTCTACTGGTAGTGGTAGCAGGCACATCATACCAATCACACTGGAACAATATAACTTCTTTTTGTGTAGGGAATTCGAGTGAGATCATTCTTTTAACTTTTCCATACCATGTCATGTTGCCAGTAGTACCATCACCCCTCACAAGCACACCACTGTTCTGTGTCACAAGGTTTCTCTCAATGGCATCCGTTCGAAAAAGCCAATTATTGATGTAGCATCTATTGAACACACGACCTCGATGGTCTGGTCCTGTAGCAAGGGCATTCATGAGTTCACTTGCTTCCCCTTTCTCATATAGTTTGGTGATCTGCAAACACCATTTGAGAACAAATATTATATTAGTTATTACATCGTCGTAACCATCATATGGAATTAAAAAAATACAAAAATAGTACTAACCTTGTCGTCAAACCACCTTACAAAGTGCTCCTGGTGTCGTTTATCAAGATTCCTTATACTAGTACTTTTAAGTTCTTCCTTATGCTGCCTACATTGAAATACCAATTACTTAGGTATAAAAAAATCTAAGTGTTGTCAGTTCGCTATGGACTATATTAGAACCTATCCATCCAGGGTTCAGTTATGGTTCCGGTCATATTTTACCAGCATCCATATTTGCTAGTCAATTATAAAAGAAAATATATTGCAACTTACTCGACGAAATGGTTGACTTCCTCACAGTCACTGAGTATATAGTGCTTCATCTTCCGAATCTCATCTGCTTCAAATACATGCAAATTCTGACCTCTCCTCTTGTAATCCATTTCACTAAATATGCTTAGACCACATGGCGGCTCATTTGCAGCTGTGCTTTCATGCCGATCAACACGATTCAGCTTGGTGCCAACATCCAAGAACCTAGAACAAAATGTAAGACACTCCTCAGCTATGTATCCCTCAGCTATAGAACCTTTTGGGTGCGCCTTGTTCCTCACATAGCCTTTAACAGTACGTAGATACCTCTCAACTGGATACATCCATCTATAACACACGGGCCCTCCAAGTTTAGCCTCTTGAGCTAGATGAACTGGCAAATGCACCATGATATCAAAAAATGTAGGTGGGAATACCATCTCAAGCCGGCAAAGAGTCTCTGCAATTGATTTGCTAAGTTTGTCAACATCTTCTTCCACCAGCTCCTTCGAACAAAGAGCACTGAAGAACCTACTGAGCTGAATCAAAGGCATGACAACATCGTCTGGCAAAATCTTTCTGATGACTAAGTGTAAGAGTTTTTGTAGAATAATATGGTAGTCATGAGTTTTGAGTCCAGACACCTTACATGAATTTACATCAATACATCTCCTTATATTGGAGCTACAGCCATCAGGCATCTTTGCTCCCTGTAGAAATTGGCATAAACTTGTTTTGTCATCCTTATCTAAGAAATACAAGGCTGCTGGCAAAGTATAATTATCATTGTCAATCACAGAATGTTGATCTTGTCTTATCCCTAGTTGTTCCATGTCAAGCCGGGCCTTATCGCTATCCTTACACTTACCTTCAATTTCAAGCAAAGTACCCAATATGCTCTCACAAATGTTTTTCTCAATGTGCATGACGTCCAAATTATGCCGTATGAGCAAAGAAGACCAATAAGGCAGCTCAAAAAAAATACTCTTCTTCCTCCAATTGTGCCATCTTTTATCTTCATCACGCTTCCTCTTTTTTCCTGCCTCCTTTCCAAATCTCAATTGATCAAAAGTTGCATAATGCTCCAATACCTGCTCACCAGACAGTGGAACTGGAGCCTCCCTGCTTTCCACCTCATTGTTGAAGCTGATCTTGTTCTTGCGCCATGGATGGTCTATGGGCACTCAGTAAAGTGTTTGCCGAGTGTTTTTGGCGCATTGACGAGTGTCTCAGGCACGTGTTAAACCGCGCGAATTCAGTAGTGATCACTAGATAGGTCATTGAATATACTTTCATAATAAACTTGTTTAGAGATATAAATGTTGCACGTATTTCTACAAATATAGTCAAAGTTGAGAAAGTTTGACCGGCACACAATGTGGACGTCGAGTTTAACGACGGTGCACTTTGCACACTCACCGGGCCGCAACACAAATTTGCTTGTTTCAAAGAAAGTTTGAAAACAATTACCATGTTTTTTTTCCAAATTACCATGTTCATTTGAAATTCATCTACATACACGAGAGGGAGGTAAAAGGTTTGGTTTTTGAAAATTAGGAAACCTGGACAGCCGCCTCAGATCGATGCCGCCAATTTTTTTTCCAAACGAAACTCGGTGCCGCGCCTTTTCACTAAAAAACGTCGCGCCAAACACCCCCAAACGCGCAACTGGTCCCACGTTCGCCCTTCATTAGCGCTAATCTAATCGGGAGAGGCCGAGAGAGACGTATCGTCGCAGCCGCCAGGTGCTAGTTAGGGTTTTGGGCGTACAAACAAGGGGACGAAGATGGTGACCTCTTCGGAGGGACGGGTGAGAGCGGCGACCGGGACACCTAGGTCCGCTTCAACGCCGGCAACGGCTGCAGCGGAGACATCACCTGCGTTGAACACGCCAACACCTTCGTCCGCGCGTGCACCTGACTCCACTTCCATGATGTCAAGACCCAGGGCGACGATGTCGCTTTTTCGGCGAACAACTTCGTCCAGGACTTCGACACCTTCTGCCAAGGACTACAAGGCCGGCAGTGTTCCTCTCAGAATGACAACGGCAGGTAAGATGTGTTTGGTCGATTTAGGTTTTCATTGCGTTCATCTTAGACAAACAATACATGCATGAAACTGCTCTGGCTTTGGTGGGTTGGCAATTGGCATGAATGTGTTCTGGCTTTCGTTGAACAAGATGCACGTGACACCGACGGCTGACTGCGGGCTCGCCATGGCCAGCACCACGGCAGCGGGTCAGAGGGCAGTGCGTTCGACCGACTCGCGCCGCTTTGCTCGCTCGTGTCTCATCCTCATGTGTTGCCCGCCCCACCGTCAGGGGCGTCGCCGTGGCTTCCTGCCTCTTTCCGGCCTCCCTTTTGCCTCTTCGCTCCATCCCTCACCGGCTCCATGGCTCGCCCTCTCCATTCTGCCATCCGTCTCCGTGGCTCTGGCCTATGCGCCTGCTGGCTGCGGCGGCTACACCCTCGGTGGCTCTGCCCAGCGGAACAGCCCTAGCCCCCAGCGGCAGCGGCAGTCCAGCGCTGCCCGTCCAAGCCTGGGCGAAGATAAGAACTGGCGCTGAGCTACGAGGAATAGAGTAGCTGCAGCTCTAGTTTGCATTTGGTTTTTTCGATTTCAATTTTCAATCCTTATTTACGGTTCATAATGTTTTGATTCCAGTCAGATTATAATATCATACTGTACAAGATGCAGAGGAGTAGGACTTTAGCATCTTATTTTTCTTGAGTTCCTAGACTTCGTTGAGAATATTATTTCTTTTACGTGACATGCAGCTTTCAGTTTTTCAGCCCTGGCCCTAGTCTGGCCTAAATCCTGGGAACGAATTGTATCCATGGTGCATTGGTGCTAACTTCTGACGTTAGCATCTGAGACCGTTCAGCCTCAATGCATCAATTAGTTTCTTAGTTTTTTTTCTGTAAATAGTTGATGCAACAAGCAAAATTATTACGCAGTTTCTAAGTAATTTGAAGAAAAAAATAATTACTCGATTTGGAGCATTGATTCAAGCTGCCACTTTTTCTTGAAAGAAAAATACTGCATAGGCACAAGCATTAATTCAGTTCAGTACTCAACTATAGAGTAAAACTACTACTGAAAGACAACACCATATACAAGTGGGCTGAACAACTTCTTGCATGCAACTATTAGGAATTTTTGCTTTTAAATTAACTGAGCTACGGATACTGTTTCATGACCTGTGCTTCCATGGTTGTCTCTATTTTCTATGTGACAGCTCGGAAGAAAGATGGACTATGTTTTCCCAAATTATATTATCTTTTATTTACAAACCATTTATAGGTTACAGCTGTTATTAAGTTGCCATATATATATATATATATATATATATATATATATATATATATATATATATATATATATATATATATATATACTATTTGCAGGTGCACTTGACAACCCTAGGAATCAGAGAGATGTTTTAATTTCAGATCAAGATAGCAATCCAACACCACCTCAGAACCAACCATCTCATGCTCGGCGTGCAATAACACTAGGAAATAGTAAGTAATGCTTGCTGTGAATTTTTTTTGATGTTTACATCAATTGTCCCTATGTAAACAATATTGTTTAATCTCTTGCATTATACATTCTTTTGTTGGTCAAGATTCTCAAAAGAGGAAGACACGAGGTGCCATGAAAGGATTGGCAGCAAGCAACAAGAGATCCAAGTCTGGCAGTCAAAAACTAAAAATTGAGTTCTCTAGACTTGGAGGAGGTGCAGGTGAGAACGCACGGACATTTACTGATGAAATTGTAGTGTTTACAAGGAGACATGCACCACTCATTGGAGTGAGAACATGGAGAGATATCTACGAGGATGTGAAAAAAAGAATAGCATCTGATATCTTGGTGAGCTTCAGATTATTTTGTTAGCGTACACATTTTTGCAACCAAATTATTTAATGTCTCACCAAATATGTGATTATGTTCAACAGAATAAATGGGACATTGAGGAAACACCAGAAAACAAGAAAAAGATATGGACCATTGCTAATGAGAGATACAAAGGATGGCGCTCCACATTTAGTGCTACGTACAGGGCATACGATACCTATGAGGAGAGGATGAGCCACAAGCCTGAAGATTTGGACATCGTCGAATGGCACTATCTGGTGATGTATTTTAGGAGTGAAGAATTTCAGGTTTGAGGATATTTCTTTTAATATTGTTGCCAATTGCACTTGCTGAAATTAATCATATGTTTCAAGTATGCAATATTTAATTTTTAAAATTTACTCCTTGTATAGAGGGTTAGTAGCAAGAATTCCCATAATCGGCAGAAAAGAAAGATAAACCATGTGATAGGATCAAAGGCTTTTTCTCAGATAAGCTACGAGCAGGTAATAACTACATAACCACATGTATATGCTTTCTTACATGTTTTGAAATGTCGCTAATTTTTTACATTCTTGCCACATTAGAGGGACCCCATAACTGGTGATGAGCCAAATGATTTGGAGCTTTTTATGTTGACACACAGTAAGAATGGACGATGGGCAACCCAAGAATCTAGGGATATCTATGTGAGTATATAACAGTTGTTCAAACCTTATTAAGTGATGTACAGTGAAGGCCTACAATTACATTTTGAATTAACTACTTTTGTTGCTCTATCCTTGTTAGGACTATGCTAGCACCAAACTTTCTGAGAAGGAAGCAAGTGGAGCTGCAAGCATCTCAGATGTGGAGCAAAACCATATTTTTCAGTCAGTCTACAAGGAAGCAACACAATGCAAATCAACCAAGATCCATGCTAATGGGTACATGGCAAAGTACCCAACTAGAAGGCAGCTTCTGTCTGAGGATTACCAAAACCAAGTCCGTAATGACGCGGCAATCGCAAACGCGTTATCTCAGCTGGTAGGAAGAATGGAAGCTCAGGAGGCTGAAATGGAAACCGAAAGGGAAGAGCATAGGCGTCAGATTGAAGAAATGAGGAAGGCAAGGGAAGCTGATAGAGAAGCGCTTAGGCAAGAGTTCAGGGCTATGATGGAAGCAGCTCCTGGACAAATTTCAATACAACCGGTATAGTCCATGCATTTTATTCTACGTGGCATGCAATTTTGTTTCTTTAGGCATATTTGTTCTCATTTTTTCACTTTCACTAGTAGATGACATCGTGTAACATGTAATGAGGGCTCAGATTATTTAATATTCAGTTTTTATTTCTTTTTGAAATAGAGAAGATATCTGGACAGATCATGCACTTTAATATGTTTCAGCAGTTAGTTAATGTGATTATCTCTGTCTTAGACTCTTACTTCTAGACCTGTCCACTTGTTTAGTGTTTCTATAATATGTTGAATTGAAATCATGTGCTCAAGTTGTCTACAAACCATGCATATTTGTTAAAACTTGAGCACTAATGTTTTTTGACCAAACATTAAGTGCAGCCTACAACTGGACAACATATTGGAGAGAATGTTGCTGCAGCAAGCGTTGGTCATGGGAATGTAACAACTACAGAAAGTGAAGAAATATTAAATCAGCAGGTACTTTGACAATCGAAGTTTGCTAAATGCTGCCATGTGATATATATTCCATATGATGGGGCCTAATTTAGCCTCCAACTATCGATTTGCAGGTTAACGAAGATAGCAGCCCACCGCAACCACAACTCACACCTACTAGTCCGTCACAAACACATATCGCAGCCACCACACAAGGAGGTAACAGTACTAGTCGAGTAACTAGAAGTGCTTTGATTAACAAACAATCAGGACAAAACAAAAGAGGGACTGCCTCAGTTAGTTATGTTACTACAAAAACACTGAGGGAAAGTGTAGCTAAGAAACGAGCTAGAAAGAATCAACGAGATGACAATGCACAGGTGGTTTTCTTAACTCAACTATGTGTGAATTAATATTTCTTATATTAATAATCGCATTTCTGTCAATGAATTTGTTGTTTTGTACATACCAGATTGACTTAATGTTGTTGCAAACCTGTTAGTCTTTACTTTAAGATTCTAAAATATTTCTATTTCAGATTACTTGATGCATGCCAATGTTATTGTTCTTTTTCAGGAGCAAGATGAATTTGATTGGAGTGCACCACAGATTGGATGAAAGTCAACCCTTATTTGCTATAATAGATCTCCTTAGTTTGTTATAGTATAATTTGTTTGAACAAGTTAGTATGTGATGGAGACTTAAGTGTTTCACTTGTGGGTGTGTTATCGACTATGTTTGCTGAGTTTATGCATGATTTGTATGAACAAATTATATATTTTTGTTTAATGGATGTCTAGATGCTTGATTCATCAAATATTGTTCTCTGGAATTGTTGTTTCAAGCTACCAGACAAAGCGTTGCAACAAGTTTCGAATTAATTATTTGGTGTTGCAATATGTGCAATAGCAACAAACAAATGGTGTTGCAAAAACGTGATCCAGTGAAACTTCGGGTATGGCAATAGAGCCTTCAACTATAGCAACAGAACTATAGTCGGGTGTTCCTCGTGGCAATAGAGACGATAATTATAGCAACCACAATAATTTGGGTAGCAATAGGTAGGCGAGTTCTAGCAACCACCACATCCACTGTAGCAATAGACAAGCCATCTCTCTAGCAACCAAATTATGACGTGGCAATAGAGGGCATGACCCATGGCAACGACAATGTGTGGTGTGGCAATTGAAGGGAAGATTATAGCAACCAAATATTCGTAGTTGCAATAAAGGGACTGAGCTATAACAACCATATAGATGTGGTAGCAATAGATGTAACATTTATTGCAATGCTATTGACGCGTTGCAATAAGGTCTATAGCAACGCCCATTGTCGTTGCTAGTGCAACTATTGCTACTCTGTGGGTACGTGGCAACAGGTACCTTTGGCAACGCTTGACATGTTGCAATAGATACTATTGCAACACCCATGGTGGTTGCGTGTGCTATGACTTGCAACATTACGGGTTGTTGCAATAAACCTATCTTGTGTTGCAATAGAGAAAAGGCTACTGCAACACTCAAATGAAGTGTTGCATAAGGCTATTGCTACGGAAGCAGTGGCAACGCCTTGCAACCAAAAAAACTGTTGCCATTGTGTCTATTGCAACATTTTTGGGTCTATTGCAACACTTTTCCAACGTTGTATCAGGGGTCGAATCTTGTAGTGACCTCACCAGAAGATCAGTTCAGTTTCTCACTAACCAGGAGAGATGGCGATTCGAATTGATTGTACCAGCTGGTAAACATGCCAATCACAAACCCTGTCAGCCTGATCAGTGGCTTCTTGGGTCACCGTTAGATATTTCTGAGTCATATTATATCGCGAGCTTGGCGGGGGCCATATTCTCGGAGACAAACCCACTCACAGGAAGTGCAGGTCCCTGACCAGACTATGGCAAAATGGTGTCTCCGCACATCCTTCCTACCTCTAGAATATGTCTATCCATGTCACACCAATTCTCGGCTCAGAAGGAACTACTCGGCTTCGCGGTCAGAACGAATTATCTGGCCAGCTATGTGACGACGTCCTTCAATTTCAACTGATGTCTGTTGGCCTCAGTCCTAGTCGGCCGCAAGCAGCACCGAAGACAGCATGACCTCAACCATGTCATGCGGCTCCCCGCTACCTAGCCTTGATTCTCTCATTATCATTGTGGCATGGTGGCACATATAGTCAACCATGTGGAATCCATCCCCATCATCATTAGCCACCACCTATGCTCGCGAAGGACAGAAAATTCCTCGACTTCTACCGGTCTAAGCATGGCTAAGCATAAGATCGAACCCATCCCTTGTCTAGTAATAGTACCAGGATAGTAGACAAGTGTACAAGGTATAAATGCAGCAACGGTATCAATTCAACTCCTATACTTAAGTGCACAATCATACGATTTAAGAAAGACCGGTGCATTTATATAAAAAGAGATAGGTGGAGGCTTAGGGATACTCCGGGGCTTGCCTTTCACAAAGTTAGATGGCTGATGGTCAGTGCACTCAGGCAGTTTAGTTTCCTCCTCGGCCTCAGGAGCTTCCGGCACCTCGATCTCTGGGGGCACTCCTTCCTCCGGCGGATCGAATTGCAGCAGTGTAACTCCTCCCGGCGATCCTATATGCATGATATGCATATATGAGAACTGAGAATGCACATGGAATGCAATATAGAGATGCACAACTTGAGCCATGAGATGCATTAGACAACATGTGAGCATCCAAATAATTTATCAAACATTTACTGAGTATGTGCATATTTCTTCTCTAAACAACAACACATACTCACCCTTCTTAAGCAAGCTATAGAACAATTTCTTGTCTTGCGTAAGAGGTCTACATCCTGCACTAACAATTGATTTGAATCAAACTTCCCTACCACACCCACCTTTTAACTAATAACCACGAACAAAGCATATAAGCAAAGACATTTGACCTAACTGACCTACACACGAACAAGATCAACCCCAAAGTGTCTAGCAAGGTTACCAAGCTAGAGCATCACAGAAATGCATGAAAACATCTCCTAACCAATTATTACTCAATTAAAAACAATTAATTTAACCCTAGCTTATAACTGGACCTTACATCTGTTGTACCCAGAAAATTATAGAAAATTTACAGTAGATAACACACTCCCATATTAGGCCACTAGCAAAATTTCAAGTCATTTGGACACATATAACATGCTACACAAAAATGACAAGCAGACAGCCATTTAAGCAATAGAAAATACTTACTACAGTGAAAAGTATCAAACAATAGATTTCCCATTTTTCTTAGCTTCTTTATCACAAAAAAGGGCTTAGAAAAAATATTCATAACCATAACTTATCTACACTAAGCATGGTGAATTTATCAAAAAGATAGCATGAAAGGCATCTTACACATGACATCATATAAATAACAGTAACCAACCAGCAAACATATTTTTTCTAGATCCTACTACTTTAAACAAGATTAATTCAAGTGGAATCACATTTTTAGCATATTCCTATAATTAGTTATGCATTTATCAAGTTTACAAGCATAAAATAAATTAATTATAACTGCACAGAAAAGTTGCCACAAAGTCATATTTCATATTTTTCATGTATAGAGCTCAGAAATACAAACCCAACAAAATTTGGTTCACCTCATTTGGACACTTCTAGCTCCAGATATGATTTTTGGAAGCTTTTACCAATTTTCTAAAAATTTATTTTCTTAAATCCTTTAAAACGAACTCGGTTCAAAACGCTACACACACCCGGCCCAGTGCACCAGAAGCGCACCAGAGCGACAGACCAGTGGGCTCCCCGGTCAAACGGGTCCGACGCGTCAGAGAGAGCAGAGCCGCCGGCGCTGACCGGCCCTATCTCGCCGGCGGCGAGGTCACCGGCGACACCGAGGGTACCAACGTATTCATGGGAACGAGGCGAACCTGAATAACTGACATTCGAGACCTAACCCACACTGGAGCTGGCTCGTCGGCGGCAATGGCGGACGGCGTAGGTCCGGCGAAGTCGCGCCGGCCGATTCCGGCCGTTACCGGCGAAACTGAGCTTCGTTCCACGACCCTAGAACCCTAACGGTTCTTTATGCACGACTAATCGAACTATAGTGCACGAGAACACGCTAACCGCATGTCTATGGCGACACGGTGGCGAGCGGAACCTCGGCGAGCTCGGGTTCCGGCGAACTCTAGGCTAGATCTACAGCTAACGGAGACGCCAAGACAAACAAGAATGGAAGCAAGGGGCTACGGCATTGCGCTCGTCGCTACGAGCAGAGAGCTCGGCGGCGCTCCGGCAATGGCGCGGCGGCGACAAACCCTAGAAGCTTTACCTCTCTATCTCAGACGTTGAGAGTAGGTCGAGGAGGTAGAGCGGAAAAAGACGAAGCTATGGTGGAGGTGGAGCGGTCGGAGACGGTGCAGTGGCGGCGGATTTCACCGCGGAGCTAGCTCGGCGGCGATGGCGACAGCGGAGAGGAAAACGGAGAGCAGAGAGGCGAGAGCGAGAGAGAGCGAGTGGAGTGGCCAGGCGACAGAATGGCGTGTTGCCTTCGGTTTTTGCAGGCCGACCGAGGGCAACGACAGCGTCCGGTGCCACCTGGCAGCGTTTTGCTGCTGCGGCCACGTCGGCGACACTGACCGGTTTAACTGAATCGACTTCGATTCAGTTTCTGAAAACCGACTGAAAGTCGATTTTTTATCGAGCCACAACTCACGATGTAGGGCGTTTCAGCGAAAACTTCACTAATATGGATCAAAGAGCTACATGAGTAGATCATTTGGTATTAGAACACTTTGAACTGATTCGGCTTGGTTTGAGAGATATGGATCGAAGAACACAGGTACAATGAAACTGTAAAACAGCTTACACTTAGCAAAATTTCAGCAACTCCAAAACAGTCCCAAATCTGCACAATTTCACAATTGTGACCACCTTACACCCATTTTCCTGAGTTAACCCAAAAATAAAGTTTGTTGCTTATAAAATTCTACACAACTTTGATTAAGGGTGCTCTGACATGCAAAGTCTCTAAATTGACTTTCTTGTTTGGTCAAACAAAATAGGTTTAGGGGGCTTTCTAGTCAACTATGAGCTAGAGGGGTATTTTGGGGATTTCACCAACATGAACATTGTTCCAAATGTTAACCCAAACATGTTTAAGGCATCTAGAATAGTAAACAAGCATCACATTTGTATGCTAACACATCTATGGCATTGTAAGCATATAAACAAACATATAGCATATAAAGGGATTTAATTCAATTCAAAAGGGTGATGATGCATGAAATGACATGATCAATGCTTGGTGGCATGCAAATGCAAATGTGAAAATAGTAACTAACACTAGGGTGTTACAGTAAACTTTAATTAAATATTAGTGTACTTACCTTAATGGAAGGGTTGATCCTTCAGGTCCTTGGAGTAAGACCATCTCCTTGGGCTGGTGTAGCAATTTTCTTTGGAGGTGTTGCCGGTTGTATTACCTTTCTCTTCCATACTTGCTTGCTCTTTTCTCGTGGTTGTGATTTGGGCTTCTTCAGGTCTTTCACAATAGTAAAGGCATGTATTTCCCGTAGCATGATCAACGAGCACTGCTCAACCTTCGGTCGGAATTTGAATGTTTCCAGGGTCCCATTGATAGTGAATTGAATTTCTCCAGCTCCTACATCAATATGTGCATTGGCGGTGCTGAGGAATGGTCTCCCCAAGATGAGTGGAGTCTTCTCATCTACTTCCATGTCCAAGACCACGAAGTCCACAGGGACAAAGAATCCGCGTATCTTGACGGGGATGTTTTCCGCTATCCCCACCGGGTAACGGACTGATTGATCCGCCAGCTGCAAATGTATTGATGTAGGGGACAAGATGGTATGATTGAGTTTGTCGAACACTACCTTTGGCATGATGCTGACGCTTGCTCCCAAGTCGCATAGTGCATGCTCAAAGTGTTGTGTCCCAATGGAGCAGTCAATAGTGGGACACCCAGGATCCTTCTTCTTGGTTGGCAGTTGGTTCAATATAGCCGCGCTGCATTCCTCCGTCAATTTGATAATTTCCGTTGTGGGTAGCGGGTGCTTATTGTTGAGGATGTCACTTAGGTACTTGGAGTAGGTTGGTACCTGCATCACGTCAAGTAATGGAATATTCATATAAAGATAACGAATTACCTCGACGAATTTCCCAAATTGTTCATCGGTAGTTTGCTTCCTTGTTCTTGGGAAAGGTAGCAGCACATTGGTGTCATAATATTCGTGTGGGGCTGTCTTTCCTTGGAACTTGGTGTTGTCATCAGGCGCTGGCAATTTTTCTTCTTCTTCTTCATCTTCCTTGTCTTTTTTTGCAGCCTTCGCTGCCATGCTAGGATTTGGTGGATCGAGAGTGGACTTACCTCCCCTCGTGATTACCGCATTGATATTTGAAGTGTTGCAAATATTTTTAGGAGATGAAGTAGTAGCGACAAGATGAGCTAATTGAGATTCTAGCATTTTATTAAAACTCATTTGTTCTTTAATAGAAGAAGTGAGAGCATCCATTTTAGCATTTAATGTTTCAAGGGTCTTGTCATTCTCTATCAAATTTTTATTCATGCTTTCATTTATTTTAGCTTGATTCATGACAAGATCTTTTAATGATAATTGATTATCAAAATTTACCTTACCTTGAAACTTGGAGTTCGACACCCATCTTCCTTGTTGAGGGTACTTTGAATTGTTGTTGATGGCGTCTATCTTCTCAGGATTTAATTTGGAATAAGATACACTACATACCTGATCCCATTGATGCTTGGAAGCATAATGTTGAATGGCCTCTCGGTCTTTCTTGAAGTTAGCATGTTCTTCCAACCTTCTCAAGAGGAAATCCATCTTCTCAAAGATTGCATCTACTTCATGGATGGTATGTGTGTTCTTCTTCTTGGATTGGAGTCGATCTTCATTCCACCCTTGATTTGTCACCATCTTTTCTACCAGATTCTTGGCTTGTGTGACATTGAGTGAAGTGAATGCTCCTCTAGCAGTGGCATCAAGATGGCTACGAGCTGTTGGGGTTAGCCCATGGTAAAAACCCTGAATCAGGAGCCACTCTTGGATTCCATGGTGAGGACATTCCCGAATGTATTCCTGGAGACGTTCCCATGCTTCGGGAATTGTCACGTCCACTTGCTGTGTAAAGCCTGAGATCTTTCCTCGAAGAGCGGTGGTTTTGCCCATCGGGAAGAACTTCTTGAGGAATGCATTAGCACAGCTTGTCCAATTGCCAATGTCTTCAGGATAAGCGTAGAACCATTGTTTTGCCTTTCCGATCAAGGAGAACGGAAAAAGGCGAAGATAGATGACGTCCATCTTGACTCCTTTTATGGCAATCGTGCCACACAACTCCAGAAAATTCTGGAGATGTGCATTTGCATCCTCTTAGGGCTTTCCGCCGAATGGGTTGGCTTGCACCATATTGATAAGGGATGGCTTGAGCTCAAAAGTGACATCCCCCAGGCTAAGCTGCGGACCGGTGGCGACATTGTCGGTCGACGGTGCAGAATGCTCGAAGACGGTCTTTTGGGCCATAGCTTCCTTAAGTGACAGTGCTGAGCCTTCTTCCTTGAGTGGTTCCAATACCAAATCGGACCTCCGATCGGAGACTGAACGGTGTCGAGAACTCCTGATGGATGTCTCTGGATCTTCTATTGCTGTGGCTTGAAACTGAAATCCACTCATGTATGCCTTGCTTCACGATAAAGAGAAGCAGAGGCAAGGGTAAGCCCTACTACAACTAATTGATACTAATTTGATGATAGGTTTCGGATTCGATCTTATTAAAATTTCTAGCTATGCTTTCCCCGGCAACGGTGCCAGAAATGCTTGTTGACACTTCTTAGCGCAACCACCAGAGACATGGTGTTAGGCTATCTCTGATAACGGCGCTAGAAGTGTCTGGGGTATTTCTTATGTCTATTGGATAATTCCGTAAGCGCATAGAATATACCGCTGTAGCACTTCACCTGGGAGTATTCCAAGGTATCATTATTTATTTTATCCCAAGGGAAAGCGATTGCTAGAAATGTTAATAGAAAGAGATCCTTAAATCTATCTCAAATTAACACAACTAGTGCAGAGGGGGTAATCAAAGTATGATAGGAAGGTGATGACTCAAAGATAACAAATGAAATGCTAAAAGATAACTAGTGTAGTGTAGCTAGGTGGGAGGACAACGAGTGAGAAAGGTTCATGTGATTCAAACTTTACTCCTATGATCTATCCTATCAAATGGGCGAATTACACTAAGACTGCTACCTTACTTCCGGTGTGTAGGGGATAGGCGAGACAGTAGGGGATATAACCTGTACCCGAAGCGGCTATTCTCTTATGGGAGCCTACCTTTTAAGAACTTACCTAAAACACGTGGAGGGATACTAAGACTAGACAAGGCTGTCACCACGTGCTAGCACCCACAAACAATCCGTGCGACAAGCGGCATTCAAAGGCAAGATCTAGTCTAAGCACCACGCTTACACTAAGCCTTACTACTCTAGCAGTGATCAAGGCAACTAGAGCACCCTATGACAGGCGATGAACTACAAACGTGAGCTGGTTACAGGATCACAATCTAATGCAAACCGACCAAGTAATATGATAAGTCACAACAATACTATTAAAGTAATGTACTAAGTAAAGACTCAATAAAGTAAAGTAGGAATAATATATATTAAAGTAGATAAGTCTTACAGAAAGAGAAAGATACAAGAGCTATACCAGACTCTCCAGTAGACGACTCCGGAGACCCCGAGGGCAGCTCGACTCAACTCTAACTCCTACACTAGACTACAACTACTACTAAAGGTGGAACTACACTACTTCTTCACTTGTATCTTGAATGAATCATGTCTTGAGAGAGTGGATGCAGCCTCTATTTATAGGGGAGAGCAAGGGGGTACCACGTCAGCGATCCGTGTGCTCCTTGCCTCTCCACCCTTGGATGAACCGACTTAGAACCGCCTCAAGATGGACAGTTGTGGTAATTTCAGCACATGGGAAGCATGCTGAGAGGCGGTGGAATGAGTGGGTGGCCAAAACCCACATAGGGGGGTTCGGCCGACCCCTATGATGGGTGGGGCCAAGCCAGGTGTGGGCCCCACCAGTCATAGGGTCTCCCCTAGTACTTGTTATGTCATGATTGCTTCGTTTCACGCCTCAATCCGTGTGCCTTTGATCTCCACCGTTGAATGGAAGCACAAGTTGATTAGATGGATGAAATGACTTGGTTGGAGTGTCACACGGATTCTGCCACATCACCAGAGCTAGGTGGGCCCCATGGGCAGTTCGGCCGACCCATGGGTGGGCCCACTCTGAGCTATGATCTCTTCCATGTGGTCCCTTGTGTCATGTATTGGAATGTGGTTGTCTGGTTCCTCCATATGTGGTTCGACCGAACCACATATGTGTGCCCCAGCTGCTACATTTTGTCCTGTTTTGATCTTCCCTGCATTCACAAGCTAAGAGTATAAGTGGAACTCATTATTAATAAAATATGCTCATGTTATGTTTATTCTCCTTTGGATCCGAGGCCTGTTGACGGTGTTTGAAAGTGAAAATTTATGGTATATCCACCGTCGTCACAATCACACAGAACGAAAAGCAACTTGGGAAAAAGAATCCGACCTGCGGATCATGTTTCCTTACCTGTTCGAAGGGTATGTTGCCTCTAAATCTCGAGGTCGAGATCCTAATGAGGGGGGAGGACTGTAACAACCCTAAAAATTAAAGCACCAAAATACCAACCAATTAAAATTCTTCCCCACATGTCCCTCAACCAAATTCAACTCTTGTATGCATGCATATAATTTGGGAGATGAGCATAATATTTCATATTACTGAATGAGCAAAACCTCCTTAGAATAATTTTATGTGATGCAAAATAGTTTTCAAATTACTCATATGCATATTTGGATTTTACCCTAACTTTTGTTTGGAGTATATACATAAGTATACATGTGTTTGTTCAAAAGAAAATTGAAAAAAGAAATGAACTATAGGAGAAGAAGAGAAGCTTAGTGAGCAGACTTACCATTCGGCCCAGCCCAGCCAAGACAAGCCGGCCCTTTTTCCTTTTTTTCGGCACACATACCGCATCGCTACACTTGGGCTAGGCCAACGGCCTACGCGGCCCACGCATTCGATGCCATCCCGCACGAGCGCGCGGGATCAGTGAGCCGCTGCCAAGCTGGGCCCTCTTGCCAGCCACCCCGGAGCCCTGTTCTTCTTCCTCGTGAGGGACTCACGCAAATGGCATGACCCTAACCCCCACACAGCCGACAAGCTCACGCTCTGACCTGCCTGTCCCCCGCTTGTCGCCAACCCTTGGCGGCCAAGGAACCACCGCAGCCGTGACCGCAACCCTAGCCCCGAGGGCCCGTAGGCGCTCAATTCACCGTGATGGATCACGACCGCTCGCCATGAACTGGCCCGAGCTGGTGTATAAAAGGGTGAGCCTCCCGAAGCCCTAGCCCTCATCCCACACGCCGCCGCCGCACCGTGGCACAACTATCTCACCACGACCAAGCCAGAGAGCAAGAGAGGGAAGGAAGGAGGCGCGGGGGTGCTACCGCCGCGGAGCACGCCGGAGCCGGAGCCGGAGAAGGAACCGGCTCCACCGTCACGGGTCTGCACGGCACTGCGAACACTCTGCACGGCCTCGACTCTACACTACGCCACTAGCCTTTCTTCATCGCCACCTCGCTCAGCCGCCCCGTGCCCCTTGACAAACCTCGCCCGTGCGCACAGCCATGGCGTCTCGCCTCTGGAACGCGCAGGCATGAGCCAATTCCGGCTCAGGAACACCTCTGCACCACACACGCACTAGACAAAGCCAACACAAATGGACTGCGGAGTCACTAGTATCTGGGAGCGAACATGACGAGCCTCGCCGTAGTGACCCAGCTCACGGAGCACCACCATCACGCTGGCGTTCCCACCCACTACGACCACCATCCGCATCACTGAGTGACCGGAAAACCCTGCCATACCACGCTGATGCTAGACCGAGCCTTAGAATCAAAGAGAAAGCACCATATGCCACAGCCCCGTCTAGACCGAGCCGGCCGGAGCGCTATTGTGGCACGCGCGTTCCGGGCATCTCCGACCACCACCGGATAGGCTAGTGTATCGTGCAGTGTTGACACTTCTTAGCGCAACCACCAGAGACAGGGTGTTAGGCTATCTCTGATAACGGCGCCAGAAGTGCCTGAGGGTATTTCTTATGTCTATTGGATAATTCCGCAAGCGCACAAAATATACCGCTGTAGCACTTCACCTGGGAGTATTCCAAGGTATCGTTATTTATTTTTATCCCAAGGGAAAGCGGTAGCTAGGAATAATTAATAAAAACAAAGAGAGATCCTTAAGTCTATACCAACTTAGTACCAGCTAGTGGTAGGGGGTAAATCGATAGGTAGAGGAAAGGGTAATGACACCAACACATAACAAGTATTAATATAACCAAAAGATAACTAGTAGAGTATAGCTAGGTGGGAGGACAACGAGCGAGTATAAGACTCTTATGACACTTACTTTACTCTTGTGACTTACCCTACCAAATAGATGACTTATACTAAGATAGTACCTTACTACCGGTGTGCAGGGGGTAGTGCGAGATAATAGAGGACAAAACCTCTACCCGAAGCGTCTACACTCTTATGGGAGCCTACCTATTAAGAACTTGCCTAAAACACGTGGAGGGATACTAAGACTAGACAGGGCTGTCACCACCTGCTAGCACCCACAAACAATCCGTGCGACAAGCGGTAATCAAAGGCAAGATCTAGTCTAAGCACCACGCTTACACTAAGTCTCACTATTCTAGCTGCGTACCAACAACTAGAACACCCTATGACAGGCGATGAACTAACACACGTTGAGTTGGGACAAGATCACTATCAAGTATAAAACAACTATAGAAGAAGACAAGACACTACAATACTATAAAGAATAGTAAAGACTAAGTAAGAACTTAGTGAAGTAAAGTAAAGATAATATATATTGATAAGGATAAAGTCTTACAGAAGAAAATGTACAAGAGCTATACCAGACTCTCCAGTAGACGACTCCGGAGACTCCGAGCGTAGCTCGACTCGACTCTAACTCCCACACTAGACTAATACTACTACTAAAGAGTAGAACTTCACTCTAGCTTGCTTCTTGTGTTGTATGGTGTGTCTTGAAGAGGAGTGGGTAGCCTCTATTTATAGTGGAGGGTGAGGGGATGCCACGTCAGCGATCCGTGTGCTCCTTGCCTCTCCACCCTTGGATCCACCGCCTTGTAACCGCCTCAAGATAGACGGCTTTGGTGATTTGAGCACATGGAAAACATGCTTCGAGTCAGTGGAGGCCAACCGACCTGGCTGGGCACCAGGGGGGTTCGGCCGACCCCCTATGACTGGTGGGCCCAGCCAGGAGCTTCCAGCAGGTGTCCCCACCAGTCAGTGATGGTGTAGGTGGGCCCACCAATGGTGGTTCGGCCGACCCACCCCTGGTGGGTTGGGCCCACCACCGTGGTCCCCACCTATCATAGAGACTCCCCTGGTCTTTGTTATGTCTCGTTTGCTTTGTTTCACGCCTCAATCCGTGTGCCTTTGATCTCCACCGTTGAATGAAAGCACAAGTTGATCCGATGGATGAAATGACTTGGTTGGAGTGTCACACGGATTCTGCCACGTCACCAGAGCCAGGTGGGCCTCATGGGCAGTTTGGCCGACCCATGGGTGGGCCCATCCTTGGCTCTGATCTCTTCCATTTGATGTTATATGCACTGTGTTGAAAGGTGGTGGCCTAGGGCAACATGACACGGTTCGGCCGAACCATGTAGTTAGCCCCTAGCTGCTCACTTTTGCACTATTTTGGTGTTCCCTGTAATCACAAGCTTAAGAGTACATGTGGAACTAGTTATTGATAAAATATGCTCATGATATGTTTATCTTCCCTTGAATCCGAGGCCTGTTGACGGTGTTTGAATGTGGAATTTTAGGGTATATCCACCGTCAACATGGAGCAACGCCACGATCTCCTCAGCGCATACATCTAGTTAGAAGAGCCCGGAACCCCCTCAAGAGCCCTGGCCACGCATGCCGCGACCTCACCGGAGCTCCACCGTGAGACCTTGCTGAGGAGAAGACCCTGCCGTGACTCTAGGGCGTTTTCGTTGAGCCTACAACCTTTCGGGCACCGTCAATTGAAGGAAACCGCACCTAATTGCACTTTTCCCTGTTCGCCGCCACGTGCGCCAAACGCCGCCTTGCCGAACCTCTCTGGAGACACCACCTTGGCACGCCCAAGACCTAGTCAGTACCCAGACGCTCTACCAATGCTCGACGACCACTCGTGAAGGCCCTCGGACCACCACTGCACACAGCAGTGTGACCTCGCCGCCGGCGGTAAATTCCGTCGTGTTGGATACGGAGCAGAGAAGGGGAAAGAGGAGGAAAGATGGCGTTTGGACGATGTCCACAAAGACCAAGCCGCTGAGACATGCCTCGGCGCACTGGTCCATCGTGAGCCGCAACCAAGGACCCAAGTCCATATCGTCACTCAATCGGTACACTCGGACCACCATGAACCTAGGTGAAGGTGGAGTCGGTAGGCGCGGTCCACCGTAAACCATCTCTGTCGACCACCGTGTACCACGTGCTGGTCCACCATAGACCACGAGCTGTGCATCGAGATTCACCGCGGGCCAAGAGCGGCCATGTGGCACACCCACGTGCCGACACGTGTCCGGGCCGAACCGGCCCAGCCTAGCCCAGCCCAATCCGGCCCATGACCCGGCCCATTGGGGGGCCATCTGACCGTTGACCATTGACCAGTCAACATTGACGTCATGATGATGTCAGCAGCAACGTCAGCCGCCATCTGTGCACCACTGTTGGAACCGCGCGCCACATGGACCAATCCCGTGCAGCCACGTGTCACTCCCTGGTTAATTGGCCCCTTTTTCTTTTTCAGAAAATGGGATGAACTTCGAAAATTCATAACTTATTCATACGATGTCCAAAAATTATGCACTATATACCAAAATTCTTAGAAAAATGAGATCTACAGCCTGAGCCTATGTTTGAGTGCATTTGGATCTTTTATTTTTGCTGGATTTTTCTGAATGATCTATAGGAGTCGCTAACGCGACTATTTCGAATTTGTTTTCAGAGCCGGAGGAGAATCAGTCTGAAGAGGGAGACCACGAGTACCTCCAGGAGCTGGAAGATGACTACGAAGGTGCCACGTCCCACCATTTCCTGTAGCTCCTATTACGCATTGCAAATGTCATATCTGCTATTGCTACATGCTATTACTGCCTAGGATGCATGTTAGAATTATTGATTACCTTTACCTTGTTAAAACATTCACCCTGCTGTCTGCTACTAGGATAGATGCTCGCTAATATATTATTGCTTTTTCCACTACCTTGCTATTTACCATGATATGCTATATGGTGGAATTGGGACGGTATATATGAACCTGACTAAACCACTGGGAGAGCGTGCTGCGTGTGTCTTGAGTGTGTGGTGAGGGTAGAGTCGACCAGGTGGGCTATATACGACGAGCTGAGGAAGCAAGTCATGCCGGGGTGCAACCTGGGCATTTCCACGAGAGGTACCTGTGGCGGGTAAAGTGGTGTATGAGGTGGTTCCGGGATGGATAGCCTGTGTGGTTAGAAACCCTGAGAATGGAGGTGCTATGATGGCACGGGGGAGAGTATCCCCCTAAGTGGAGATGCCCGCTTGGTCAAAACCTAGGATTTGACTAGTGACCGGAAACATCTGGAATCCCTTGCTACTCACTCGCTTCTAGAAGGGCGAGAGACGGCTAGACTACTTGGTAGGGCGGTGCCACTACTACTAGGTTGAGAGGTGATAAGGGTGGTGATGGATGATGGATTCCCGTACCGTTCTAAATGTGCAGTACCACTGATTGGGCCCAGTACTGCGTCTCCCAGTCTCAGTATGATGGTGTTGGATCCAGAATGTCCTAGGGCTGAGTGGTAGTGTGGCATTGACCTAGGCAAGCAAGCACCCAGAATTCTTCCTAGATGTTCGCGCGACATCTACGATGGCTAATCTTGTGAGTAGTGAAACCTCTACAGAGTGTATGGTTGATCGATCGATACATATGCCAATTCATTGGCTATGGACCTTTTCTAATGTTTCTGCAACCACTATTACGAGAGAATATTTTTTTTCTTTGCCTGGATGATGCTTTTCCGGCAATGTGCCCGTTGTGGTAGTGTGCCGCTGAGACAGGCCCGAGAGGGAGTTGGGCATGTCGACTGAGTGCGAGGTGTGTGTATGTGAGCTGTGGTGTTTGGGATGGGAAAAGAATGGATTGGATAGAAGGATGGTGATAAAACTTGACTACTAAAATTTTGATGAATATTTGCATAGGAAAACCCCAGCCTACAGGTCTGTTTGTATAGCCTTGCATCCACTTTCCATAAAGCAATTGCAAAAATAAGGTGGGCTTCGTGGCCAGTACAAATCGTACTGATAAATTTGCTGTCAGGTGACGAGAGAGAGTACGATTTCGACAGAGACGATTGGGAGGAGTAGGGTCGCGTGCTACACGAGTTGGTCGAGATGGACGAACCGCTTCCGCATCTTCATGCTTCTCTGATTGAACTATTCTGCCAATGTGGCGATGAAATAAATGTGTGTAAAACTCTCTTATGTAATCGCTGTATGGATCCTGGTATCAACTGAGAATTTGGGTAATTTTATGGATTGTTCGACGCAATCTATTTAATTACAATACGCGCCTGTGGATTTTCCTTCGAGGAAATCAAGGTCGTTTCAGTAATAACTGCCTCGGTTAATGATTTTTGCCTGCCTCGGTAAAGATTTGTGTAGTAGTGTCCATGTTTTTTAATTAAAACACAAGTTCTTATCTTGGTCCTGATACTTTCAAATTGGACAATCAAGTCTCTAAAGTTATATTGTAATACCCGCATACACGTAGTATTGCACTATGACTGCCCTACTCTCCCACGCTTGCCTATGTTGAACTGTCGATGCGGCGCTACACCAATGTTACCATTCTAGACCATGTCATGCCCACCTATACCGCCATGTTGCGCTATACTCGCCATACTGCATTGCAAGGACAGTCCCGTCGTTCTCGAGGGAGGTGAGGAAGGCTAGGAGAGTGGAGAACCGAGTGGAAGAGATGGAGAGAATGGGCATGAGCTTCTATGAGATGGAGGAGAGGAAGGAGCAGCTACAACATAGGGAAGCACAATAAGGGAGCCCAAGTGTCTTAGCAGGTCTTAAAAAGCTTGGTGTGAACTTGCCTCGTAAGCTCTTGCCACACGTCCTTACCCCGTGTTGTATACTACTGTGCTTGGAGGAGCACGGTGTAGCCTTCCTCGCATGAAATGCAGCATGGGAGAAGGGGATAGTATTAGTAATATAAGTTTAGGAAGTTGTGTGTGTATTTTGAAGTTTAGGGACCAGAATGAGAACTTGAAACAAATTTAGAAAGCTGAATTTGCAGTTTAAAAGTATAGGGACGTAGATGAGAAATCGGGATAGTTTAGGGAGCTTAATATGCATTCTGAAAATATCGAGACCTAGATGAGAACTCAGAATAAGTTTAAAAACTGCTCGTAGAATTTACTCTTTTAAAAAAACAGGAAGAACACCTTAGAAACCAGAACAAAATTTGTCCAGTTTCGATAGCTAGAGGGTTTCTATTGTCTAGTTTCATAGTTCAAGATTGAAAATCGGACTGAACGTAAAATCTGAAGGTTAATTTAATCCATATTTCTCATAAGAAATCAACACTTGTTGAGGTAGTTGCTTAACTCCGAGAATGCAAGACAAAAAAAAAAACACTAGCTGTGGGAGAGCGCACAAGTTGTGCAATGTAAGGTGTAATATGCCTATATACAGCTCTCTTTATTATTAGTGATAAGCCAGGTCACCAGATCTTTAAAAAAAAACACAGCCAAAATGAAACCAATAAAATGATTTTTACTTGTTCGCAAAAAAAAAAATACAGTTGTGTGAGTCGACACATGCTCATTCAGCTACACAAATATTTTCTCAAAGCTTTCCCAAAGTCAAATAGAGATTGCGTGAGCAACCGTTGAGATCATCGTTTCTATCTGTTTGACCGTTTCTAGTATACAGATGGTCTTTGTGCTGCTCCATCTCCATCCACAATACAATGTCCCAGTTCACCGGCTCAGTCATTTTTACATGCGACTTGCTATCCTTTTTTAAAATAAAAAAAAACTATGAATTATTTCCCCAAAACTTGACATAGTTTGTGTACTGAGTGTTCACGTTTTGCATGCGGTTTATCTCCCTTCTGTCTATGACTTCAGGTTCCATAACTCAATGTCACAGCAGGTGCATGTTTTATCCGTTGTCTCTCTTGAGAATGGTTCCTTCAGCGTGACAAAAACTGCAATCAATCTGCGCCACTGAGTTGCCATCTAACATTTTTGTGTTCATTGTAAAATTCAAAGAAGTGTTTGTGTCTTCTATCACAATTTACTACCTGGCACATACATCTTAGTGCAATATTGATTGTTAGAACAGTGAAAGTTCTAGCTTCCTAAGTGTGTACATCCTAACTTTCTTTATGAAACAATTCACAAGCAAAACAAGAAGAGGAAGGAAGGCGTAAGAACAATAGGAATGAGAGGCATCGGAAAACACCAAACTAAACTCCACCCCAAAATTAGGATGAAATCTAGCTTAGTTTTCCTCAATATTCTCATTCCCACTGCTCTTATGCCCTCTGTTCTTCCTCTTCCTGACTTGCCATTAGGCCCTCCTCATCTAACTATGTGCTTTGGTATGTATATTATATCTTCATCACCACCAAATCAATAGTGCTAGCAAAAGGAAGAGGAAGGAGCACCTAAGAACCATAGGAATGGGAGGCATCAGGAACACGACAAGTCAAATCTAAATCTCCAACGATAGAGAAGAAATTTGGGCAGTACGCGTTCCTTCATGTTCCCATCCTTATTGATCTTAGGACCTCTCTTTCTTCCTCTTCCGCGCTCAAAATTCTGAGATGGAAAACTGGAGAAGCTTTGGCAGTGGAACCTTTCATGCCTCTAGTCTCAAGTGATATATAGCCGCACAGCGTGCACCAACTGGCCATTAACTGGATGTACCTTTGGATGGCAGTGGGGCCATGCAAATTATAGGTCTATTGCAGTCTATGTATGTGAGACCATGCATGGATGCAATCGATATTGGCAGTGAAGAACACATGCAGTGCAGGAAGCATAAATGGAGATAATCATGCTAGTTGTGCGATATCTTAACTTTAAAGAGGCATTCATGTTAGTCAATTGGCCTTGGCCGTGAATTCAGCTCGTTTATTTCACGTCACGTGTGTTGCATCTCTCTCTCTCTCTCTGTCTCTCACTTTTTTTCCACTAAAGTCATAACTGAAAGTTGGTGGCAAATATACGGAGATTACATTCCATTCCATGAGACAGTACCATTATTGTGTTGTCAATACGTTGAATATCGTGTAACTTAAGTTTGAAATCGTTGCGGATAACAAAACCAATATATTAAACCGTGCACATGGAATGGATTGAGATAATTCCATTCCATGCCAGCCGGATCTCCCAATATAATGCCCTTTGCTCTCATGTTCTCTCTACATTCCCTTACCATCTCAGCTTCAAGAACTCTGTACTTCTGTGCTAAGACAATTGCACAGGCCACATGCCAAAAGGAAAAGGAGCGACTAAAAAAAAGCATGAGAGTCATCAGGAAACACTGTTGCTCGATTCGGACCTCTGCATGATCATGACTAAATGTCAAGTGGCTCCTATTCAGCGTGGCGATGACGAGCTAACCCTCTTCAGGCGCTACGAGGTGGTCAGGTTCCCCACAGCATTATTCTGCTGACCATCTTTGGGTTCGACGGCGTAACTCCATAGTTGTCCATACCTCTATAGCAAATTTGCAATCAACTTTTCTCCATGAATTCTCTGCAAGGCTAGCCTTCTTATCGCACAGCACAGCACGGACATGGTTGGTTACGCTGAATAGATGAGAAAAAAGGATACGGGTTCACCTATCTGACACTTTCGAGCATGCTATACAGGCAATGTTTGAGGGCTTTCCTTGAACCCTGATCATTAAGAACGGGGATGATCGCAAAACGAAGTTCTGGACAAATAGATGGATTGATAGGAGATCCATCAAGGAGCTCACGCCAAATCTTTTCATGGCTGTAAGGAACAGCTTGTTTGTTTCAGATCATTTTTGCAGGGCAGTTGCCATTCAGTGTTTCCTGTAGATGGTGATCTGAAAAGTGAGATCAATGTTCACGTCACGCATCCAAATCTTTGTCAGATGCTACATTACATCATTAGTTTTTGTATACGGGAGATTCTTACTTGCACTCTGCTTGCAAGTCTTGGTGTGAGAAGTAGTAACGGCAGAACTTTCAATACGTTAAGTAGTTGCATCATTGCGCTTTTGTGGATTTTGAAACTCTAAAACAAGTAACATGTTCTGAATGTATTTTACCACATATTACAATTGTGTTTTAAATTTTGAAAGAAAAGGAAGTATCCAAATATGTAGTCTATCGTTTTAGAAAGTTCAATTCGGCAGATCTCATCTCTCTTTTCCAGCGTGATGAGAGTTAGCCGTGATTTTTTTTAACACGATGGTTACATTTTTTGGAATATGAAATGCATACATGCGTTGTGTTTCTCTTTGAATTGAACGTGATATACACATATGTAAGCGCGGCATCCTGATTTATTCCGTGACTTTTTAAATATTGCGATTAAAGGCAAATGTAAGGTAATTTTAGTGTGTAACATGTTTTAGATCATCAAAGTTCATGACATAATTAACATGTTAGGTACTGATCTTTATCATGCATAAAATAAATTTTTGAATTGACTATATAATGTGACAGATGTACAATCAAAATATGACAGTGTATCATCATAAAAAAAACAGTATATGTATCTCACGTTGTGATGAACTCGTTAATGGTGTTAGTCGCTGGAGATTTCCACTTGTTGCGTCGCTGCCGCTAATTGACTCGTACACGGCTAATTTTCATCACGACAGAACCAAGAAGGAAGGGTCGCGCGACCACTTACGTGAATCCCGTAATTTGGGGATTCGAGATTTATTTTTCTTTTCATATATGAATTAATTACTTAATTAAATTAATTTAAAAATAGAAAAAATCGATGGATCAGATTTATTTGAGGTATTACCTCCTAAGTAAAGAATGTACCGTAGCATTGCCCAATAAAACTTACAGTGAACTTTTGTTGTCCTTTAGGACTTGTTTGGATGCGTATGTATCCACCTCAATCCATGTTGGTTGGCGGGGTTTGGTGTGAATTATAAACTAAATTCCACACCAAACCACTCCAACCTATGTAGATTAAGGTGAACGCATGTGCATGCAAACAGTGAAACAATAGACTATGTGTAGATTGAGACATGCAATATTTCTGTAACAATTGTTCTTAAGCTCTCTATATTTCTTCTTACTGCTAAGACGGGATTCACGTAAGTGGTCGCGCGAGCCAAAAGGAAAAGGAAATGAGCGCTTAAAAACAATAGGAATGAGGGGCATCAGGAAAGACCTCACTAAATTCCTACCCTTTGCGGGTGGAAACAAGTGAACTAGTCTTTGATTTCATTCCTACTGGCCACTGCTCATACACATTCTTTTCTTCCTCTTCCCGGCTCGACATTAGAGCCTCCAAATCTAAATATGTGTATTGGAATATTGTTTCAGTCAAAATAACACAAGCAATGAAGCAAAAGGAAGAGGAAGGAGAACCTAAGAACCATAGGAATGAGAGACATCAGGAACACGATATCGACAATGCAAATGTCCCCCAAGTGCTAAAGGAGATATTCGAGCACTCGCACCTGTGTTCCTTCATGTTCTCATTCCTACTGCCCTTAGGACCTCTCTTTCTTCCTCTTCCCTGCTCACAAATTCTCAAGAGCATGAAGCTCTTACCATGGAACCACTCGCATCAGGTGTGCACATATATAGGGTCCTGGTGTGCCTTGCTTTGGTGATATGAAAGCACACCAAACGCTGTAGGACATTGGCAGCAGCGGATGACAGTGAGGCCCTGTAAATTATAGTGATTGATGAATGTGTGGGGCCATGGCCATGGAGCCTGTATGGGCAATGAAGAGCAGATGCACCGAGTCCAGATGGTGATCTTCTGGCTGTGCCATAACTGATGGCAGACATTCATGTTGGCCAGTTGCCCTGAACTGTTAATTCACTGAGAAAAAGGAGCCTTCAGTTTCAAAGGATCAGGTTCTGCACAAAGGAACTTAAACATCATTTTGATTTCCCTCCACTGTACGTTTGACAAGAAGCTCATTTCCTTATGTCTTATGTGTCTTCATCTTCTTTTCTTTTCTTTTCTTTTTGCGAAGAAAAATGTGTCTTCGTCATGGGAGAAACAAAAGTAAGGACACTATTTCACAAATAATAAACGAAAATAATTAAGTACAATTCCTTCAAACTAGGAAGCCACTACGATTTACTGATCATGCATCTAAAAATTCAGCATGAAGCCACTACGATTTTAGAATCAGCTTGGTAATGCATTTGTGGGTCAGCCAAGCTCACATCTATTGAAGGCATGAAGATGACAGGGTGAATTGACTATCATAAATCTTTTACTTCCCAAATCGGAATGTTCATTTCCTGCAACCACACTTGGACTGCTAGTCAATTCAGATGCATGCCGTGTGGAGTTACGATCTTGTATCACTTATTTTATTCAAAATTTGCAGTGCAGTTACAAATTTTTATTTGTGCCATAGATGGCCTACCAAATCAGATGTGATGTTCTTGTTATGCGTGTCAATATCTTTATTTTCACAGAACCTTCTTTGTAGCCTTCATAATAGTAAAAAAAAAAAAGTAGTGGCAAATAACATGAGAAAGAAGGGGGAAAAAAAAGTAAGGACACTATTTCACAAATGTTAAACGGAATTAATTTACTACAGGTCCTTCAAAATAGGAAGGTCAAAATGAAGACTTCTTGATCATGCATCTAAAATTTCAGCATGAAGCCACACTTTGATTTTAGAGATCAAAGACCTATTTGGCACGGATCCAGGCAGGCTTCGACCTGAAAATTTACTGTTTTGCACTTTCATTAGAGCAAAAACTCTCCGGCTTCACCGGTTCCTACCAGCTCTACGAGAGGGAGAGGGAGGAGAAAGAGTTTGGCTCCAATGAACAATGTGCTGGAGTATTTTTGCGGGTATGATCCGGAGTTGCCCGGATTTGTGCCAAACGGGGCCCTGGTAATGCATTTGTGGCTCACCCAAGTCCCAAGCTCTCATCTGTTGAAGGCTTCAGGATGAAAAGATGAATTCACTATCATAAATTTTTTACTTCCCAATGTTCGTTTCCTGCAAACATACCTGGACAGCTAGTCCATTCAGATGTATGTCATGTGCACGTACGATCTTGTGTAGCTTATTATATTAAAAAATTTTGCAGGGGGGATGCAAATTATTGTTTGTTCCATAGATGGTCTACCAAGTCAGATGCAATGTTGTTGTTGTGTGTCAGTATCTTTATTTTCTCTGTACCTTCTTTGCAGCCTTGGTAATAGTAGAAAAGTTAGTGGCAAATATCATTTTTGTCTCTCTCCCGGAGTTCAAATCCAAAACAATCGGTAATTAAACAGTCGTATCATTGCCTATCTCATTAAACTCTATGTAGGCCGTCCTCTTAATCTATTCATGGGCTAGAGTTGCCAGCAAATCTGAGATAGTAAGACTAATCGAACATTTCGGTTAAAACAAAGGCATCATATTAGACAATTCAAGCATTCAAACTTTCAGGAAGACCCAATATGAATCACACAGCCTTCCTCGATGTTCCCGTTTCTACTAATCATAGACCCTCTTTCTTCCTCTTTTCCATGATCACTTAAACAAGCATTGCAAACCAAAAGGAAGAGGAAGGAGCACTTAAAAACGATAGGAATGGGAGGCACCGGGAAACACCAAACCAAGCTCACCACCTCCACTGTTGGAGGGGGGAGAATTTTCAGGAATGGTTTTCCTCCATGTTCCCATTCCCACTGCTCTTAGGCCCTCTCTTTCTTGCTCTTCCTGGCTCACTCTTACAAGTCCTACAGCTACAGCTCTCCATGTACTCTCAAGCATGAACATTGGTCGCTGAGGAAAGCCCATCGGCTTAGAGATGCATATATAGATCTTTAGTACATCCTGAACTTTACGTCCGCAACAGTGGGAGGACTGGGAGCCATGTGATATTCAGGCCCTGTCCTTTACGTTCAAAAAAAGATATTCAGGCCCTGTCCTGCATTGTCAGTTTAGAGCATGTGCATGAGATCTTCGGTTTGGCCATTGGTGAAGAAGCCTCCATTTAAGAAAGTGAGAAGTGGTTGACACCTTATGAAGCTCCATTGTAGGAAAGGTACAGTCCTACAGATATTGGGGATAGCATGCCATTCCAGAGTAATTAGAAGATTGAAGTTAACAAGGAATGAAGTATTGGGCAAACAAAAATAAAACAAACAACAAGAAAGGGTCCGCTATCCCTGTTGAAGACTAAAATCACGAGAGCTCTAATGGTACTATGGTACAGAATGGTAGGCAAGTAGATGACAAAAGTAAACACGACTGCAAGTTACTTCAGACAAGAACTGCTCTGGAACATGTGATAAAATGTGGTTAGTCCATAAATTTGGATATTACATATGAGCAAGTAACAGTATACTATTCTGAAGATGTTCTAGATCTAGAAACTATCAAGAACAAACCCTTCGAGAAGAACATATTTAACATTTACAGGACACATTCTGATTCAAGTATTCAACATGTATTGATTCAGCCATGCAAAACAAGGTCTGGCTGCAAAAGAAGAATGAGATCATTTAAAGAAATAGAAGGATCCAATTCTGTACAGACAAACTTAGAAATCTCATATTCCTTCACATGAGCCCCAGTTATGATCCCTTGTAACAAAATCAAAACATGACGGCGTTCTTGGATCTGTTGCGGCATCAGGAATGAAGCATGTGCTCACTGTCCTTAATCTTCTGTTGTCTTACATGGACTACTTGTCCATTTGATTGCTATGCTCCATGCGTGTTTGATCCCTATTGCTATAATCTGATTTTCATTACTTGCCACCCTAACCCTAGGTTAGTGATATACATACTAGGGATACATGGGCCTCATGGGCCTAAGCCTCATAGGCTGAATACACACTCCAACACCCCCCCCCCCCCCCCCCGTAGTCTGGACTACCGGCGCAGCGGAGTCAAAGACTGGACAAGAAGAAAGAAGAGCACCAAGTACAGGACCCCCCCTCCCGCAGCCACAACTAGCCACTAGTGATGTTGAGGCTGGAGCAAAACTCGAAGAAGGTCGATGAGGGAAGGCCCTTGGTGAAGATGTCCGCGAACTGGGAGGTGGTTGGGACGTGGAGGACCCGAACGTCGCCGATGGCCACACGGTCACGGACGAAGTGGAGGTCGATCTCCACATGCTTGGTCCGCTGGTGCTGCACAAGGTTGGTGGAGAGGTAGACGGCGCTGACATTGTCGCAGCAGACGAGCGTGCTCCTGGCGAGGGGGCGGTGAAGCTCAGCCAGGAGCTGGCGGAGCCAGGCAGCCTCGGCCACGCCGTTGGCGACGACGCGGTACTCTGCCTCGGCACTGGAGCGCGAGACCACCGACTGACACTTGGACGACCAAGAAACAAGGTTGCCTCCTAGGAAGACAGCGTAGCCGGAGGTGGACCGGCGGGTGTCCGGGCAGCCCGCCCAGTCTGCGTCGGTGTAGACAACCAGCTCGGCCGAGGAGGACCGACGGAGGAGCAGCCCGTAGGCGAGGGTGCCCTGAAGGTACCAGAGGAGCCTCTTCATGGCAGCCAGGTGAGGGTGCCGTGGCGCATGCATGTAGAGGCAGAGCTGCTGCACGGCGTAGGTGATGTCGGGCCGCGTGAAGGTGAGGTACTGGAGCGCTCCAGCAAGGCTCCTGTAAGCAGTGGAGTCCGCTGGACCAAGCAGCTGGCCCGCTGCCTCAGACAGCTTGCCCTGTGTGTCAACCGGAGTAGAGCAGGGCTTGCTATCGGACATTCCAGCTCTCTCCAGAATGTCCAGAGTGAACTGCCGCTGGTGAAGGAGCATGCCGGAAGGTCGGGGCTCGACAGTGACGCCAAAGAAGTGATGGAGCACACCAAGGTCCTTCATGGCAAACTCCTTCTAAAGAGAGGAGATGATGCGGCGGAGAAGGGACTCGCTGGAGGTGGTGAGGACAATGTCATCCACATAGAGCAGTAGATAGGCGGTCTCGCCCCCATGGCTGTAGATGAATAGGGAGGTGTCCGACTTGGCCTCCAGAAACCCAAGAGTCAGCAGGTATGAAGCAAAGGTGGAGTACCACGCCCGAGGTGCCTGCTTCAGACTATACAGAGACTTGTTGAGCTTGCAGACCATCTGGGGACGAGAAGGATCCACGAAGCCTGCCGACTGGCTGCAGTACACCGCCTCTGTCAGAGTGCCATGGAGGAAGGCATTATTGACATCCAGCTGGTGCACGGGCCAGGAGCGCTCAAGAGCCAAGGAGAGGACAGTACGGACTGTCGCAGGCTTCACCACGGGGCTGAAGGTCTCATCGTAGTCCACTTCGAGCCGCTGAGTGAAGCCCCGGAGGACCCAGCGGGCCTTGTAGCACTCCAAGGACCCATCAGCCCGACGCTTGTGCGTCCAGATCCACTTGCCCATGACCACATTGCCACCAGACGGACGCGGCACCAAGTCCCACGTCTGGTTGGCAAGCAGGGTCTCGTACTCCTCCTCCATCGCATGGTGCCAGTGAGGATCCACCAAGGCCTCACGGATGGAGGAGGGTAGAGGAGAGACCCCCGGCTCGGAGGCGACGGCGGAGAGGACCCGGGGCCGGGAGGCCTGGCGTGTCACCATGGGGTGAACGTGGCGAGGGTCCCGGTGCAGGAGAGACGGGTGGTACACCAGCTCGTCGAGAGAACCCCGGGAGGCACGGGCAATGGGTGCCGGCGGCGGAGGCCCCGCCGGAGGCGTCGGCAGCGACGGCGGAGGAGGTACCGGAGAAGAAGGCACCACCGGCGGTGTCGGAACCGGTGGCGGCTGCAGACGGCGCTGGTAGACACACACGGGGTGTGTGAAACGGCTAGGGACCACCGGTGTCGTCTCCGACGGAGGAGGCCCTGCCGGAGGTGTCGGTGTTGACGAAGGCCCCGCCGGAGGCGTCGGCGGCGACGGCGGAGGCGGTGGAGGTGCCTCCAGCCCCCTCCGGCGCTAGTAGACGTGGTCGAAGCGCCCGGGAGGGGGAGGCAGCATAGGCCGTATAGCTGCAGCTGGAGTGGCGTCGGGGACGGTAGGTGGTGGCATAGGCCTCCGGTGCGGAGAGGGACACTCCAGAGTCCCCCCCGTCGTGTGGGGCGCGGGTAGGAAGTCCAGACCTGCAGGGCACAAAGGGAATGGCGGCTGGACCACCGTGTCAGCGGAGGAGAGAGAGAGTCAACCTCGAGATCTGGAGAGGGTGTGGAAGGGGTGGAGAAAGGGAACACCGTCTCATCAAACATGACATGGCGAGAGATGAAAACACGGCGAGAAGAGAGATCATAGCAGCGGTACCCCTTGTGGTCAAGGGAATATCCAAGGAAGACACACAGAGTAGAACGAGGAGCGAGTTTATGTGGAGAGGTGGAGGCGGTGTTGGGGTAGCACGCACACCCAAACACACGCAGGTGATCGTAGCGGGGAGGTGTACCGAAGCGAGCGTGGTGAGGAGTAGGAGTAGGGGAAGCTGTGGAAGGCAGGCGGTTGATGAGGTAAGTGGCGGTGTGGAGGCTCTTAGCCCAGAAGCGAGCAGGAAGCGAGGACTGGATGAGAAGGGTGCGCATGACTTCTGTGGTGGTGCGGATCATGCGCTCGGCCTCGCTGTTCTGCGAAGAAGTGTAAGGGCAAGACATGCGCAACTGAACCCCACGGGAGAGAAAGAAGGAGCGGGAGGTGGAGTTATCGAACTTACGCCCGTTGTCACACTGGACGACCTTAATGGTAAGGCCGAACTGAGCGGACACCCAGACGAAGAAGTCAAGGAGCGTGGGAAAGGTATCAGACTTGAGACAGAGAGGAAAAGTCCAAGAGTAATGTGAAAAATCATCGACCACCACCAAAAAGTATTTATAACCAGAAATGCTGTATACAGGAGATGTCCATAGGTCACAGTGGATCAAATCAAAAATACAGGCTGCATGAGAAGAAGAAGAAGAAGTAAAAGGAAGTCTAACATGACGGCCCACCTGGCACGCATGGCACAGATGCTTATCTGGAGCCCGGGTACAAGATACATCAGAGGAGCGACTGAGCTGAGACAAAATGTCGCGTCCGGGATGTCCGAGACGGCGGTGCCAAGTCGTGGAAGAGGTGGTGGTAGCAAAAACAGCTGACGAAGGAGACGACGAAGAAGTCAAGGGAGGTGCAGCTGAAGTAGGAAGGCGGAGGGTGTAAAGGGGTCCCGCGCTATCACATCGGAGAAGAGGACGCCGGGAAGCCAAATCCTTCACAAAAAGACCAGAGGGGTCAAACTCAACAGAACAAGAGTTGTCAGCTATGAAACAACGAATGGAAAGAAGATTATGAATCATCTGAGGAGCAACAAGAACATCGGAAAGGCGGAAAGAACCGGGGTACCAGCAGAACCCACGGCAGAAACCGGAATGGATGCACCGTTTCCGACAACGATAGAAGAAGGAAGGGAAGGGTGGGTAGGGTGAACAGAGGAGCATATACCAGCCTCCGGCGTGGTGTGGTGAGAGGCACCCGAGTCAGCAATCCAGTCAGAGCTAACTGGCAGTGTCAGCCCCATGGTGCTGAACTGGCGAGCGAGGGAGGCCTGGTCCCAAGTGAGAGTCGACGCTGGGGGACCAGGTGGGGCAGGCGGCATCCAGGTCGGCTGGAACGACGGGACACCGCCGGCGAACAGGTCCGCTGGGTGCTGGGGACGCTGGCCTCCTCCAGGGGCCTAGAGTGCCCACATGGAGATGCGCCTTGCCCAAGGGTGGCTAAAGGAGGGCCAGGGCGCACCACCAGGAGCAGGTAGCGGCGGGGTTGGCAAGACACCCCGGTCCCTCCCCCCCCTCCCGCGCGACCACGAGCACGACCGCGAGCATGACGTCCCCCATGGTCCCGGCCCCTACCCGGGTGAGGGGGAGTAGACGTCCGGGAGCCAGTGGCCTGGAGGACGGTGGTGGTGGTGGTGGTGGAGGAGGACGACACTAGCGGAGTAGAGGACACCGGAGTGATGCCCAGAGTGATCTCCTCCAAGGCGAGGTCGTCCTTCACCTGGAGGAAGGTGGGGAAGGGCCTCTGCCTGGTGATCAACGACCTCAAGTGCCCGAAGGTGTCGTTGAGGCCGCAGAGCACGTTGAGGACGAGGATGCGATCCTCCACAGGCCAGCCGAGGTCGACGAGGGCATCCGCCATGCCCTTCATCCGGCGGCAGTACTCAGCCATCGAGAGGTCTCCCTGGGAGAAGGTGCGGAAGGTCGCATCGAGGCGAAGGGCCCTGGCCTCGGCATTGCCAAGGAACTGCCCCTCGAGGGCCAGCCAGGCCTGGCGTGCGGTGCCTCCAGGAGTGTAGACAGTGTCCTGAAGATCCAGGGAGACGGTCCCTATGATCCAGGACAGGACGAGGCTGTCCAGGTGCTGCCAAGAGGGAGCCAGGACAGCCACCAGCAAGTCGAGGAGGACGTGATCGTCCAGGGCGTAGCGGCGAAGAGTGAGGAGGACCAAGTCACACCAGCGGGCGTAGGAGGTGGAGGCGGTGTCAAGGACGAGAGGAACGAGGTTCCGGATGTTCTGGACACCGGACGCCTGGTAGTGGAGCTGAGCCACCACCGGGTCAGCCGAATCGGGCCGCTGGTGAGTCGGGGTGGACGGCTGGCGACCTGGGGTGGCGGAGGAGGTGACCGGCTGGTGGTCGGCGGAGAGGTAGAGGTGGTGCTCGGCCTCCGCGATCTGGCGAGCGAGGGCATCAGCAGCATCCCGTTCGTGCTCTCACAGCTGTGCCGCTTGGCGGACACGGTTCTGGGCCTCAGCAGCGGCGACCCGGACAGCCTGGAGGGCTACGGCGAGGGCCGAATCGGCCATCAGAGAGGGGACTGCCGTGTAGAGGAGGGACGCCGTGGTGGCCGGCTGCTGGAGGTACTCCGGTGGTAGGAGGGAGGCGGCGGCAGCGGCGTGCTCCGGCCGGAGGAGGGAGGCAGCGGCGGCGGCCAGCCCCTGCAGGGAGGTGGTGGCGGCGGCCGGCCCCTGCCCCTACAGGGAGACGGCAGCGGCGGCCTGCCCCTGCTGGGGGCCGACGGCGGCGGCCTGCCCCGGCTGGGAGGCGGCGGCGGCGGCCGAATCCGGCCGGGGGAGGGCGGCGGCCGGCCCCTGCGGACCGGCAACGACCGCGCGGGCCTGTTGCAAAGGGGCGGCTGCCCAGGCCGAGGGGAACCCCGGCGGGCCCCGCAGAGGAAAGGAAGGAAGGGGAGGGAAGGAGGAGGAGGAGGAGGGGCGCCGGCCACGGCGCCGGCGGCGGCGCGCCAGGCAACGGCGGCGGCGGCTGCTGGAGGTCGGGGTTGGAGGGAGAAGAGGAGAAGAGGAACCTTGGCTGATACCATGCTATAATCTGATTTTCATTACTTGCCACCCTAACCCTAGATTAGTGATATACATACTAGGGATACATGGGCCTCATGGGCCTAAGCCTCATGGGCTGAATACACACTCCAACACCTATAGCAGCGCAATTTCCTGCTGTTTGTTGTGTAGATGGTCTACAGACTACAGAGTGTATAATTTTCATTCAATGTTTGTCACAATCTTAGTTCTTACTGTTTTCTTTGCAATCCTTGGTTATATCAGAAAATTAGCATGTGGATATGTTCCACGAAACAACATTTTCTGTTGTACATTCCTAACAAGATTTCTAGCCGGTTTTCACAACTACAGGACAAGCAATATTATGATCTGTGTTCATGTACAGAACAGTCAGTAGTAGCAGTTATATATTTTGCCAATGGATTGTGACACAAACTTGTATGCGAGCCAGCTAAGCCATCATCTTAGCGTATCAGTGGACTTCACATGACAAAGAATATGAAACTGAAAGGACTGCAATTAACAAGGCCATTATCTTGAACTATGTGTGGATTAAGGATGCCAAATAAACAAAAGAAAAGAAAAAATCACCATTTGACGAGTGAAACATCATCTTTTAAAGACAGGAAACGCATTGTTCATCATCTCGGTATTGTGTGAGACGAATTGAAGAAGCACCTAAGAACAATAGGGTTGGAAGGCATCAGGAAGACTCAAAATGGGATCTTAGGTCCTTTTTCCTTCCTTTACCTGGGTCACCCTCAAGTTGAAATCATCCAAATAAGTGTGTGATTTGGTTTTTTTGCTAAAACTATTGTGCTGCAAGCCATAAGGAAAAGGAAGGAGTGCTTAAGAACGAAAGGAATGGGAGGCATCGGGAAATACCAAACCAAGCTTCTACCTCTGTAGTTTGAGGAGGAAACAAGTAGGTAAGGCTTTCCTCCATGTTCCCAATCCTACTGTTCTTAGGTCCTCTCTATCTTCCTATTCCAGGCTTACTATCAAGTCCCACTACTCTCACATACTATAAACCACACGTCTGGATTGATGAGATATGAAGTATATATAGGTCACCAGTGCACCCTGTAGAAAACCTTGTGTGGAGTAAACTATGCACAGACAGACCTCATCCATGATGTACCATTAGAGTTGACAGTCGATGACACTTGGAAGCATGTGGATATGAGATAGTTAAGCTTTGTGTTGGATGCATTTGTACATGTGTATGTAAAACAGATCACTCAGGCTATATATATGCAGGTCGACTTGCATATATATAGCCTGAGTGACCTATGTTACATGCACATGCACATGTACAAATACATCTAACACTTTGTTCTGAAGACTGACTGAATGAGTGTAAATATAGAACATATGCAGAAAATCTTCAATTTACGATGTCTAATAGGACCACCAGTATGCCCGCATTTAGATTAGAAAACAAAATGAAGAAATTTGCATTTAAGAATGAGAACAATGAGGGGATACCATATCTTAAACATTTCAGCTGTAGCAGGGTTCAGATGTCAGGAATACCATGCTATTTGAAAGCAATTAGAATCTATATAAGTTACAAGGCATGAGAAATTGGCAACATTATAAATAAAGTAAACAAGAAACTGGTGAGAATGTGTCTGTATCTGTCTCCTTCAAATTGGGAATTGAAGTGAGGATGTCCCCCGTCCCTCCACCTCCAGGCGCCCCACCCCTCCACTGCCCCCCGCCGGCTTCAGCCCTGGAGCCGTCGGCCACCTCCAAGTTTGCTCCCAAGCCCTCCCTGGTGTCGGACTCCCCCCCTCTCTCTCCTGTTCCCTCTGGCCGTTCCAAGGAGCAACGGTGGAGGGACTCCAGTCCGCTATCCTCGTCCGTCAGCGGATCTCCCAGGGCACCTGTTCCTGCTAGCTATCGTGACGTTTTAGTCGGCTCCGGCGAGCAGGCTGTGGACGGCTGGGTGGTCCACCAGAGTCGGCGGACTCGCCGAAGGCGCCTTCGTCCCCCACATCGTCCCCGCAGGCCTGTCCCTGAGGTCCTGCGTGGAAAGTGCTTCAACTGCTTATCACCGTCTCATCGCGCGGCCGCGTGCCGTAATCGCACTCGCTGCTTGCGCTGCTTGACTTCCGGGCACCGCTCGGCTTCGTGTCCTCGCCGGGCACCTGCTTCGCAACCTGTTGTCCCCCGTCCGGTGGTGAGGAAGGTGTGGCGCCCGGTTGGCCCCACGCCAGCCGGGGTGCCGCCTTCTCAGGCGCCGACGGCGGCTGACTCTGCTGAGGCGGCGATGGAGGCCAGCAATGGCGCGGTCGTGGATCATGGCCGTAAGAAGCGTCGTCGTTATCGGCGGCGGCGTTCCGGTGGGCAGGGCGGACGCCCTCCATCTCCGCTGCCTTCTGATGGCGACGGGATTGTTGCTGAGTCCGCGCCCCCAGGTGATCAGGCGACGGTGGAGGCCCAGGTTCCTCAACGTGTCATCGCTCGTTCTTCTTGCTTGGATGGCAGAGAGGACGACCTCCGTCATGCCCTCATTGCTACTGTTGTGGGAGAGTGCTCCAGCCTTTCGGTTGAGCTCCTCACAGAGCATATTGCTAGAAGGTTTGGCCTGGCGGAGGAGCTGTTGGTTGTGCGACGTGATTCATCTGCTAGCTACCTCGTCATCCTTCCTGATGAAGCTTCTGCTGTTCGTGTCTACAATGGAGGGCAGCCTTTCATCTCTCCATCCCTCAGGTTGCACTTCAAGCGCTGGTCCCGGTTCTATCGCTCCAACGGGCTGGTTTGCGCTAGCGAGGTGGACGTCATGATCAGTGGCATCCCGGCGCATGCCTGGGAGCTAGCAACGGCGGTGCAGCTCCTGGATGAACTCTGTTGGGTGCAAGAGATTCATCCTGATACATTCAACCAGAGAGACATCTTCCGTCTGAAAGCTTGGTGCACGAGGCCGGAGCTCCTTCCCACGGCGATGACGCTTCTCGTCGAGGAGCCTTGCCTGGGTAATTCTCTCGGTCCTCGGGCTTTGTCATACCCCGTGGAGATCAGGGTTGAGGCCATCTCTCAGGCGTCTGGTGCAGCACCTCCTCCTCCCCCTCCTCCATCTTGGGGTGGCGGCGGCGGCCAGGATCGGCGGCGTTCCCGTGAACCGTCCAACGGTGATCCGGAGCAGGGTCCTGGTGGCGGTTCAGTGCCTCCTGACGACGCTCCTCGTGCTCGGGTCCATTCTCGTTTGGGGCCCGATCTGCTTGTAGTTTCAACGCGGTGGCCTCCCCGGTTCCCGCGCCGTCGTCCCCTATGGGCGGCTCGGATTGCTTGAGCTGCATTAATGAGGTGGTTCCAGAAGCATTCATCCAAGCTGCCCTGCATGTCGATCGCACATCAACCCCCCAGAAGGCGGCGGTCCCCCTCGCTTCTTGCGATGCCATAACTCACCCTGTGACGCCCGAGGAGGTTTTTGATTTGGGTGACTCCCCGGCACCTGTCTTTGGGCTGCCCGGCCAGGTCCCTACGTCTGGGTCGCCCCAGCTTGGCCCCCCTCGGGAGGCCTGCCAAACCATGGGCCGCCTAGCCCGCATCCTGAGGTTGAGACGCTAAGGATGTCTCCTTCGGATGGTGCTAGGACGGACTTCCCTCTGGATGCTTCTGCTGGGAGGTCGGATGATCCTGATTCCGCGCAGCTTTCGCATCCTCCTCTTGCGGTCTCTGTTCGCCCGCGGCAGCTGTTGGTGTACTCGCGGCGGCGCCGACGCGAAAGACCGGCCTCTCCAGTGGCTGCTGGGGCTGGGGCCCCCGGTTCTCCCGAGAGGCCCGCCGTGAAGCAGTTCCTCAGTGGCATCTCCTGCCCTGTTCAGCAGCTGCTAACCCGGCCGGCCGCTCGCCGGAGGCGCGCTTGGACTCGCCCTGCTGGGTCCCTTCCCAGACGGAGCCGCCGGATTGCTGGGGCGGGCCCCTGTTCGCCTGGTTCGGTCCTGAATAACGCGCAAAGAAGAGTAATCAAGTGCCTTGGGCTCTCGCATGAGGAGGAGAAGATTAGCAATGAAGCGCTGGACAGTTACTGCAAGCTGTTCGAAAATCCTCTTACTGATGTCCATCTCTCTGCCTTGGCGGCACTTTTCGGATGGACGGTAGAGGGTGATAATCTGGCTCGAGCTGCGGACACCCTGTCCGTCTCGTGCTGATGCACTCTTTGGTCGCCTCTACCTGGTTATCAATGAATCCTTCCTCAATCCTTATTTGGAATGCGCGGGACCTGAATAGGAAGGACCGGCGCAATGCTGTTAGGGACGTCATTCTGTCTGCTAATGCCGGTGTGGTTTGTCTCCAAGAAATGAAGGTTGCTGTCATGTCTCAGAGGTTGTTTCTTTCTAGTTTTGGCTCTTCCTATGACAAATTCATCACTCTGCCTGCCAATGGTACTAGAGGTGGAGTGCTGATTGCTTGGAAAAGTTCAGTTTGTCAGGCTTTAGCCTCTCGGGTAGAACATTTCTCTGTCTCTGTCTGTTTTGCTGAACAAGAGGGGAGGAACTGGTGGTTTACTGGTGTATATGGACCCCAAAATGATGATGAGAAGGTGGCATTCCTCCAGGAGTTGAGGGATGTCCGTGCTTTATGTCCAGGTCCATGGCTCGTTGCCGGCGATTTTAATTTGATCTATCAAGCTAGTGACAAGAATAATTCTAATTTGGACCGTGCTATGATGGGGAGATTTCGCCGCTTCCTGGATGACTCGGAGATCTTGGAAATTCCTTTATTGGGGCGAAAATTTACTTGGTCTAATGAAAGAGCTTCCCCAACTTTGGTGAGGCTTGATCAGGCCCTCTGTTGTTTAGAATGGGAAGGAATTTTTCCAGATGCTGCACTTCAAAGTGCTGCTTCTTCGGTCTCTGATCATTGCCCCCTCATTTTGGGCTTGAAAGTCGTCACCCGTGGTAAACGGCGCTTCCACTTTGAAAGTTTCTGGCCAAGGCTCCCCGGTTTTATTGAGGCTGTGCAACAGAATTGGTCCGCTCCGGTGCAATCGCTTTGCGCAGTCGAGCGGATTTTTCTTAAATTACAGCGGCTATCCAAGGGGCCGCAAAAGTGGAGTCACAGAAAGGTTGGCAACGTGAAACTTCAGTTGGATATGGCTAAGGTGATCTTGCATCGTCTGGAGATTGCTAGGGATTCTAGAGCTCTTAGTCCAGAGGAGGATTGGTTGAGGAAAAAGCTCAAGTTGCATTGCCTTGGTCTTGCATCTTTGGAGCGCACAATCGCCCGGTTGCGTTCTAGGATCCTATACCTCCGCGAGGGGGATGCTAACACTTCTTTCTTCCACCAGCAGGCCCGCCATCGAAAGAAAAAAAAAATTTCATTGCTAAATTCCTGGTTGGTGATTCTGTGGTTACTTCTCAGGAGGACAAGCTTACTGTTGCGTCTGAGTTCTATGAGCAGCTGCTCGGCTTGGCTGAGGAAAGGACCTACGGCCTAAACCTTCCTCTTTTCCACAATCAGCAGTTGTCGCAGGATCTTTCAGCTCTTCATGAACTGTTCTCGGTTGACGAGGTTTGGGCAACCATCAGATCTATGCCCATGGACAAGGCCCCTAGCCCGGACGGTTACACTGGCTGTTTTTACAAATCCTGCTGGGAAATTATTAAAGATGACATATTGCAGGCCCTTCATGCCATTCAGCAAGGTCATGTCTTCAAGTTCAGGTTGCTCAATACTGCTTTCATCACCCTCCTCCCCAAGAAGGCCGATCCCATCCAAGTAAAGGATTATAGGCCCATTAGCCTCATTCATAGTTTCGCCAAGTTGGTTGCTAAGATCATGGCTAATAGGCTGGCTCCATTGCTCCCTAATTTAGTTTCCAAGAACCAAAGTGCTTTTGTCAAAGGGAGGAATATTCAGGATAATTTTTTGCTTGTTCAGCAATTGGCCAGGTCTTTACACAGGACGAAAGAGCCTCATATCCTACTCAAACTAGACATATCAAAGGCCTTTGACTCAGTCTCTTGGTCCTTCTTGTTAGATGTGCTGCAGCAGCTTGGCTTTGGTCGTCGTTGTTGTAACCTGATATGTCTGTTGCTATCCACTTCATCTACTCAGGTGTTGGTTAATGGGGAGCGTGGGTGTAACACCCGGATTTACGAAGAAATCTCAACGAGAGTATATGTGGACCCAGGAAGTCCAAAACCACATATACCACAAATTGAACATCATTATGCACGAACAACGAGTATTTAACTTATTACATCACAGAGTGCTTCACATCATAGCCAACGGCTTTTATTACAGCGGATACGTCAGAGGGAAACTCTCCACGCCAACAGGGACACCGACTGGGGGCACACCATCTTCAGGGATCCTGGATGTCCTCCGGAAACTCCACAAACTCATCATCATCATCTGGTACCAATCCGGCATTTTTGATGATTTGGTAAACGACAAGCGTCAGCTTACCACGCTCAGCAAGTATATAATGGGGGATGCAAGGCTCAAAAGACTGTATTTAGCTTAGCTGCAGTCAAGTTTTAGTTGGTCAACTTTTAATACTAACCTGTTTATCTAAATTAGAGAATATCCCTTAACCCAAAGTTGATATCAAATATTCAAATTGACTTTCTCCAAAATCCTCCGGACAACAGACTATGCCAAAAAGGATCCATGCCGCTCATGACCGTGAGTGCAGCTGATATATCAGATGGAGTTAACTCCGCAAAGTGCGTACACTTTCACCATGAGTCGTGAATTCCCGATTGCCCGGGGAAGCTACCCCCATAACACTGCCAAGGTGAGCGGGCAGGGAGTCACTACGAAGCCTTTCACTAGTCGCTCTAACAAGTCAATAGACGCAAGGTTTCGGCAAGGCGAATGGAGGCCCCCTTCAAGAATGGCACACCATGTGACCGCAGCCCAGCACATATCTTGACAGGCTCGGAACCCATTCTTGAACCTAGACCCCCCTCTAGCGTCTTTCGGTAACTATTAACAAGCTAGAGTTGATCTAGTTACTCATCTAAGATCAGAGCCATATGATTCTCACGGTTGTACGGGAATTTTCTGGGTGGCCGCTTTAAGTAAAAGTCCGAGCGGAGGTGACTAGAGCTCAAAAGGTGTTCACAGCTCTAGGCTCTTAACCGTGTTGCTAAAAAGCATATTTTATCAAGTTGCATAAAGTAGTTAATCATCATTAATAATAACCTTGGTTGAGCGAAGCACTACACAGCTTAATGCAAAACCCCCCATAGGTATAACAAGATAACAGGTACAGATATACTAGGTAAATCCTATGGTTCAACAAGTTGGATATATGCACATGATTATGGTGATAATATATTCCATAGGTAACAAGGAAACCATATATACACTTGCCTTGAGATTCCGCTTGGTCCTGGAACTGCTCACAATCGTTCTCCTCGAAGAACTCGCCCTCTAATATCACGAGCATCACCAAGCAAGCATCAATCCATTCATCACATGCAGAGAAAAATGTAAAACACTATTAGAACAATACACCATGCATCAAAAGATAGAAATAAACAAATAAAACTATTCTACACGTCGCTACGAACACATGGATACGTGGATCACTGAAAACGGAGTTAAAATGAGAAAGTTATGGACAAAATAAGTTCTAGGGGCTAATCTGCAATTAAAACATTATTTTGAGGTCCTTTTCTTTTAAATCCGACGCTGCTATCGCAATTATACCTAAAACAGAGGGGCTAGAAGGCAAAAATAGCAAGTTCTGGACCTCGGCGCAAAGACCAGAGAAGTCCAGGGGCTAAACCGAAAGAATAAGGGCTTCTTTTGAATTTCTTATAAACTGGCATGGACTGCGGGTTAATTTCAGGAAACCATAGGGGCCAAACTGCAAAAGCGGCAGGGGCTGCCGGCTGTGCGCTGGTCGGGTGCCACGCGGCACGCACGGGTTGGCGGGTCCACCGGCGCCGCGGTGGACCATTGCCGGGCTCAGGTGCCTCGGTCCACCATGGACCAAGCGCACGGCCGGAGAGGGACGCGGCCTGCCGGCATCCACACGCACGGCGGCGCCATGTGTGGCGCGGCAGAGCTCGTCGGAGACGGCGGTTGGGGGTTCCTGGTGCTCGGCTACCGATGGGAGATGCACCGGGGTGACACACGGGCGAAGGCGAGCACGGAAGGCGGGGCGGGAAGGGTTCCCGAGGGCTCCGGCACGGCGGCGCCATGGCCGGAGTCACGGAGCTCGCCAGCGTGCACACGAACGGGCGAACCGAACCACGATACGCGAGAAGGAGGGCACCGGAGCGAAGAGGAAGTCACTACGAACTCGGGAAGGGGTTCGGCTTCACCGGAGGTGCTCACCACGGCACAGAACGTCGACGGCGGCGATCTGCAGAGGGAGGGAGAAGCTCGGGTGAGCACGGAAATGAGCGAAAAGGGAAAAGGAAGGGCTCGGGATGGTTGTGAACGTGCGCGGCCTTACCGGAGACGGCTCGGCGGCGCAGCGGGGCGGCGGTTCGACTCCGAGGAGGTCGTCGGCGTGCGGCGGCGCTTGGCGAGACGGCAAGGTGCGAAAGGAGGGGAAGAGGGGCTCGGCCTCGCCTTTATAGGGTCGGACGAGGGCAGCAAGACGCCGCGGCGTTACCGCCCGCGTAGATTGATGGCTAGGTGGCCATTAAGACCACCACGGCGGCGGTTGCCGAAGGGGAGAGGACGGCGGCGGCACGCCTCCTCGGCTGGAGGTAGGGGAAGAGACGCCGGTCGCTGACCGGTGGGCCGGGGCTGGGAGCGAGGAGGTGGCCTGCTGCTGCGGCTGAGCGAGCTAGGCCAGGGCGCGGCCCATCGCACCTGCGCGTGCGCTGGAAGGGGGAAGGGGGAAACGGGCCAGCCGAGCGGCTTGGGCCGAAAGGGGAGGAGAGGAGGAAAAAGGAAAAAGAAAACCTTTTCTTTTTTTGAAATTTTTCAAACACACATTTTGAATTTAAATTTTGAAATCTTTTTCAAGCAACCTAGCCTACACACAAAATAAAAATGCACCAACATGAATGCAACAGAATAAACAAGCTCCCATATTATTTATAAAAATTATTATTTGCCTAATTAATTCAAGAGAGGAAAAATTACAAGTGCTTGGCAAATTTTTAATCCTATTTTTCAAAAGTGATTTTTAGGGTGTGACAAACCTACCCCCTTAAGATGAATCTCGTCCTCGAGATTCGACAGATTCAAAAAGCTGAGGGTGAGCTGTCCTGAGATCTTCTTCTCTTTCCCATGTGGCCTCATCCTCTGAGTGACGGTTCCACTGAACTTTACACATCTTGATGATCTTACTCCAAGTAATTCTCTTTGCCGTTTCTAAGATTCTGAAAGGATACTCTGTATAAGTGAGATTTTCTTTCAATTTCAATCCTTCCAAGGGAATTCATTCTTCGGGTACACAAACACTTTTTCAATTGTGACACATGGAAAACATCATGCACACCTGATAAACTTTCTGGCAGTTCAAGCTGATAGGCCACTTCTCTTCTCGACAGAACTTTAAACGGTCCCACATATCGTGGTGATAACTTTCCTTTGGCATAAAACCGCTTAACTCCTCTCATGGGTGATACTTTGAGATAAACAAAATCTCCAATTTTAAATTCCAAATCCCTTCTTTTTGTGTCTGTATAGCTTTTCTGCCTTGATTGTGCAACTCTGAGATTTTGGCGGATTGTTTGAACTTGTTCTTCCGCCTGCTTCAATACCTCGGGACCAAACACTTGAGTCTCACATGTTTGATTCCAAAACAAAGGTGTCCTGCACTTCCTGCCATATAATGCTTCGAAAGGTGACATCTTCAGACTTTTCTGATGGCCATTATTACACGAGAATTCTGCATACGGTAAGCTTTTATCCCAACTAACCCCATATTGCAATGCACATGCCCGCAACATGTCTTCCAAAATCTGATTAGTCCGTTCTGTCTGTCCATCTGTTTGCGGATGATAGGCAGAACTAAAGGTCAATTTAGTGCCCAAGGAGCCATGAAATTTTTCCCAGAATTGAGACGTAAACTGAGTACCTCTGTCTGACACTATCTTTTTGGGTACCCCATTCAAGCAAACAATCCTCTCCATATATAGTTCAGCTAGTCTTGCCCCTGAATATGTTGTCTTAACAGGAAGGAAATGTGCAACTTTTGTTAATCGATCCACGATTACCCATATCGAATTATATCCTCGTTGGGTACGAGGTAGACCCACTATAAAGTCCATTCCAACTTCTTCCCATTTCCATTCTGGAATTTTCATAGGCTGCAGTAGTCCAGCTGGCCTCTGATGTTCGGCCTTAACTCTTTGGCACGTATCACATATGGCTACATACTCTGCCACATCTCTTTTCAAACCATACCACCAATATTTTTCTTTGAGATCAATATACATTTTTGTACTTCCCGGATGTATGGAATATGCTGAGTTATGCGCCTCATTCAGAATCATCTCTTTTATTTCTTTTATGTCAGGTATGCAAATTCTCTTCCCAAACCAGACTGTTCCTAGATAATCCAGTCTAAATCCCGGCACTTTGCCAATTACTATGCGTTCGGCAACATCCTTTATATCCTCATCTTCCAATTGTCCTTTACGAATTTCTTTCTTGAGCATAGGTTCCACCATAAGTTCCACTCTATTAGCCACTATTGCAAGGTTCAAGTGAGCAAACTCTTCACTCAACTCTTTTGGCAGTTGTGAGATGCATGCCATATTCAGATAGCTCTTTCGACTAAGAGCATCAGCTACCACGTTTGCTTTTCCAGGGTAATAGTGTACATCAAGGTCATAATCTTTAATCAACTCTAGCCATCTGCGTTGCCTCAAATTCAGATCCGATTTAGTGAATATGTATTTCAAACTTTTGTGGTCGGTATAAATTTCACACTTGTGCCCAATCAAATAATGTCTCCATATTTTTAGTGCATGAACAACTGCTGCCAACTCTATGTCATGGGTTGGATAATTCAACTCGTGTTTTCTCAACTATCTTGAGGCATAAGCAACTACTCTTCCTTCTTGCATAAGAACATAGCCTAGACCTTGTCTTGATGCATCACAATAAATAGAAAAACTCTTGGTGAGATCCGGTAATACCAGTACCGGGGCAGTGGTCAATCTTTTCTTTAATTCTTCAAAGCTTGCTTGACATTTATCGGACCAGACAAACTTGGCATCTTTTTCAAGTAGAGCAGTCATTGGTTTTGCTAACTTTGAGAACCCTTCAATGAATCTGAGGTAATACCCTGCCATACCCAGAAAGCTCCGTATTTCACTCACATTCTTGGGAGGATTTCAATTCACTACATCTTTTACCTTTTTCGGGTCTACTGCCACTCCACCATTTGAGATGATATGACCAAGGAATGACACCTCCTTAAGCCAAAACTTACACTTGCTTAATTTTGCATAGAGTTGGTGATCTCTGAGTTTCTGTAGCACCATCCTCAAGTGTTCTTCATGCTCCATATCATTCTTCGAGTATACCAAAATGTCATCTATGAAAACTACCACAAACTTGTCTAGGTACTCCATAAAAACATTGTTCATCAAGTACATGAAGTATGCAGGAGCGTTTGTCAACCCGAATGACATCACTGTGAATTCATACAGCCCATATCGTGTTGTAAAGGCAGTCTTTGGAATGTCAGATGCACGGATTCTGAACTGATGGTAACCAGACCTCAAGTCAATCTTGGAAAAGACGCAAGCACCTTTCAGTTGATCAATCAAATCATCAATTCTTGGCAGCGGATACTTATTCTTAATTGTCACTTCATTCAAAGATCTGTAATCTATACACATCCTTTGCGAACCATCTTTCTTTTCCACAAATAAAACGGGAGCTCCCCAAGGCGAGGAACTAGGACGTATGTAACCTTTGTCCTGCAACTCCTTCAATTGTTTCTCTAATTCTTCTAATTCATTCACTCCCATTCTATATGGTCTTTTTGCTATTGGTGCAGTACTAGGTAAAAGTTCTATTATAAATTCAACATCTCGTTCAGGTGGCATACCTGACAATTCGTTGGGGAACACGTCGGGGAATTCATTCACAATACGAATATCCTCGATGGCAATATCCTCCAACTGATTCAACTGGCAATCATCTAGTGTGGATGTCATTATTTTGACCTCGTACCTTTCACCTGCCTCCGTGCTCAATACAACAGTTTTGGTGGCACATCGTATTACTGCATCGTGTGCCATTTATAACCAGTTCATTCTAAGGATCACATCTATCCCTGTGGAATTCAAAACCACTAGCTCTGCTCTGAACTCTACCCCCCTTATACTGAGCTTAACATTAGGACACATAAGAGTTGCCCTCATATTACCCGTGGGTGAGTTAACCAACATATTGCTCTTCATAGGTTGCATAAGAATAGCATGTTTCTTGACACAATGAGCAGAGATAAAAGAATGCGATGCTTCAGAATCAAACAAAACTGAGGCAGGATGAGAGTTGACTGAAAACGTACCGATTACTACACCAGGTGCCTCCTGTGCAGACTCGGAAGTCACATGGTTCACCCTGCCTTGAGTGTTCCTCTGCTGGCCCTGCTTACTTGGGGTATGAGCACCCAGCTTCTGATTATTGGGGGCGGTCAAAGGACCCTGGTTGGCCCTCTTCGGCCAGTTGTAGGAGATGTGTCCCATTTCTCCACACACATAGCATTTATTGTGGTTGGCGGAGTTGTAGGCATTGGGGGTGTTTGACTTCACGGGCGTGTTCCCGGCTTGATTCGGACGGGAACCCTGAGCACGGTACTGTGACTGCTGTGGCGAGTTTCGAGACTGAAACTGCGAGCGGTTGGTCCTAGAGTGCTGACCCTGGTACCTCTGCTGATTGCCCTGGGGTTGGTTGTAGCGAGCACAGCTGTTGCTGCCAGACTTCCTTTCCTGAAGCTTACGCTTCTTCACCTCCATATCACGCCTTTTACTCTCAATCACGAGAGCCTTGTCAACAAGTTTCTGAAAACTCTCAAAAGTATGCGAGAGTAACTGATATTGCAAGCTGTCATTTAATCCTTCCATGAAGAGTTCTTGTTTGTCTTGGTCATCCTTCACATCATGTGGGGCATAACGAGAAAGTTGAATAAACTTGTCTCTGTATTCACTCACTGACATGCTACCCATCTTAAGAGAGAGGAACTCCTTCCTCTTGAGCCTCATAATACCAGCTGGCACATGATGCGAGCGAAAGCTGTTACGAAACTCTTGCCAAGTAATTTGATCGGCGTTGGCATGACCATCCTGAAATGCCTCCCACCAATCAAGGGCGGCTCCCTGGAGTTGTCCCGAAGCATATAAGACCCTTTCACGGTCGTTGCATTGAGCGATGTCAAGCTGTCGCTCCACCGCACGAAGCCAGTCATCGGCTTCGAGCGGATCCGGTGAGCTGCTGAAAATAGGCGGACGGCCCTTCAGAAATTCACCTCGTTTGTCATGAACTTGTTGGGGAACTTGCGGCAGAGGATTGTTTTGAACATTCTGCATGGCCTGCGCCATCTGCTGCATGAGTTGTGTCTGCATGGCCATCAGTTGTTCCAATGACACAGGCGGGGGTGGTGGTGGTGGATTCGTGCCACCTGTGTTTCCACTCCTTGTGTCCACCATCTGTGACATATACAAGTATCTCATGAGTTCTCTTACTTCCAAGGATCAATTATACTTGTAGAGGATCAATGTAACAGAGAATTTGAAGTATGTATTTGATTACATAAGTACAATGACTAGTGCTGAAATTTTCAGGCGAGGTACATTTCCGGCAGTGTAGTAAAACAGTCATAATTTTCTCTCTGTTTAACATCTGATCGAACATGGCATATCATTGGAATTTTTACAAAATTTCCCACAACTTTACTGTAGATAACTTTCTCAGATTCGGAAATTATAATAGGCAAAAACAGCTCACAAACAGAACTGGTCGAATCTGTTCTCAGCACGGTATACTCAAATTGCAACAGCGATTATTCTCAAATGGTGATAGGTATAAGCGTGAAACCACTTGCAAATGACGGAGACTGATCTCTAGTTTAATCCATAAAATTCTCATGACCAAAGGATTTTTAGATTGCAGGGCATAAACCAAATAACACTGACTGCTCAAAAGGAACTCAGATAGAGAGACAAAACCTCACCCACTTATTTAGATAAACATGACCAAAAAGTATTAAGTTTGATGGTTGTGGACATGCCCCACACTCATCACAATCAAACAAAGATCCAAATCATGAATGATCCATCATCACAAGCATTAAGCCACATTATCAAACTCAAGTTCTTGGACCAACTCAAAGACTCAAGACTCGAAGACTGAATGACTCAACAACTCAAGACTCGCATTATTACTCGTGACTCAACAGCATGAGAAGAGCTCCTAGGGGTCCACGGTAGTGCGGGAGCAGGTGCAGCCTGGGTGGTGCCTCTTGCGCTGAGAGACGATGGCCGGGTCGTGCGCCATAGAAGATGGTAATCTTCCTGGCTGTTCTCCCTACTGCTGACGCTCCAGATCGTCGACCCTGTCCTGCAGCCTCTCAAGCTCTAGCCTCATGGTCCTCTAGTCCATCAGAGCTCGGTCCAGGGCGCTGTTGAGCGTGACCACCAGTGGCACTGTGGCCGCCAGCCTGGCACTCTCGCCCTCCTACAGCGCAGCAACCCTGCAACCAGACTCGGTCCGGCGGCGTCGAGGGAAGTAGCGGTCGTCGTCCTCCCGGATGGTGGGGTACACCAACTCCTGGTGCACGTAGAGAGCCTGCCTCGTGTAACAGAACCGACCAATTTCTACGAGCACAAGTACAGCGACAGCTGTTTTCCTAGCTATCAAGCCACACTTGAGCCAATATAAACCCGGTAGTCCGTGAAATCTCGAAGGATTTCAAACTTTTACACAGTACATACCCCAAGGATCGCAGAAACTCAGCATTACACATACACATGATACATAGATTCGTACATATTTCAAATACATCAGAGTACAAGATAAACTTTTACATAAAAGTTTAATAGCGAAAACGAAATAGATTTACATAAGCTTAAGTTCATAATACAGTGCCAAGTGCCGACCAGTCACAGCAACATAGATGAGACAGATAACATGACCTTACCCAAGGTCTAGTCTTCCTCTCCCGAAGGATAGAAGTAACTCTTTGGTCAACCAAGCATTCCTCCTGCAACATTGGGAATAAAACCCTGAGTACTCAATTGTACTCAGCTAGACTTACCCGACAGGAAGTAAATAAAAAGACTCTCAAGGATATGCAAGCTTATTTGGTGGAGCTCAGAGGATAGCAACATTTTTGCATAAAAAGCATTACTACAATAGTTCCTCAACTTAAAAGTTTTAGATGTGATTCAGCTTCGATTTCAGTTAAGCTATTAAGCTAAGGTTTGCAGCTATACTAAAAAATCACTTGATATTATAGCAATCAATAAAACCATATGATTTCCGATATCCACAGATATCAACCTCATCTCACCATAATCATTATGTTCAAGTTGTTAACCTCTACCTCACCAGAAGATTAGTTCAGTTTCTCACTAACCAGGAGAGATGGCGATTCGAATCGATTGTACCAGCTGGCAAATATGCCAATCACAAACCCTGTCAGCCGAACAACTGGCTTCTTGGGCCACCATTAAATCCTTCTGAGACACAATATGTCGCGAGTTTGGCGGGGACCATATTCTCAGAGACCAACCCACTTCCAGGATGCATCAGGTCCCTGACCTGCCCTTGGTAAAATGGTGTCTCCGCACATACTTCCTACCTCCAGAATATGTCTGCCTAGTCACACCAAAGCTCGGCTCAGAAAGAAATACTCGACTTCGCGGTCAGAACGACTTATCTGGCCAGCTATGTGACGACGTCTTTCAATCTCAACTGATGTCTGGTGGCCTCAGTCCTAGTCGGCCGCAAGCAGCACCGAAGTCAACATGACCCATGTCATGCAGCTCCCCGCTACCTAGCCTTGATTCTCTCATTATTTCATTGTGGCATGGTGACACATATAGCCAACCATGTGGATCTCGTCAGTCACCACCTACACTCGCGGATGACAGGAAATCACCCGACTTTCTCGCGGATGACAGGAAATCACCCGACTTCTACCGGTCTAAGCAGGGCTAAGCATAAGATCGGTCACCTGTCTAGTAATAGTATCAGGTTCACATATATAGTAGACATGGTAGATATGCAGCAACGGTTTCAAACCAACTCCTATACTTAAATGCACAAACATACGATTTAATAAAGACCGGTGCATTTATAAAAAGAGATAGGTGGAGGCTTAGGGATGCTCCGGGGCTTGCCTGGGGTTCAGCACTAAGTCAGTGTTTGTTAGATGACACTTGTTCGACGAGCATTTCCCATCCAAGCACTCGATTAGTCCTTCCACCTTCGTGATTAGTCCACCACACCGTCTTGTGGTTAGTTCCATCATCATGTCCTTCACTCCACGTGTTCATCTATCGTACCTAAATGAGATGCACAATGCACATGTATGAATAAAAGGAAGTAATACAAGGCATGTTAATCTACCATCACTGAACCATAAGCTAACAATCACACCAAGCAAAGCAAAATCAAAGCAATCATGTTCCCACACAAGCAGTTTATGGGCAGCAGACAGTAAGCACAAGATTTAACCATAACTGAAGCTATGTACATCCAACCAGGGTAATCTAAGCCTTTCTGGAAAGCTATTGAAATTGTCTACAACTTTGGTATGATCCTCTTTAGACGATTTAATTCATATACAGGTCAAACAACACAAAGAAGATAGCTCTGTCCAGACTTGGATAGATTCTGTCCTCCCACTTCAAACAATCAAAACTAGAGATATAGACCACCAAAAGGGATGATCCTAGACAATTTAGAAATCCAATTAAATTCACTAAAACTCTTCTATTATCACCAAGAGGTGATTCAAAGCATAACTCAGTCAAATAATGCAATCAATCAGATCTAGACAGAAAATTGGCAAAACCTGACAGCAGTCATTCAAAAGCCATAACTCCTAAACTATCAGGCCTATGACCATGAAACTTTAGGACAAGCTATACAATGAAGTTAGATACAACATTTGTATTGAACACATTTACATGCAACATCATTTTCCTAGGTAAATCATCACAACAACAGGGACTATGCCTGCAGCCATTTTCAACATATAAGCAAAACATGCTTTTCCCTTATTTATCACCTAAGCACACATAGGAATGAGCTATTTAGATAGCTCCAAACATGATTACATGGTCATACATGACTCATCTCAGACCAAAGCATGTTAATGAATCACAAGAAACATGTATGTATTCATTTGTTTTTAATTATTCACTCATTATTACATAAAAACCCATTATTTAATTATTTAAGTTATATGGTAAACATCTCAAATGAGTCCCAAACTTTTATGAGAGCTAGGTGATTACAAATCATGACCAAGGTTCAAATCTTACCTGCTCAGATTCCATAATTTACTTATTACAAAATAAAAAAATCTATAATGCAATAAAGCATTGGAGAGCAAATTAAATATGAAACTCAACATTTTCTGAAACAACATGACCATATTATTGATTCTCAGGCTAACACAATATCATAAAAAGGTAGTGGAACACCATTTTCCATTTTTACCACAATATATTATTTATAATGTATTTAAATGTACTTAATATGCACCAAAGAATATAAATCAACAACTCAGTCATACATGCACCATAAATCATGAAATTTTAACCATACATCACACATCATACAGAGAGTCTACAATTAAATTTTCATGCCATTTGGAGTAATACAACTCCAGTTACAAAAATAACAAGCAATTCAACCCTTTATTTCCTATTTAACAAGACTAAAGTGAAACACCAATAAAACCGTAAACAACATATATGTTTTATATTTTTATGAGCTAGTGCATGTTATTAGAAGGCTAACAAAATTGGAATCATGATTTTTATACATATATTTCTCAAAATGTGGATCGGGATAATTTAAATGAACTTCTAAACCACATTTCAATAATGAATTTCTACAGCATAAATACAGTCATGCATGACACAACCAACTATACTAACATGCAGAAAACTTTGCCACGAATCCAACAAAACAAGCCTCATCATTTTTGGAGCCCCCAAACACTAGATATTGATTTTACAAGTAATAGCACGAAATCTGAAATGAAAACCGAATACACATTTAACCCCTGATCTCGCTAGATCCACACGGTCCATGCACCCAGCAAGCTTTCCAGTGAAGCTGACACGCGGGACCCGCTGACCGCTGGACCCCACCTGTCATACACAGAGCAAAGGCACACAGGGGATTCCCTTCTTCTTCCTCTCTTTCTATCCCGCGCGAACAGACAGACGAAGGCGCCGGGGAGGAGATGGCCGGCCCGGCCAGGGCTCGCCGGAGAGCGGCCGGCGGCGGCGAAGTGGGGCCAGAGCTAGCCCAGCAGCCAGCGCACCCACCGGTGCTCTCGGCATGGCGAGAGGTGGCCTGCAGCGGCCCAGCCACGCACACCGGCGGGCCGCCGTGGCGGCGGCCCAAGGCGAGCTGCAGCCCGGCGACGAGGTGCTCGGAGAAAGAGTCCCTCAGACGCGTCATGACCTGGAGAAGGCGATGGCGCTGCCGATTTGGCCGAACGAAAACCGGAGGTGGAAGAACGACAAGGCCGCGGAGCTCGGCGGCATCCATGGCGGCCGCGCTCCGGCAGCGCGAGCTGCAGGGACAGAAATGGCGATGTGATGAGCTGTGGAGGAGCGGTGCGATGTGATGATAACGAATCCGGAGGCCACAGGGGCGGAAATGGCTTAGGGGCGACGATGGCGGAGCTCCACTCGACGGCCATGGCGGCTCTGCTCGGTCCGCCGCGAGCAGGGCGAGCCGAGAGGGCGAGAGAGGAGTGGGAAAGTGAATGGGAGAGTGAGGAAGAGTGAAGCACTCTGGTGCCCTTTTCATTGAGCAGAGAGCGGACAGAGGCGCAGCAAGGCGATTGGCCATGGTGGGCGGTGCCCAGAGCTGGGTCCGTTGCCGCATTTTGACGAGTACGTGGCGGGTGTTGTCGGTGCGGGTTTGAGACGTCGGTTTGGGCTGCTTTTGGGCCGAATTAGGCAAAGGGCCAATTATGAAATTTGTTTACCTCAGAGTACTCTACAACTTTTATTAAGGTAGCTCGGCCATTTGAAAAAGAGATTAGGAGATAATTAGCTGTCAACTTGATGCTGCCAAAGGGTTAATTACGATCAAAGATCGAGTGGCAACTCTTGTCAAACGAAGTCGGATTGACCTCAAATTTGAATATGTTGCGCTCCAAAGAGTTTGTGACAACTTTTATATTTGGTCCAACTCAAATTGCTTAACGAAATTTGGTGAACACGAGAAGGCCATGAAATCAACACCATTTTCAGACTTAGAATTATTCTAAGTGCTGAAATTAGATTTTTCTTCTGTCTTGTGTTCACTTTTTGAGGCACTTAGGGTTTGAATCATGACTTGGTCCAAAATTTGTTCTACTCCAAAATATCTGTAACTTTTATTTTGGGTCAAACTTCATTTCTTGCTCCAAAATAATATTTCCACTTTGGTCAAGATAAGATCATTAGAGAGCTCAATTTGGATATTTAGGCCAATTGAGGTATTTTCTTGACATTTTCTCAACATGAAACCTTCATGACTTTTATTGTAGAGTTCAAGTAGAGTTGTTTGGTCAAGGTTGCAAGGTTTGGTTGGCTTTGCATGCTCATGTTCACGTAGTCCTGCAATCCAATCAAGCAGAGGGCTTGTCATCTCATGTGACTTCCTAATTTAAATCTTCATGCAACTTCTCCAATGATCAAGGTAGATGGAGATGAATATGAAATAGTGATTAGGATCATTGATTGAAATAACTTGATTAGGTCCACGCTCACTGGTTAGCTCATGACTAACACCTGGGGTGTTACAGCCTCCCCCCCTTAAAAGAATCTCGTCCCGAGATTCAGAACGTAAGAGCTTTCAAGGGGAGAGAAGCATGTCAGCCCCTTTTTCAAGGCGGTGCTAGTACGAAGCTACTTAAAAATTCCATAGCGCTTATAGGCAGGGGTGATTACCTCATGGCTTATGAAAATGTATGGACGGCAAAGGTTTGTTGAGTCGTTACTCCAAGATATCATGTACTTCTAATTACCTTGGTGCAAATGCAAGAGAGATCATTAAGGATAGGACAACTTTCTGATCATTCAAGAATTCTTTGTAGTTGACTCTTGTTTGAAGAATTTCCTTCATTGATTTCTATAAAACATTGTTACTTGGGAGGAATCCAAGATAACACTGCCAATTAATTTGGGAGGATTTCAAGACAACTCATCCTAAGTAGCACTTTCAGCATGCAGGGTGTGAATTGGAGTGTCCAAAAGTAGCTTCAGAACATCTGTTTCTCTAGTGGATATAGCATATACCACCATTTTCATATGGGGTGAGATCATAGACGAGGCAGATATTTGCTGAGCTGAGGAAATCGGCTAACCAACATCCAAGATTTATGTGTATTGTAGAGGCCAAATTACTGACATGCAGACTGATGGAAAGCTACCTATTGTTCCATGTGTGTAGTTTTCTTTTCCCTATGGCAACACAAAATTATCTAAGGCTGTTAAATGAACAGTAAAGGTGATAGCTGATTATGTTGGTTCAGTGCCTTTGGTGACCACTAAACTAAAGAAATCCTTGTCCAAGCAGCAACAATCATTTTGGGTGAGTCTGAGGTGACATCTTTATAACTATTGTTGTAAGAAAAACAATGATAGCAGTCGCCATTTCTAACAAGATCCTTGAAAACAAAACACATATGCCCCCAATATGTATTTCAAGGTTTGATCAATTCTTCCTGATTGGCCTGAGGCATGCTATGCTGAAGATAGGACGAACTCTGGATTAGTTTCATTATGTACACAAAGTTTTCTGTCACTCCGTGATAAAAGGCACAGAGGACATCAAGTGACAAGTGTAGGCATACAGATGCATATGGTTACACTCCATTCTCTTTCAAGGCACAAGATTCTGGCAGGCATTTACTCGAGTAAGGTGATTCTTGTAAATGCTTCCAAAATGAGCTGAAAACTATAGTTCATGATCCGAGACAATGGTTTGGGGTGCACCATGCAGTAGCAAAAGTTTGTGCAATATGTAACTTGGCATACACATTTGCACGATGGTTAGTCTAGACAGACATGAATTGTGCAGGTTGATGAGACAGATCACAAGTTCTTGCATAGAATCAAAAACCTTTTTGTACACGAGGAAAACCGATGAGCAATCCCAAACTTATGTATTCTCATTTGCAGCCGAGAATAAACAGGATTGAAGCGGATTGGCAGGTTTAATGAGGTTGGTTGTGTAGAGTGTTTACTCACAATGTTTTGAGAAGCAGTCCTCTACCAACAACTTGAGTACAATTTTTCTTGTGATCCGACTGTAGTCATCAAAACTAACTTGATAAAGTACCTTTGACACAAGGTAAACCTTTTGCAGTGGCGATCCAAAGTTTGAGTGTCCTCACATAATTCAGAAATCCATTTATTAACACTCTCTAACTTGCCTTCCATTCACACTTACATGAGTTGAGTGGGTAGAACACCTTGACCGATCAAGAATAAGGAACTGATTTTTTTTAATGTCCTTTTTGTTGTCCATACCATAGAGTATGAAACAGGGCACCTGATTGCACCAAGATGTACTATGGTATTGACTTCATCTGTTGGGGTGTCTTTTGTAGCTCTTCACTAGGCTGAAACCATAGTTTGCACTATCTGAGTGATTGACAAAGATGAAAATTGGCTTCATTATAGCAAGGCCTTGGAGGTAAGGGTGCCACAAATAGTACCATTTGGCTTAGGGTTTTCTTGCATAGCATGGTTCTATGAGACATGGTCTTCAAAAACATGGTCAAACACTTATTTATACCCTTAGAACACACTTGTTAGCATGGAACAACACTTCTTGATAGTGATCTATTTGGCTATTTCATGCATCCATTTCTTTATGTCAAACAGACTAATCCAATTGGGCAATACATTGCTCACATGAGAGAGCGAATGAACAAACTTCTGCATTTCATCAGCAGAGGCAATCATCTCATCGAGTAGAAACTAATAACGGCCGGTCTTGTTCCTTCTTGATACAAGAACCAGATACACTTCAATGCTTAGCTGCAGACTAATCTTCACACTGGGGTAACTAGTTAGTTGTCCCTAAAAAGGCTCTACATCTTCAGCTTCTGTAGCAAATGGTTGCAGATGATATACATGCACAAGGTCACCATCACGGTCAGCAGACATGAAGCTACACATGAGAAGATTTATTTTGACTGTATGATCATCATACAAATGGATATTGAGCCAAGATGGACATTTTTGAACTTGTTGGCAACCTATCAGGAACATATCACATCCTGCTAACTATTGCCTGACTGATACTTTGCAGATAACTTTAAAGTTCGTGTGCTCTTTTGATCCCACAATAATGGCAGGTGCTGGTTGATATGCCCTAGTAGATCATGTCAGATTCTTTGTTTACCGCATCTTGTAGCATGTCAATGTTGATGTCAGTGACTTGCTCTTCAAAGATCATTCTCTTTGTGACTTCTGAAGGAAGATATATACTTGACAAACATCTGTACCTTCTGATAGAACATTGAAGGATCGAGTCGGTAAAGACTTTGTAAGATAGATCAAGAAACATAGGGATAGATCAATTTGAATTAGAGACACCTTCAAAGATAGATTTAGGAAAATCCATGGAAGACAACACATTGGTATTACTTCATAATGGATTACGATTAGAGGCCGTGATACCAACGTGTGCCGAGAAGCACTACTTTATTGGGCGTCCCCACAAAGAGGTTCTCGGTTTCGTCATGGCACCATCAGTCAATAATCATAACACCACTATCAAACATGACCAACGAGAAATCTTAAGAAACATGGATAGATTGGGAGATACGAGATATTACGCATCGGTGTAGTTTTGCAATGTATCATGACCAGAGACCTCGATATTCGCACGTGCCGAGCAACACAGCCTAGTGGTTGCGATCCACAGGATGTCCTCGGTTTCGTCGTAGTATCATCGATCACGGATCATAACAACATAAATGAACATACAACCAATGAGAAAATCATGCGTGGCAAGGATAGATTTGTACAAGGATGACATTTCGCAGAGGGAAGGTAAGCTACTACAATCAATTATAGGGTTAATAGCCAACAAGAGCATGATTTGGCAATGAAAACATGAGTTAGAAGACAGATTAGTTGCCAAAATAGCAGTACATGAGGTTTTGCTTCAGTCCCACGCGGTTTCCATGTGTCTAGTATGGAGATTACCCGACCCATGACTTACAAGAGATTAGATAGAAGGAGGGAAAATCATGGGACAAAGATTGACTAGCATCTTGAGAAGAAGATAACCATAGACAACCAGATGTCTCATGAACCAACTATATACAACAATCATAGGTTGAGTTGATAAACATCATGATTCATACAGAAAGAATACAAGAAAAATGGGGAAGGAGAGATTTAACTCACACAAGATGGTTTCCTTCAAGTGAGTAACAAGGAGAGGGTCTAGATAGAAACATGGTATAAGAGAATTATAGGTTAGCTACCAAGAATAACTAACATGAGATTATATAATTCCACATGCATCTCGCATCTATCAAGAAACCTTCAGACCATCCAATGGCGTGAGCTTGTGTACCATTAATTAGTACTAGGAGACTCTTAATAATCAACATTGCTAGGCCTTTAGAGAGATTTGGAAAACAACTTGATCATGGGATAGATTCAATGCATGATTGGTGAGATTGAATTGATAAAACCATAACATGATCCATAATGAAAAGATTATAAGGAAACTTCTGGGTAAGCTGACAAAAGGTTCAAATCAAGGATTTGGGCAAAGACTCCAATGAACATGATGTAGGCAAGCCTTGCTGAATGAAATCTAATCATTCTCTAGATATGGAGAAGACTGCTGGAAGTAAGGAACAGGTTAGATCAAATCATTTGTAGGGGTGATCGATTTTGCATAACCTGATTTCCAAAGAAAAGATTATAAGATCTAATTTAACAGAGATCAAGCTATCATCACGACATCTAGAAGGACTAGAGGAGACACTCCAGATAGGATTTGGATAAGGCTTTAGATGAAAGAAATGCAGGCATGGTTTCATAGATCTTGAACAAGAACATATGACAACCATAGGCTAGCATTAAGAGAAAACTCAGGTGGGTCTATTGTGCCAAATGAAAAGCCTACAGGCAGAATTGGTTTAGCTTCTGACAAGATTTATGGTTGAGAAATACTTATAGAGGCTACTTAAAGGTTTAGCAACTCTTATGATTTTAAAACAAGCAAGGAAGAGAGGCAACACAAGTTGTAAACTTAATAAGGCTATTCAGACAACGTAGAACAAGGTGAGAAGAAGCATACATATGCAACAAGCAACAATCACATGATGCAACAATCATGATGCATGCTCGTCCTATTCGTTCTCACTTAGTTGCCTATATAACATGGCAAATACGTTCTAAGTCGGTGGCATAGCCTACGTACTCTCTCGGTATATAGCTAGTCGTTAACTACCATATACGCATTCGAGATTAGCGTACCTGCAGAAGATTCATTTCAGCCCAACCCCACATGTATGCATGGCAACAAGAAGCACTTTTTGCCGGAAATGCTCCCATGAGCACTTGCGACCCCAAGAAAGTAATTACTCCATCATACTTCTATAAGTACACATATGAATCACATGTACTCACTTCAGTAACCATAAACACTCACCATAGATCGATGGTTGTTCGATCGTACACTCACATCTCACCTTACCTCATCTGAAGTGGCCGGTATAAATCGTCAGCCTAAGAAGCAATAAGAAGCCGACAGTTCATAATTATCCGCACGATAAAACCAAATGAACCGCAAATAGAAACATGATGCAATTTCCCCAAATTAGTACTTAAATAAGCCACCTAATAATCCTAATATGGGCTATAAGACTTGGTCCTTGGCACACTTAGTTTGTTCAAACCATTTGTTTAAAACACCTATATATAGCTATAAGTTGGTAATTAGTTTTGCAAACTCAAAACTTTTTATTTTTAAATACTCATGTGACGGTACATGCTGAATTTTTGCTCTGGTACCAACTGTAACAGAACCGACCAATTTCTACGAGCACAAGTACAGCGACAGCTGTTTTCCTAGCTATCAAGCCACACTTGAGCCAATATAAACCCGGTAGTCCGTGAAATCTCGAAGGATTTCAAACTTTTACACAGTACATACCCCAAGGATCGCAGAAACTCAGCAGTACACATACACATGATACATAGATTCGTACATATTTCAAATACATCAGAGTACAAGATAAACTTTTACATAAAAGTTTAATAGCGAAAACGAAATAGATTTACATAAGCTTAAGTTCATAATACAATGCCAAGTGCCGACCAGTCACAGCAACATAGATGAGACAGATAACATGACCTTACCCAAGGTCTAGTCTTCCTCTCCCGAAGGATAGAAGTAACTCTTTGGTCAACCAAGCATTCCTCCTGCAACATTGGGAATAAAACCCTGAGTACTCAATTGTACTCAGCTAGACTTACCCGACAGGAAGTAAATAAAAAGACTCTCAAGGATATGCAAGCTTATTTGGTGGAGCTCAGAGGATAGCAACATTTTTGCATAAAAAGCATTACTACAATAGTTCCTCAACTTATAAGTTTTAGATGTGATTCAGCTTCGATTTCAGTTAAGCTATTAAGCTAAGGTTTGCAGCTATACTAAACAATCACTTGATATTATAGCAATCAATAAAACCATATGATTTCCGATATCCACAGATATCAACCTCATCTCACCATAATCATTATGTTCAAGTTGTTAACCTCTACCTCACCAGAAGATCAGTTCAGTTTCTCACTAACTAGGAGAGATGGCGCTTCGAATCGATTGTACCAGCTGGCAAATATGCCAATCACAAACCCTGTCAGCCGAGCCACTGGCTTCTTGGGCCACCGTTAAATCCTTCTGAGACACAATATGTCGCGAGTTTGGCAGGGACCATATTCTCAGAGACCAACCCACTTCCAGGATGCATCAGGTCCCTGACCTGCCCTTGGTAAAATGGTGTCTCCGCACATACTTCCTACCTCCAGAATATGTCTGCCTAGTCGCACCAAAGCTCGGCTCAGAAATAAATACTCGGCTTCGCGGTCAGAACGACTTATCTGGCCAGCTATGTGACGACATCTTTCAATCTCAACTGATGTCTGGTGGCCTCAGTCCTAGTCGGCCGCAAGCAGCACCGAAGTCAACATGACCCATGTCATGCAGCTCCCCGCTACCTAGCCTTGATTCTCTCATTATTTCATTGTGGCATGGTGACACATATAGCCAACCATGTGGATCTCGTCAGTCACCACCTACACTCGCGGATGACAGGAAATCACCCGACTTTCTCGCGGATGACAGGAAATCACCCGACTTCTACCGGTCTAAGCAGGGCTAAGCATAAGATCGGTCACCTGTCTAGTAATAGTATCAGGTTCACATATATAGTAGACATGGTAGATATGCAGCAACGGTTTCAAACCAACTCCTATACTTAAATGCACAAACATACGATTTAATAAAGACCGGTGCATTTATAAAAAGAGATAGGTGGAGGCTTAGGGATGCTCCGGGGCTTGCCTGGGGTTCAGCACTAAGTCAGTGTTTGTTAGATGACACTTGTTCGACGAGCATTTCCCATCCAAGCACTCGATTAGTCCTTCCACCTTCGTGATTAGTCCACCACACCGTCTTGTGGTTAGTTCCATCATCATGTCCTTCACTCCACGTGTTCATCTATCGTACCTAAATGAGATGCACAATGCACATGTATGAATAAAAGGAAGTAATACAAGGCATGTTAATCTACCATCACTGAACCATAAGCTAACAATCACACCAAGCAAAGCAAAATCAAAGCAATCATGTTCCCACACAAGCAGTTTATGGGCAGCAGACAGTAAGCACAAGATTTAACCATAACTGAAGCTATGTACATCCAACCAGGGTAATCTAAGCCTTTCTGGAAAGCTATTGAAATTGTCTACAACTTTGGTATGATCCTCTTTAGACGATTTAATTCATATACAGGTCAAACAACACAAAGAAGACAGCTCTGTCCAGACTTGGATAGATTCTGTCCTCCCACTTCAAACAATCAAAACTAGAGATATAGACCACCAAAAGGGATGATCCTAGACAATTTAGAAATCCAATTAAATTCACTAAAACTCTTCTATTATCACCAAGAGGTGATTCAAAGCATAACTCAGTCAAATAATGCAATCAATCAGATCTAGACAGAAAATTGGCAAAACCTGACAGCAGTCATTCAAAAGCCATAACTCCTAAACTATCAGGCCTATGACCATGAAACTTTAGGACAAGCTATACAATGAAGTTAGATACAACATTTGTATTGAACACATTTACATGCAACATCATTTTCCTAGGTAAATCATCACAACAACAGGGACTATGCCTGCAGCCATTTTCAACATATAAGCAAAACATGCTTTTCCCTTATTTATCACCTAAGCACACATAGGAATGAGCTATTTAGATAGCTCCAAACATGATTACATGGTCATACATGACTCATCTCAGACCAAAGCATGTTAATGAATCACAAGAAACATGTATGTATTCATTTGTTTTTAATTATTCACTCATTATTACATAAAAACCCATTATTTAATTATTTAAGTTATATGGTAAACATCTCAAATGAGTCCCAAACTTTTATGAGAGCTAGGTGATTACAAATCATGACCAAGGTTCAAATCTTACCTGCTCAGATTCCATAATTTACTTATTACAAAATAAAAAAATCTATAATGCAATAAAGCATTGGAGAGCAAATTAAATATGAAACTCAACATTTTCTGAAACAACATGACCATATTATTGATTCTCAGGCTAACACAATATCATAAAAAGGTAGTGGAACACCATTTTCCATTTTTACCACAATATATTATTTATAATGTATTTAAATGTACTTAATATGCACCAAAGAATATAAATCAACAACTCAGTCATACATGCACCATAAATCATGAAATTTTAACCATACATCACACATCATACAGAGAGTCTACAATTAAATTTTCATGCCATTTGGAGTAATACAACTCCAGTTACAAAAATAACAAGCAATTCAACCCTTTATTTCCTATTTAACAAGACTAAAGTGAAACACCAATAAAACCGTAAACAACATATATGTTTTATATTTTTATGAGCTAGTGCATGTTATTAGAAGGCTAACAAAATTGGAATCATGATTTTTAGACATATATTTCTCAAAATGTGGATCGGGATAATTTAAATGAACTTCTAAACCACATTTCAATAATGAATTTCTACAGCATAAATACAGTCATGCATGACACAACCAACTATACTAACATGCAGAAAACTTTGCCACGAATCCAACAAAACAAGCCTCATCATTTTTGGAGCCCCCAAACACTAGATATTGATTTTACAAGTAATAGCACGAAATCTGAAATGAAAACCGAATACACATTTAACCCCTGATCTCGCTAGATCCACACGGTCCATGCACCCAGCAAGCTTTCCAGTGAAGCTGACACGCGGGACCCGCTGACCGCTGGACCCCACCTGTCATACACAGAGCAAAGGCACACAGGGGATTCCCTTCTTCTTCCTCTCTTTCTATCCCGCGCGAACAGACAGACGAAGGCGCCGGGGAGGAGATGGCCGGCCCGGCCAGGGCTCGCCGGAGAGCGGCCGGCGGCGGCGAAGTGGGGCCAGAGCTAGCCCAGCAGCCAGCGCACCCGCCGGTGCTCTCGGCATGGCGAGAGGTGGCCTGCAGCGGCCCAGCCACGCACACCGGCGGCACGCCGCGGCGGCGGCCCGAGGCGAGCTGCAGCCCGGCGACGAGGTGCTCGGAGAAAGAGTCCCTCAGACGCGTCATGACCTGGAGAAGGCGATGGCGCTGTCGATTTGGCCGAATGAAAACCGGAGGTGGAAGAACGACAAGGCCGCGGAGCTCGGCGGCATCCATGGCGGCCGCGCTCCGGCAGCGCGAGCTGCAGGGACAGAAATGGCGATGTGATGAGCTGTGGAGGAGCGGTGCGATGCGATGATAACGAATCCGGAGGCCACAGGGGCGGAAATGGCTTAGGGGCGACGATGGCGGAGCTCCACTCGACGGCCATGGTGGCTCTGCTCGGTCCGCCGCGAGCAGGGCGAGCCGAGAGGGCGAGAGAGGAGTGGGAAAGTGAATGGGAGAGTGAGGAAGAGTGAAGCACTCTGGTGCCCTTTTCATTGAGCAGAGAGTGGACAGAGGCGCAGCAAGGCGATTGGCCATGGTGGGCGGTGCCCAGAGCTCGGCGAACACGTTTTCTCCGTTGCCGCATTTTGACGAGTACGTGGCGGGTGTTGTCGGTGTGGGTTTGAGACACCGGTTTGGGCTGCTTTTGGGCCGAATTAGGCAAAGGGCCAATTATGAAATTTGTTTACCTCAGAGTACTCTACAAATTTTATTAAGGTAGCTCAGCCATTTGAAAAAGAGATTAGGAGATAATTAGCTGTCAACTTGATGCTGCCAAAGGGTTAATTACGATCAAAGATCGAGTGGCAACTCTTGTCAAACGAAGTCGGATTGACCTCAAATTTGAATATGTTGTGCTCCAAAGAGTTTGTGACAACTTTTATATTTGGTCCAACTCAAGTTGCTTAACGAAATTTGGTGAACACGGGAAGGCCATGAAATCAACACCATTTTCAGACTTAGAATTATTCTAAGTGCTGAAATTAGATTTTTCTTCTGTCTTGTGTTCACTTTTTGAGGCACTTAGGGTTTGAATCATGACTTGTCCAAAAATAACATTTGTTCTACTCCAAAATATCTGTAACTTTTATTATGGGTCAAACTTCATTTCTTGCTCCAAAATAATATTTCCACTTTGGTCAAGGTAAGATCATTAGAGAGCTCAATTTGGATATTTAGGCCAATTGAGGTATTTTCTTGACATTTTCTCAACATGAAACCTTCATGACTTTTGTTGTAGAGTTCAAGTAGAGTTGTTTGGTCAAGGTTGCAAGGTTTAGTTGGCTTTGCATGCTCATGTTCACGTAGTCCTGCAATCCAATCAAGCAGAGGGCTTGTCATCTCATGTGACTTCCCAATTTAAATCTTCATGCAACTTCTCTAATGATCAAGGTAGATGGAGATGAATATGAAATAGTGATTAGGATCATTGATTGAAATAACTTGATTAGGTCCACGCTCGCTGGTTAGCTCATGATTAACACCTGGGGTGTTACACCTCGCTGCGTCCTCAACCCTAAACTCACGGGTATAAGTAGGAGTCAGGGCGCGTGTGATAGAGCGGATCCTCCAGGCCCTCTCGTCGTCACACCAAGTCTACACGAAGGCCTTCATGACCCAGTAGTCGGCGTGGTCGGGGTGGAAGAACCTCCTACTCCTGTACTGCACCGTGACAGAGAGAGTGGCGTACTGCCTCTGAAAGAGTCCTAAGAGCATGGGATGGTAGAACTCGTCTCCATCCGGGGCAGTGTAGGTCTCACGGATCCAGCCCGGACGTGGCTTCTCGCCCTCATCGTCGTCCTCGCCTCCCCCGCCCTGGACCTCGTCCTCGCCCTGGTCCTATTCCTCCTCGGAGCGGGAGCGGTTGTCAGAGTGGTCGGAGGACTCGTCGTCGCTGGAGTCCCCCGAGTCATCGCTCGGGTCTCCTGCAGCCACCTGCTCAGCGAGGTCCTGCTGCGGGACGAACTGGCTGAGGTACTCCGCTCGGGTAGGTGCACGTCCTCCAGTGCTCTTGCGGGCAGTTTGCTTGCTGCGCGCCATCGACCTATTTTTAAATATGAGTTAGATCAGAGGGTTTTTACAAAGAATAAGAGTAGTGTACCAGAAAATTTGTAGTAAATTAGTATTTCCAAGTATTCCTAGAGGGTGTCCAGTTCTACCTAAAGAGGGCGTCCTACAGTCAGTTCGGCTTTGATATCAATTTGTAACGGCCGGATTTACGAAGAAATCCGAACGAGAGTATATGTGGACCCAGAAAGTCCAAAATCACATATACCACAAATTGAACATCATTATACACGAACAACGAGTATTTAACTTATTACATTACAGAGTATTTCACATCATAGCCAACGGCTTTTATTACAGCGGATACGTCAAAGGCAAACTCTCCACGCCAACAGGGACACCGACTGGGGGCACACCATCTTCAGGGATCTTGGATGTCCTCCGGAAACTCCACAAACTCATCATCATCATCTGGTACCCATCCGGGATTTTTGATGATTTGGTAAACAACGACAAGCGTCAGCTTACCACGCTTAGCAAGTATATAATGGGGGATGCAAGGCTCAAAAGACTGTATTTAGCTTAGCTGCAGTCAAGTTTTAGTTGGTCAACTTTTAATACTAACCTGTTTATCTAAATTAGAGAATATCCCTTAACCCAAAGTTGATATCAAATATTCAAATTGACTTTCTCCAAAATCCTCCGGACAACAGACTATGCCAAAAAGGATCCAGGCCGCTCATGATCGTGAGTGCGGCTGATATATCAGATGGAGTTAAATCTGCAGAGTGTGTACACTTTCACCGTGAGTCGTGAATTCTCGATTGCCCGGGGGAGCTACCCCCATAACACTGCCAAGGTGAGCGGGCAGGGAGTCACTACGAAACCTTTCACTAGTCGCTCTAACAAGTCAGTAGACGCAAGGTTTCGGCAAGGCGAATGGAGGCCCCCTTCAAGAATGGCACACCATGTGACCGCAGCCCAGCACACATCTTGACAGGCTCGGAACCCATTCTTGAACCTAGACCCCCCTCTAGCGCCTTTCGGTAACTACTAACAAGCTAGAGTTGATCTAGTTACTCATCTAAGATCAGAGCCATATGATTCTCACGGTTGTACGAGAATTTCCTGGGTGGCCGCTTTAAGTAAAAGTCCGAGCGGAGGTGACTAGAGCTCAAAAGGTGTTCACAGCTCTAGTCTCTTAACCATGTTGCTAAAAAGCATATTTTATCAAGTTGCATAAAGTAGTTAACCATCATTAATAATAACTTTGGTTGAGCGAAGCACTACACAGCTTAATGCAAAACCCCCCATAGGTATAACAAGGTAACAGGTACAAATATACTAGGTAAATCCTATGGTTCAACAAGTTGGATATATGCACATGATTATGGTGATAATATATTCCATAGGTAACAAGGAAACCATATATACACTTGCCTTGAGATTCCGCTTGGTCCTGGAACTGCTCACAATCGTTCTCCTCGAAGAACTCGCCCCCTAATATCACGAGCATCACCAAGCAAGCATCAATCCATTCATCACATGCAGAGTAAAATGTAAAACACCATTAGAACAATACACTATGCATCAAAATATAGAAATAAACAAATAAAAATATTCTACACGTCGCTACGAACACATGGATACGTGGAGCACTGAAAACGGAGTTAAAATGAGAAAGTTATGGACAAAATAAGTTCTAGGGGCTAATCTGCAGTTAAAACATTATTTTGAGTTCCTTTTCTTTTAAATCCGACGCTGCTATCGCAATTATACCTAAAACAGAGAGGCTAGAAGGCAAAAATAGCAAGCTCTGGACCTCGGTGCAAAGACCAGAGAAGTCCAGGGGCTAAACCGAAAGAATAAGGGCTTCTTTTGAATTTCTTATAAACTGACATGGACTGCGGGTTAATTTCAGGAAACCATAGGGGCCAAACTGCAAAAGCGGCAGGGGCTACCGGCTGTGCGCCGGCCGGGTGCCACACGGCACGCACGGGTTGGCAGGTCCACCGGCGCTGCGGTGGACCGTTGCCGGGCTCAGGTGCCTCGGTCCACCATGGACCAAGCGCACGGCCAAAGAGGGACGCGGCGGTTGGGGGGTTCCTGGTGCTCGGCTACCGATAGGAGATGCACCGGGGTGACACGCGGGCGAAGGCGAGCACGGGAGGCGGGGCGAGAAGGGTTCCCGAGGGCTCCGGCACGGCGGCGCCATGGCCGGAGTCGCGGAGCTCGCCGGCGTGCACACGAACGGGCGAACCGTACCACGATACGCGAGAAGGAGGGCACCGAAGCGAAGAGGAAGTCACGACGAACTCGGGAAGGGGTTCGGCTTCACTGGAGGTGCTCACCACGGCACAGAACGTCGACGGCGGCGATCTGCAGAGGGAGGGAGAAGCTCGGGTGAGCACGGAAATGAGCGAAAAGTGAAAAGGAAGGGCTCGGGATGGTTGTAAACGTGCGCGGCCTTACCGGACACGGCTCGGCGGCGCAGCAGGGCGGCGGTTCGACTCCAAGGAGGTCGCCGGCGTGCTGCGGCGCTTGGCGAGACGGCAAGGTGCGAAAGGAGGGGAGAGGGGCTCGGCCTCGCCTTTATAGGGTCGGATGAGGGCAGTGAGACGCCGCGGCGTTACCGCCCGCATGGATTGATGGCTGGGTGGCCATTAAGGCCACCACGGCGGCGGTTGCCGAAGGGGAGAGGACGGCGGCGGCGCGCCTCCTCGGCTAGAGGTAGGGGAAGAGACGCCAGTCGCTGACCGGTGGGCCCGGGCTGGCAGCGAGAGGGAGTGGGAAGGCGGCCTGCTGCTGCGGCCGAGCGAGCTGGGCCGGGGCGCGGCCCATCGCACCTGCGCGCGCGCTGGAAGGGGGAAGGGGGAAACGGGCCGGCCGAGCGGCTTGGGCCGAAAGGGGAGGAAAGGAGGAAAAAGGAAAAAGAAAACCTTTTCTTTTTCTGAAATTTTTCAAACACACACATTTTGAATTTAAATTTTGAAATCTTTTTCAAGCAACCTAGCCTACACACAAGATAAAAATGCACCAGCATGAATGCAATAGAATAAACAAGCTCCCATATTATTTATAAAAATTATTATTTGCCTACCTAATTCAAGAGAGGAAAAATTACAAGTGCTTGGCAAATTTTTAATCCTATTTTCCAAAAGTGATTTTTAGGGTGTTACAGTGGGGATTTAATCTTTCATCAGAGGGGCCATAGACAAGGCGATCCGCTATCTCCTATGCTGTTTATTTTGGTTATGGATGTTCTAAACTCTTTGATCATTTATGCTTCCAGAGAGGGTTTGTTGCAGCCTTTGGCGGTTCCTCAGGCACAACATAGATTTTCTATCTATGCTGACGATGCTGTTTTGTTTCTTCGACCTACTGAAAATGATATATACTTGGTTAAGCAGCTGCTGGAAATCTTCGGTCATGCCTCTGGCCTCAAAACTAATTTGGAGAAAAGTTCCGTGACGCCTATTCAGTGCTCTGATGACAATTTGAGTTTAATTTCTGATCTGGTCTGTTGTGAGGTTAAGCATTTCCCAGTCAATTATCTTGGCATCCCCCTAAACATCCGCAAGCCTACCAAAGCAGAGTTGCAGCCACTTGTTGACAAGGTGGCTAATAACCTTCCTTCTTGGAAAGCTTTGCAAATGAATAAAGCTGGAAGACTCATTACCGTAAGGGCGGTCCTTACTGCAATCCCTATTTATCTCTTAATTGCGTTGGACATCCCTAAATGGGTTGTTAAGGCTATTGACAAGAGGCGGCGTGGGTTCCTTTGGAAGGGGCAAGAGCAAGCAAATAGTGGTAGCTGTTTGGTTGCTTGGGATAAATGCCAACGGCCATTGCAGTATGGGGGTCTTGGAATTCTTAATCTGGAAATCATGGGTTGGGCGTTGTGCATGCAGTGGTTATGGCAACAAAAAAACTGATCCCACCAAGCCTTGGGTAGGGCTCCCTTTCCAGGTTTCGCGAAATGCCCAAGCCTTGTTTGATGTTGCTGTTGAGACTCGGATTGGCAGCGGTGAAGACACCAAATTCTGGATTGATCGTTGGCTGCAAGGTAAAACTAGTGGGCTCCCAACCTTTTCAAGTCGATTCCTAGAAGAATTGCCAAGCAAAGGACTATCAAGGAGGCTTTAACCAATAGAAGTTGGGTCTGTGATATCAAAGGGGCTCCAACTGTACATGTGATCCTTGATTACCTGACTACATGGGGGCTAGTTGATAATTTAGTGCTGGACCCGGCTGTCCCTGACCAGCATATTTGGCGCCTCTCGAAAAGTGGTATTTATAGCAGCAAGTCAACTTATGAGGCCTTCTTTCATGGGGCTATAAGTTTTCCTCCCTGGAGACGGATTTGGAAAAGTTGGGCTCCCCTGAAGTGCAAGTTCTTCATTTGGCTTGCTGTAAAAAATCGCTGTTGGACTGCAGACCGACTCGCGAAACGTGGCTTGCCTCACCCAGCTGTCTGCCCTCTCTGTGACTAGGCTGAGGAGACCGTCCAGCACATTCTGGTGGCTTGTGTCTTTGCTAGACAAGTCTGGACAGCCATTCTCCACAAGCTTGGCCTTGGTTCCTTAGCACCTCAACCATCTGATATCCGTTTCTCTAGCTGGTGGTGCAAGGCCATTAAAGGTGTGCCAAAAGACACGAAGAAGGGTCTAAATAGTTTGATCATTCTGTGAGCCTGGGAGATTTAGAAACATAGGAATCATTGCATCTTTGAGGGAGGTAACCCTAGCATTCAGATGGTGGTCCAGAATGTGAGAGAGGAGTGTGGTCTCTGGTGCTCTGCTGGAGCCCGAGGCCTCAGTAGACTGGTATCCTCTACCCTAGCGTTGATCTGAGTTGGGCTGTTGGGATTGGCCTCTTGCCTCCCCCCTTGTATCTTTATCGGTGAGGAGTTCAGGATGGGCCCTTGACCTCTCCTTTGTAACCCCTTTTTATCTTCTTAATGAAATGACACGCAGCTCTCCTGCGTTGTTCGAAAAAAAGAAAATGGTGACAACTATCCTTGTTGACACCAGAAAGCAAGAGAGGTGTAAATTGTAATAGCTCAGGCTAAGAGGAAAGACAACAAGACAGTGACAGTTGTTGAAGTTCAAAAAGCAAGAACTGTTCAGTCTAGCAAGAAAACACCAAGCTTCCTAATTCAACACATAGGCATCAATTTGGCTTTTTTTTACACACTTATCATTTTTTACAACAGGAGGCATGTAAGCACTCCGCACTCGCAAGTTTAACCCCGCGAAATTGTGACTCAGTGATGACTGGAAACAACTACTAGAGACTAGCACAAAGTACGCACAGACTATAAAACCCTCAGCTTTACAACACTTGGCTCGAGCTCTCTGAGATGGTGCACACCTGCCAGTTAGTGATATCACCAGGAGCTCACATGCAGAGCAATCATTTGCCACAAACGTGCTTGCATATGTTTAGGCAGTGTGAACAGTATGCAATTAGTTATAAATCTTCTAGTTGCCATATTTGCTTCTTGTAAACTTATTAATCACCTGTCCATTTGGCTGCTATGCACCATTCTCGTGTGATTTCAGCGTAACTCATTTGATTCCGATTTTCTAGGGAAGTTGTTGATTTTGTTTCTGGTGTAGAGTTAGATGTACAATGTTCATATCTTATGTTTCATCATCCTTGTCTCTATACTTTCCTTTGTAGTACTTTGTCAAAGAGAAGTTGGCAGAAAATGCATGCCCCATATGTTCTGTCAAATAGCATTTCTATGTCTCTTGCTGTTAAGTTCGAGGAAGTACTAGCCAGTTTCTTACTTCAAATGCTAGCTGATAAATGTTGTCATGAGATGTGTTCATATTCAGAACAGTCATTAGTTGAACAGTTGTATGATTGTGCCGGTGGAATCTGAAACTTGAACTACTGGCAATATAACTAAGCTATAACCTTTAACTTATTTGTGACCAAACATGCCAAAGAATTTAAACTTAAAGCATTCCAGGAAGCAAAGCCAACATCGTAAACTATGCATCTAGTGAGGCATGCCAAAACAAACATGAAAGAAAAAATGTCAAATCAGGAATGTAGATACAACACTCATCCTATATGTCATGTGAGCTAAAAGCAAGAGGAAGGAGCACTTAAGAATGATAGGCATGGGAGGCATCACGAAGACCCAAAATGAGCTTTCCACCTCATAGGCCTTCCTCCATGTTCCCATGCCCACTGCTCTTAGACCCTCTTTTCTTCCTCTTTCATGCTCACTCTCAAATTCAGTTCATCAATGTACGAGCATAATTTGGTAGAGTACTGAAACAACTGCACAGTAAGCCAAAAGGAAAAGGATGGAGCGCTTAAGAACAATAGGAATGGGAGGCATCGGGAAACACCGGACCATGCTTCCACCTCTGTTTCTGGAGGAGGAAACAAACAGGATAGGCTTTCCTCCATGTTCCCATCCCCACTGCTCTTAGGCCCTCTCTTCCCCTTCCCAGCTCACTCCCAAGTCCTATAGCTACAATTTTCCAAATGATCCACAGCAAAGAAACTTGGATTTCTGAACAGAAAACCTTCACTATGAGGTATATATAGAACTATAGTGTACTCTGGAGAAAACATTATGCAGAGAAAATGAAGTATAGACCAGGCCCATGGTACGTTATTTGGAGCAAAGGGAGCATGTGATAGTCAGGCAACTGTCCTGCATTTTAAATGCAGAGTACATGCAGATCTTATGCTTACGTATAAGGTCACATCTAAGATGCCAACCAGTACTAAGGCCTGCATTTAGAGTGGAAAAAAAATGTCAAATGTGTCATAGAAGTTGCACTTAAGTATGACAGAAGTGAGGAGAAAGGATATAACATACCTTGTGAAGTAGAATATCAGGGATAACCTGTAGCAACCCGGGTTTTTCCGATAACCAAAAATCCGAACTTTCTAAAATTTTTCCTGCAATTGTGTGAAGCTTGTAGTTACTAGGTCAAACGGCAATTAACCCACTAACAAATTGTGGCATGCATGTAGTAATGGTTGTAGCAGCTTGTTGGAATTTTTCCTTTTTGGTCTAAGTGTATCGTGTCGGAGAGTACAAAGTCCATAGCAACTACCCTTCGTCCCTTGTGGGACTATTCCGAATTCCCCTTGCTCCTCTCATAATTGCTTCTCTCTCTCTATCCATTTCACTCCCTCTAATACCCCAGACACTAATAGAATTATGAGGGAGAGCCCCTTCCATTTTGCCCTCCATTCCGCTATTGGAAACCTCTCTCAAATCCTCGAGCCAATATTTTCCGGACTTGCCACTCATGACGCTGACCTTGGAAAGGTATCCCTAAACCCTAATGACCCCTAGTGGACCCTCATAAGATAGGATCATATAATGGTTACACAAAAACCCTAGGAATGAAGGAGGAAAGAAATGAGAAATAGAAAAAGGAAAGAGGAACACTATTCACTTTTAAATTCTCCTTCCTCAACAAGCCCATCTTCCCCTCTCCACCCTGCGGCCCAACCTGCCCCTCTCCTCCCACCTAGGCCACCAGCGCCTCTCCACTCTGGCCAGCGCAGCAGCCAGCTTAGCCCGCGTAGAGCACGTGCGGCCCAGCTCGTACTCGGCCCGTTACGCCCCCTCTCTTCCCTTTGGCATAGCCACAGCTGGCCCGGGCCGCTGCAGGACTACCAGGCCCAGTCGGCCCATGCAGCCGCCCACCCTCCTAAACCCTAGGGAGCAGAAGCGCTCCCCAGGCCACCGCCGCCACTGCAGGCGCCCTCACACGCCCCTGCTGCCCGGCTCTGCCTCTGGATGGATGCCGCGTGACTCCTCCATGGCACGGACGCCAAGGATGGCCTGTGGCGCTCCGAACCCTAGCCACTCGAGGTATAAGAAGCCGCAGCCGCATCCTGCTCGCCCCCCTTCCACCAAGCATCGCCGCCATTTCCTTCCTTCCCTCCCCGCCTGCTCGACCAGCCATGCTCGCCTCCAGCCGCCCACCGACTCCTTCCACTGCGCGCGGACGTTGGCCGACGGCCTCGGCCTTGACCTCACCAGGGCCCGCGCCGACCAAGCCGCGCAACGTCCGCGACCACGCCGCCATCCCGGAGTCCGAGCACGGCCGCCGAACCACCTCCACCGCGTCGTCGGTCGCCACACCGAACCCCGCCTCGCCGTCATGACGAAGAGCACCGCGGCGACTCCCTTCCCCGGCCTCTTCGCCTAGAGCAGCACCGGTCATGACCACCCACGGAAGCACCACGCCCCAGCACGACATCGCCACCGCCCCGACCTGACCGTGCTGCTGAGCCCCAATGCCCTCCTCGTCCCCACCGCCGCGGAGCCGGAGCTCCAACCCCGCCTAACACCGCGACCCCTGCACCTTACGGCCGCGCCTCGAACTCCTACCGCCTTGCCGCCCGACCAGCCGGCTGTGGTCGCCCACCGGTGTGTCAATGCTGGACACGGCGAGCGGCAGCTGGCCAGGACGCCCCTTCACCGCGCCACGCCACGACGCCGGGACCGTAGCGCCGCCGTGCTATTTCCTCTGCTCCGTTCACCAAGCAGCAGTACGCGCGGGGCCTCTCCATTCCTTCCCCGAGCCTGCACGGATCCTGCAGAACCAAGAACACGCCGACGACCTTGCTGTCGAAGCCGCGAACTCCCTCAACGGCCACCGCCCCTTCACCCACCGCACACATCTGCCCATGATCCTCCGTGCACGCGGCAGCAGCAGTGCCACCTCGCTATCTCCCTTCTCGACGGTGAGCCCCGAAGGCCAAGGCCCTGCCTTTCTCTTTCCACCGGCGTTTGGTACTGAGATTGGCCTTCGTGCCTTGTTTCACACCTTGCAGGGAACCTGGCCACGTACCGCCACCTCTCGGCCATGTACCGCCACCTTCCGGCCACTTGGCGCCACCACCATGCTGCTGTGGCCGTGCCTCGACAGACCCCTGCTTCCTCGTCCTCAACGGAGCCCTCACCGTTCGCATTCTGCCAGCAACGAGCCCAACCCGCGTCAAGCGATCTGCCATCCACAAGCCCTCGGTGAGCTGACCAAAGATGAAACATTCCCAACCCCTGCTGCCAGCGAAATGCCGATGAACCTTCTGCCTTTACCCCCTACCCACTTGCTGCCGGCCCAAGGCCGATGATCCCTCTATGTGTCCAGCCTTCGAGCCGTGTTTTCTGCAGGGACCTCGTCGACTGTGTGAAGCTGACGTTAGTAGGCACGATGCACGCACACACACTCGCCATGTCCTTTGGTGGCACTCACGCACACCGGACTAAACCCAGCCAACCGAATGATAGACCATGAACGCTTGAAACAACCATGACGGGCATCGCCGTCGCGTGCACCCGGGGCGCCAACGTCTCGACGGCGTTCCCGCGTGTTGTAGCTACTCAACCATGACGGGCATCGCCGTCGCATACACCATGCCAATTGACATCAGCCTTCATTTTGTGAATCCATGCCTTGTTGGGAACCCAGCCATGCTCCGCCGCCTCCTGGCCACTTGACGCCACCTCCAGCCAGCCTCTGGCCATCCACAGCCTCGTTCGGCCAGCCATAGCCCCACCTGGCCAGCCGTGGCCAGCAAGCAGCAGGCCACGGCTAGCCGCAGCCAGCCCACAGCAAGCCGTAGCCGACCAGAAGCTACTAGCAGCTGGCCGAGAGGAGCTGGAACATGTAGCAGCAAGCCTCGCCACTCTCCTTTGACACCGACCATGTCCGGCCTTCGTGCCGTTGCCCCGTTGCCAGATCTTTAAGACTCCATAGATGATGCTGGACTGATGGAGAGTCTAAAATAATAGATGACGTTGGACTGTTGGAAAGCCCAAATTATAGATGATGTTGGACTGTTGGAAAGCCCAATCGATAGATAATGTTAGACGGTTGAAAAGCCAAAGTGATATACGACACTGGACTATTGAAGAGCCCTTTCTCTTATTTCCTATACACATGTCCACCATGTTGTACCCTATCCTTACGATATGTCTCTACATGCATCTGTTGTATTCCATCCTTACACTCTCTCTGACATGTATCTGTAATACATGATCCATCCACCTTCAAACTATGGAATTGTGCTACTCCACTGTCTTGTCGAGTTATTTTGTCTTTTGGGTCGAGTCTTTGATTCTTACTGTTGTGTTGTTTGTCTGTGTGCCGTGCCTTTGAACCGGCTGTGGGATCGTATTTCATTCGGATATTGCGATCGCGGGATTCGTCTCGCCATGGCCGTAATGCTGAGTGTAATTCGACCTTGCGTCATAGTTGATCATGGAGCTATACTTCGTTGCCACTCTATGACTTTTTGTGCCCGACCCTCGTATGCTCGTACCCTGCGCGACCGTCTCATCCCTCTGATTCTTGCGGTGACAACCGCATCGCTATGAATCCGAGTAATGACTTAGTGCCAGTGCACCCAGGTCGTGGTACCCTACGAGTGGTTTGCGCACTTGCGTCTTTTACATGTCGCTCTCTTCTGGCGCCCCGTCTATACCGTGGCGTATGCGTTGGAAGAAATAGACCATCGCCCTTTTGTGTCTCTCGCTCTTCGTTCTTGTTTAGCCCGCTCTGTTCGATCCAGTCTTGCTCATGGTGACTGGATTAAAGACCGGACTAATTCTTTTTAGTGAGCAACTATGGTCTATATTAAGATCTCGGATCTACGCGAGTCGACTCGATCGACCGCTTAAAACCATCTTCACTAAAGGTGTGACTAAGAATATGATATGGATGAGCCTAGCTAACTCCCCCTCTCTCTTGAATTCTTGGTGTTTAAGCACTTGTATGATTGTACCCGTTTGAGTCACAGCCTTGGTACTCTACAAGTGGATTAAACACTCGCACTATTTTGTGCAACATTTATTGTTGGTAATTCCTTGTCCTTCCCTTCTGATCGGCCGTCCTCCGATCCCCGTCTGCTCCGTGGCGTTCAGATCGGAAGATTGTGAGCCGTGGTGTTTGCTATGGATTAGCTCTAGCATAAACCATTTATTATAAAGCCATATTGGCTTGGCCGTGACATAAGCTTGTGCATAGCAAACCTCACTCTTAATTTTTCTTTGGCCCGATGAAATTGGACATACGCCGAGAGGGCCAAGACGTGCACCTTTTATTATTTCTCCAGTATTAATGGAACTTCCCGCATCCCGTCGTCTTTTGGAGTATTTGGTGTTTTCTTGCCTTGTATTGCTTTGCGGAGTAGCCGTTTCCGGATTAGCGACGATCGGGTTGAGACCCGCTGGAGGAGGAGAACATGGACGACGACAGGAACCGTGGAGTGAAGTCACCCTGGAGGAGGTGGCCTAGCAGAACGACTACACTAACTGAGGAGTGCTCATACCACTACTTCCCTGACAACGCAGGTGTCATGGCAGCACCTTCTTTTAGAGAATCCTATTAGACATTGCATATTTAGAATTGCTAGCGCTTTACATTTACTCCTTTGCTAGTATAAGATGCATACTACTACCTAAGCTGTTATTACCCTGCTTGCAACCACTCTACCATGCTACCCAGCTTCGCGCTCACACTCTCTTATATATATATATATATATATATATATATATATATATATATATATATATATATATATATATATATATACCTGCTTGCTTGCATGTTACATCACCATATTTATTAACTCCACTCGCATTGTATCTTTGATGTGATGCTGGTGGTGAACCTCTGGGAATAGTTTGGCTTGGGATGCCAGACTGGTGGACTATGAGCGTGCTACGTGTGTCTTGGGTGAGTGGTGAGGGTCGAGTCGACCAAGTGGGATATACGACGAGCTGGATAAGCAAGTCTTGCCGGGGGTGCAACCTGGGCATCCCCACGAGAAATACCTGTGGCGGGTATGACTTATGAGGTGGTTCCGGGATGGATACCCTGCGTGGATTGAAATCCCGTGAACGGAGGTGTCGTGATGGCACGGGGAGAGTATCCCCTAAGAGAAGATGCCTGCTTGGTCAAACCTAGGACGGACTAGTTTCAGGTTCATAGGAATCCTTTACTGCTCACTCATCTTCGATGGACGGGGAACGGCTGGACTGCTTGGTAGGGTGGTGCCACTACTGCTAGGTTGTGAGGTGATAGGGTGGGCGGTGGCGGATGTCGGAAGTTCCCGCACCGTTCTAGTCGGCAGTACCACTGGTTGGGCCCGGTACTGCCTCTCCCAGTCTCAGCGTTTCGGTTCGAGCCCGAAGTTACCCAGGGCTGAGTGGTAGGGTGGCATCGACCTAGGCAAGCAAGCACCCGGAATTCTGTCTAGATGATTGTACAGCATCGATGATGGCTAATCTTGTGAGCGGTAAAACCTCTGCAGAGTGTTATGGTTGATCGATCGATACATATGCCGACTCGTCGGCTATGGACCTTTCCTATGAAGCTTCTACTAGTGTAGGGAGTGATATTCTTTTCTCCCCCTGGTTAATGATTGCCCGGCAGTGTGCCCGGTGTGGCAGTGTGCCGTTGAGACAGGTCCCGAGAGGGAGTTGGGCCTGTCGACTGAGCGCGAGGTGTGCGTGTGAGGTGGTGCATGGGTGGGTTGATGAATTGGGAAGGACTGATGGATGGGAATTGATGAGATGGATTAAAACTTGACAAATTATTATGATGATATTATTACTTAATGATACTTTGTATGCGCTTAGGATGCAAATCACGGCCAAAAATTAGGATCGTCAGATCCTTTGTTTTCTCTTTTCCACTAAAGCTCATCGATGCTGACCATGGCCTACACATATCTGACGGTGTGCAGATTATCTGACTAACAGAGATATTAAGTTAAAAAGGATTAGAAGGTCTCGTGCCTACGCTCAAGTTTGGTTTAGGAGATGAAGACTATGCTGCACCAAGATTAACTCTGATGACACCCGTGAAGGAGGTGCCTTCACTCGACAATATATTCCGCCAACTCTGATGACGTCTAGATACGCTTCTACTAGATTAACCCTGTAATAGGTGTATCATCAAATGAAGTAAAACTTGTAAAGCTTGTAATCATACGCTGAATGATTGTGATTTCAACTGATATATGATAATATGATGGAATCAAACTTTAGGTTTGATCGCATTATAACTCATTCTGTGGATTTTCCCTTCGTGAAAAATCGAGGATGTTTCATAACCTCCCCTTAAAAGTAGTTAGAAACTCAACAGAAAAAAGGCATAATAACTTAGTCAAGTAATAAATTAATGAAACAATTAAACAGTACCAGAATCAAGTCAACAAAAAATTATTTCAGACATGAATTGGACAAGAACAAGTGATAAAAACCAAAATGTATACATAGGCCTATTCTGTATACAGTTCTATAACCTGCATTTCTGCATATAACATGAGGCAGGAATATACAAGCAAACAGACGTATTTGATTTTATAGGTGAAGACAAAACTCAAGACCACAAAAAGGCACATGGAAGATATACAGATAAATTAGCGAAAACTCACTATACATGTCAGGTCACAAGGTACTGACTCAGCTATTTCAGCTGCTCGACTATCTAATACTTCCTGAACAGGGTCCGAACACAAAGGAAGAAGATGTCTTGAAGAGAGTCCGGTACTTCTTCCACCCACTAAAGTATTTGCGAATGGAAATTTTGTAGCTTGACCGCAGCTTCACCAAGAACTGTTCAGTCTAGCAAGAACACACCAAGCAGCCTAATTCAACACATATGCATTAATTTGGTTTTTTTCACACTTATCATTTTTTTTTCAGTACAACAGGAGGCATGTAAGCACTCCGCACTCGCAAGTTTAACCCCGTGAAATTGTGATTCAGAGATGACTGGAAACATCTACTAGAGACTATCACAAAGTATGCACAGACTACAAAATCCTCAGCTCTGCAAAACTTGGCTCGAGCTCTCTGAGATGCCGCGCACCTGCCAGTTAGTGCATATCACCAGGAGCTCATATGCTGAGCAATCATTTGCCACAGACGTGCTTGCATATGTTTAGGCAGTGTTAACAAGATGCAATTAGTTATAAATCTTCTAGTTACCATATTTGCTTCTTGTAAACTTATTGATCACCTGTCCATTTGGTTGCTATGCACCATTCTCGTGTGATTTCAGTGTAACTCATCTGATTCAAATTTTGTAGGGAAGTTGTTGATTTTGGTTCTGGTGTAGAGTCAGATGTACAATGTTCATGTCTTATGTTTCATCATCCTTGTCTCTACACTTTCTTTTGTAGTACTTCGTCAAAGAGAAGTTGGCGGAAAATGCATGCCACCATATGTTCTGTCAAATAGCATTTATATGTCTCTTGCTGTCAAGTTCGAGGAAGTACTAGCCAGTTTCTTACTCCATATGCTAGCTGATAAATGTTATCATGAGATGTGTTCATATTCAGAACAGACATTAGTTGACCAGTTGTATGATTGTGCCGGTGGAATCTGAAACTTGAACTATTGGCAATCTGACTAAGCTATAACCTTTAACTTATTTGTGACCAAACATGCCAAAGAATTTAAACTTAAAACATTCCAGGAAGCAAAGTCAACATCGTAAACTATGCATCTAGTGAGGCATGCCAAAACAAACATAAAAGAAAAAAAATGTCAAATCAGGAATGTAGACACAACACTCATCTTGTATGTCATGTGAGCCAAAAGCAAGAGGAAGGAGCGCCTAAGAACGATAGGCATGGGAGGCATCAGGAAGACCCAAAATGAGCTTTCCACCTCATAGGCCTTCCTCCATGTTCCCATGCCCACTGCTCTTAGACCCTCTTTTCTTCCTCTTCCATGCTCACTCTCAAATTCAATTCATCAAAGTAGGAGCATAATTTGGTAGGCTACTGAAACAACTGCACGGTAAGCCAAAAGGAAAAGGATGGAGCACTTAAGAACAATAGGAATGGGAGGCATCAGGAAAGACCGGACCAAGCTTCCACCTCTGTTTCTGGAGGAGGAAACAAACAGAATAGGCTTTCCTCCATGTTCCCATTCCCACTGCTCTTAGGCCCTGTCTTCCCCTTCCCAGCTCACTCCCAAGTCCTATAGCTACAATTTTCCAAATGATCCACAGCAAAGAAACTTGGATTGCTGAACAGTATATATAGACCTATAGTGTACTCTGGAGAAAACATTATGCAGATAAAACGAAGTACAGACCTGGCCCATGGCGCATTATTTGCAGCAAAGGGAGCATGTGATGGTCAGGCAACTGTCCTGCATTTTAAATGTAGAGTACATGCAGATCTTATGCTTACCTATATGGTCACATCTAAGATGCCAACCAGTACAAAGGCCTGTATTTAGAATGGAAAAGAAAATGTCAAATGTGTCATAGAACCTGCACTTAAGTATGACAGAAGTGAAGAGAAAGGATATAACATACCTTGTGAAGTAGAATATCAGGACCCCTCAAAAAAAGTAGAATATCAGGGATAACCTCCCCTTAAAAGCAGTTAGAAGCTAGACGGAAAAAAGGCATAATAACTTAGTCAAGTTATAAATTAATGAAACAATTAAACAGTATCAAAATCAAGTCAACAAAGATTTATTTCAGACATGAATTGGACAAGAACAAGTGATAAAAACTGAAATGTATACATAGGCCTATTCTGTATACAGTTCTATAACCTGCATTTCTGCATACAACATGAGGTAGGAATATACAAGCAAACAGACGTATTTGATTTTACAGTTGAAAACAAAACTCAAGACCACAAAAAGGCACATAGAAGATATACAAATATTTTTTTAGCGAAAAACCCACTATACATGTCGGGTCGCAAGGTACTGATTCAGCTATTTCAGCTGCTCGACTATCTAATACTTCCTGAACAGGGTCCGAACACAAAGGAAGAATGATGTCTTGAAGAGAGTCCGGTACTTCTTCCACCCACTAAAGTATTTGCCAATTGCAATTTTGTAGCTTGGCCGCAGCTTCACCAAATTGTAGTACTCAAGTAGCTTGGGTCTGCAGGTGATGTATTCATCATCAAGGTCCAGAAGAGTTATGCGCGCAAGAATAGGGACAAACATCGAATCAGCAGGTGAGAATTCATTGCCAGCGAGATATCTGGTCTTGCTGAGCTGAGATTCAACTTCATCAAGGAGTTTGCTCAGTTCTTCCTCGCTTTGCTTCATGATGTTAGGGTCCTTCACTTTGTCCTCAGTCTCATAAGCCTCACGGAGCTTGACATGGTACATGCTAGCTAAATCAGGGGCATCAGCCATGCGAGCAATCAACACCCGCCTTATGAACTTGGAGACAAACACACGGTACTTGGTCGGGGTGTGCGTGAGGGTGAACATCTTAGGATTCCAAGCATCAACTTTCTGCATCCATTGGTGAACCTCAGTATCCACAGGGGGGATTTCACCACTTAAATGCACCGCAAGTCTGTCTATGTACCTATGACAATGTAAACTGCATATAAACATTTGTGTTCAACAGGCAACAGCAATAGAAGAATGTCAAGTTTCAGGTATTTCCAATATATAAAGAAAAGGAGGAACGCACTGAATGATATCGATTGCGCGATAGAAGACGTGCGCTCCATTCTGGAAGACGGGGAGCTTCGCGGAGGGGTTCATTCGGAAGAAGTCCACGTTCATGTTTTTGCCGGTGAGCGGATTGACGTGATACGAGGTGTAGTCAATGCCCTTCTCTTCCAGCGCCATCCGCACTTTCTGACTGTCCAACGAATAGGGGTGGTGGTATAGCTGCATTCTGTATTAGCAGCAAAACAATGATGCGGTTAGTATTATTAACTCATCATGACAACCATACTTGCTGTGCCTGGAATAACACGAACAAATATCTCCCTCAAAAAAATAACATGAACAAACGTGCAACTCATCAGAGCCAATTAGTGCATGGGATCAAACCATTTAACAAGATGAGTAGTTTGTTCGTTTGCTCTGTATTTTGCTTTGTACTACCATGGCATGAGTAGTACATCTGTTTGTGTTAGTCCTGATGAAAAATAGAGTAGTAATCATCAATACGAATCATGTTGTCATCGGCTTTTGATTGCAAATCAGGTGTAACAGCCATGAATCATGAAAATCAAGGTGGGGGAACAATCCCTCTGTGTACTCAGTGCCTACAAAGGAGGACGGGGGAGGGGGAAGGGAAATAAAACCGCCCAATTCTGATCTCGGAATTGGTCTTGTAATACTAGTTAAGTAAGCACAACCGAACTACCGCAACCGCGCAACGTCACACCAAATTCAGCCAATCGAGTACATGAACTGAAGAAGCGCACCTCCCGAGAGCCGAGTCCCGGCGCGGCGCGGCGGCGGCGGGGAAAGGAGACTGGAGAGGCTTCGCGAAGGTGAAGATTCTTCTCGGCGACGAGACGCGGGCGGGCGGCCGGGGTTTAGGTGCGCTCGCTCGTGGTCTGGTGGCGGGTGCAGAGACGGGCAGTTTCCGCTGGGGGTCCGGTCAGGTCCTCCTGCCTGGCCTTCGGGGCTCTGCTGCGGTTTCAAGCGAGTGGAGTGGAGCCGTGGAGGGCGTGCGCTTGGATTCCTCCAACGGTGGGCAAAATACCCCATACCCAATTCCCAAACCCAAATTATCCGAACCCAGACCCAAAGTAATTGAACCCAAAATACACCATCATAATTTTGGATAGTAATTGTAAAAACCCGAATTTAGTTTGGGTAATTCGGGTAGTGCTCCCGGTACCCGAACTACCAAAATTACCCAAAATGTATCAAATATGAAGACATGAATTGGTTTAGTATAATATAAATATATTATTTATTATGCATCAATGTAATTTTATACTAACTTAATAGTTGTTTTGCCATTAATTGATATAAAGACATGATATGATTTGTATGATTATTATTGTTTATTATAAAATGTGATTAGAATTCTTCTAAAATGCCTGGTTTATGAGTTTCGGGTAAATCAGGAAAAACCCGAACCCGAACCCGAATTATCGGGTACCTAAAATTTCACGTAGTGCTTTTTGGGGTCTAAAATCATATAGCAATTTTTTAAACCCGAATTTCTAAATACCCGAATTATCCGATCCGAATTTTTCGGGTAACCTGAATGCCCAGGCCTAATTCCTCCTCACTGGCACGTTTGACGACCTGGATGGATCGATCCAAAAGGCTTTTTTTTTCTTTTCTTTTTCCCCTTCTGTGTGCGTCCTCGCGACGACACCTTCCTTCTCCCTCGCCGGGCCTCTCTACTCGTGCCCGTCGCCTCTCCTGCCTGGTCGGTGGCCGTGGCCCGTGGGGGGTGGCGGCGGCCGGCTGATTATCCAATGCGCCACGCTGCGGGCGCCCGGGGCAAAGGGGACCTGGGAGTAAAGTACCCTGAACCCAACTCGCCGCCGACCGCCGAGTCGCGCCGCGTGAGCTGGCGTGGCGGTGGCGGGGCCCCGGGCGGTCAGCGTCGACGACCCGACGTGACGGTTACGCCAGCACGCCACACGGCGTTCCCGTCGCATCGGACGACGCGGCTTCCGTGCGTGTCGCGCTCGCGCTCACCGACGCACGCCGCGGCAGCGCAACTCCAACCAATTGGCGCGGGGCCACCGCCGCCCATTCCGTTTCATCATTTGCGGTTGGTCTGGCCACTGGCCAGGAGGTTCGGCTGTTGGTGTTGCCAGTGCCAGAGTCCAGAACCTGCCTGCCGCTGGATGTTTTTTTTTTATTTTAAATTCTGGAGGTCAAAGCCATCACAGCCGCGAAGGAAAAAAAATAATTGCAACCAGTGCCAGAGTAGCCCCGGCAAAGCAAACATATGAATCCAGTTCTAGTAGCTATACCACGCGTTGTCTCATGTCCACCGTGTACACATGCAGTTGCAGACTAGTGGCATCTGGTCTGTCAAAGAATTTCAGTCCAAAATTGGTTTTTAGCGAGTAGATAAATAAAACAGATGAAACTAAAACGTCCTGTTCTGCCGAAGAACTTGTGTCAACCCCTATTCTTTTGACCAATCAGCACTTATTTCTAGCCACGGAACAGTATTTTTATCACAGAATATTCAGCATCAGCCAAAATCAGCTCTTGTTTCCAGCCTCAAGTGCAAATAGCTTCTGTTAACGTCCTCTTGTCTGCATTCTTTACTATGCTAACACACTGACGCTGTGAAGCTCAATCGCTAAATGAAAAGGAAATTTACAAGTTGTTACACCCTGTATCTATTTAGGCACAGAACATGAGAGAAGACTCGCCTAATTTCCGACTCAGCATCCCTCACCGTATCTGATTCTGTTCGCCATGCTATGTGCTCATCAGGCCTAACCAAAAGGGCATTCTTCCTACTGATCCGACACATCTCCCACCATGAACTACCAGACGCCCTAGGCACTTCCTCGACATCGATATAGTTTGTCCATGGTGCCAACTCAGATCTGCTCTCTTCCACTTCGGCATCAGTCGAACCTCGTGACCACATTACGCATACTTTGGCTGGTAGCTTGAGCTCATCTGCTATCTTGAGGGTGGCACGGGCAATCTCATATGACTCTTTCACTGGTGCGATGATGAGAACAAACTCGAGTTTATCCCCACTCACCAGGTCCAGTGTTGAGAACACACCCTTTAAGAATCCACCAAAGAACAATGTAAGCAGCGGTAGAAGATATAGCTAAAACATGTGCACCAATCAGGTATCCAAGGGACAAACCTCACTCGAGGCAGGCAGTCCTCTTACTAGCATGTGGGGAAGCCGTGAACCAACGTTAGCAGATGGGATGTACTCTCTTGATGCCCTCTTAGAATGCTGTAGTTTTTGTCCTTCCCGAGTCTTCTCACAACTAGCTTCAGTAACAAGGGCACCTTCTTCATAGCTGAAGGAAGAAGTGAAATAGACAAAAGAAAATTTACATATTTTTCGCATCTCTGATAAGATGGCCAGATCAATGAAATCTGCTCATGTCCCATCAACAAAGCTGAAAGAAGTAAAGAACAGGTGGTTTTCAAGGAACACTCTGGTTGTGAAGGGTCTTACTAGAAGCCAAGGTCCTCTGCAGGGAACTGCAGCTGAAGACTTTTGCCTTCATCGAGAATACTTCTCAGTCTTGCTAGTCTCAAGGACCCAAGGGGATTTTTCTCATTCAGGATATAGTCTGAGACTTGTGCTCGGCCAAGAGAAAACAATCCTTCCAGAACTGCCTTCTGTACATTTCTCGGAATGATTGATCCAAGGCTTCTATTTATAACTTGATGCACTGCAAATGTGTAAACAGTATATAAACCGGAATGATGATTGGAAAATTGCAGGTAAGTTGCATCTCTTGTCAACATCTACACTGAAATAAAAAAACAACAAAAATGTCCACTGCCTTCATGCAGGAGGAGGACATTTACCTGAGTTTGCAACAGTTGGATCAAGGCCAAGGGTAGTAGGAATAGACATAGCTGCCTTAAAATTCTCCACGCTAAGTTCTGTATTGAAAATTGCAACCTGTGAAAAGCAAGCAATTATATCACACTAAGCTAATTTTATAATTTAATAGCAGAGAAATTGACATTTGATGAACACAAAGCTTGTGAGAAGATTCTAACAGGCCGGCGCTCTGACTCATAAGTTTGTAATATTGATGGTGGGGCGACACCATTCAGCAGCAAGCCCAATTTCCAAGCCAGATTATGTACATCCTGGACACCAGTGTTCATTCCTGTAAAGAAATCGGAATATGCATGTTTCTGATTTTTGGACTTCATATTGATATTAAGGCAAATTAACAAAGTAACTACTAACCAAAACCACCGGCAGGAGGAAAACGGTGAGCGGCATCACCACAAAGGATTACTCGATTGTTGCAGCAGATGTACTTCTCTGCAACTTCAGCATGCATTGCCCATGGTTTTATGTCTAAAATGTGAACATCTGATGGCTCCCATCCAACTAATTTGACAATAATTTGCTCACATACCTAGAATCATGACAAAACTTCAGACTTAAGAAGGTGTAGATGTGCGTATACCCACTAAATTTACACTGCAAATTTATCCATGTGACCATGCATACCAGAATACCAGATTCAAATTTAGGACTAAAATGTTAGAAAAACAGTACACGAGAAATTTCATAAACAAATTCTGAAACACAGTTGGATGCAGAACATAAAATTTCAGTAGCTTATTATAAACTAGAATTAAGAAAGATGCTAGAATGAGATCCACCTTAGCACTGAAATCTTCAAATATCTGCTGAGGAGGATAAAATGGAACCTGGAAATAAAATAGAATGTAATATTAATACACGAGAAATATACAATTTTCAAATGGATCACCTTAAATCTATCAAACATCATACTTAGTTTGGAGTACCTGCAATACAAATTCCCCATTCTCCAGGTCATGTGCAACTAGTACGCCAATTGCGCTTGGATTGAAAATGAAGAACAGCATCCCTGGCCTCTGACTGGACAAATACCTGCCTAGATCTCTGCTAAGAAAATGCACACTGACCAGTTTCTGCAAGTCCCTTTCACCTTCCATAGATATACCTGCCAATTCACGCACTGTACTTCTTGCACCATCTGTCCCAAGAAGAAGACCACAGTGTAGCTTTCTCTCTATTATCCTCCCCCCATTGTTAACTGATGCTCCAACCAGAATGCCCTCATCAGTCTCCTGAAGGGATGTGCACTCATGCCCCATCAATATCTTGCTTTCCAGTAGCAGATCTTGTGTTGAGTTACCAATCTCACTGGGAAAGCATGTCCGGAAACCAATTCCTTCAAGCTTCTTGAGTAGCAAATCAACTAACTTGCACTGCGAGAAATGAGCAACGGATACAGGACTAATGACCTTGTCAAAATCTGCCAAAATACTTGTAAGAAGACATACACAGCGAGGTGCAAGACATCAAGCACAAAATCTGCCAAAATACTTGTAAGAAGACATACACAACGAGGTGCAAGACATCAAGCACTCGACATGAGAAGAACTGAACTGACCTTCCTGTTTCATGTGATCAACCGATCCAAGGACGGAACCGGAGAGTGAAGTACAGTAGACGAACTTCCTCCACAAATCTACTGGCGGCTGAGACCTCTCAATGTCCCCGGACAAACCATCCAACTTGCGGAAGATCTGAAAACGGCAGCCATCCGTGAAAGCACCGCCCAAATAACATACAGTAGTCAAAACAGCAAAGTTAGAATGCATTAGCAAACATACACACTACACACCTCCATTGTGCGGTTGTTTATGAAGTGCGCTCGGGGGTGCCTAGTGAACTTCATGTTCTTCTCTATCACTGTGCATTTGATCCCTACAAGATGAGTAAAACGAGTAGCTGCATCAATGGTAGCTCGTTGTTCACAAGAATTTCCACGAGTTCTACCAAAGTTGAAGTCACTGAGCTCGTCGAACCCAATTAGCACAGACACTTGAGAAGAGACATGTTTTAGCACATTTTTCGCGTTCCCTCGATGAACTTCGCTCAGCAGTTAGCTCAATGCTACTGCCTACCTCAGAAGCGCGAATTGGGACATCGATGAGAAAGGGGCACGAGGTTCTTACCGAATTTGGTGAGGAGGAAGGAGAGGACGAGCCCAACGGGACCAGCTCCGACGATGAGTACAGGGAGATGTGGCGCATCACTCCGGCATCCGCCGCCAGCTAGTGACGAGAAGAGTGGGCTGTGGCCACGGCAGATCCACCAGAGCGCACCCCGGTGCACCGAGAAGAGGCCCCCGCGCCCACCTCCGGTGATCAACGGCATCGATGCGGTCGATTCGATTGGGGCCTTACGGCCTTCGTCGTAGATAGTGGAATAGGCTGTGGCCTGCAGAAGGGGTTCATGGTTACATCAGGATTTTAAACCAAACCAGGGTAAGAAAAACATGTGCAATACGATAAAATCCAAAGAAAAAAGTTAGGAAAAAATAACTATAAATTAACTAAATTGTGATAATACATTTAGAAGGTTCAAAACATACATAAATAGGTTCAAAACTTGCACAGATAGATCATGATAAGGTCTTACATAAATAAGAGACTACTCCGTACAATACTAGTTCCAAGAGTTACGAGTGCTCCCAACCTAGTGTCACCAGGCCTAGCCAATCCATTTAACCCACTTCCACTTTCTATTTCACTCGAATCAAGTGCCTTCTTCAATTTTCATGCACTCACCCATCTATTTCACCCATTTGGGAACTGGGAACAGAAGAAACGAAGCACTCACCCACTTCACCAGGGGACAGGGGCACAGGGCAGGGACAGGCGCAGGCGCAGGAGGACGGAGGCCATCCGGCCAGGGCGGCGCTGTGGACGGCCGCGGCCTCCTGCGGGCGGCGGATAGCCGAGCCCGACGCCGGCCACCGGCTGTGTCCTGCGGCGTGGGGCGGGTGAGGGCCGCCCCGCAGAGGCAGCGCGCGGCGTGGGAGCCGGTCGCACTCGCACCCGCGTCGTGGACTCGCGGGGAGCGCTGAGCGGTGTCGTGGGCAGGGCTGAGACACGCTGAAAACTGAAAGGGGGTGGGGAGTGAGAGCGTTTGGGCCATTTTCCTTGGGCCGTGAACACTGAAGACTAGTAGTAAAATTTTGGGCCAAGTCTGTGGGTAGTCCTGGATGGGCCTACCCAGAGTACCCACTGGGGCCGCCGCCCCTGGTGGACACGACTACTAGCACACAACTGCACCAGCATTCCAGCAAACGTCGCTAGTTTGTGAGATGAGAAACCATCATCGTCATCATCTTGAATTTTGTTTGATGTGATGAGAAACCACTGATTCGTGACTTCGGGGCTCCCACCCGCTACATCAGTCCATCATCATGATCTTGAACTTTTGCAGTTCCAAACCGCCGTGTCGATGGGACCAGACCACCGGAACAGAGGCAGACGCCGCCGCGACGAAGCAGTGCAACTCTGTTTGCTCGGGCCCATGTCCCGCCATGGACCATAGTAGTTGCAGCTTCAGCACAGCCGGCCAGGCCACTCTCCGCGCCTCCGCGGCAAAGGCACCTGACTGCCCCGCTTGGCCGCTTGGGATGAGTGTGAGCGTGGCACTGGCAGTGGCAGGGGTCCATCAGTCCATGCGCCCGACACGAAGCTCACGCACGCGTCACTCAGGTCCCGACCGAGAAGCGTGGCTGCGACATGGACGCATGGGCGAGGCCGAGCGCGCCCAACTACCCGTGGCCGCGCCAGCCAGACGACCCGATCGATCCCGTGACATGGACGTGGTGCGCCGCTGCCGCGAGATGGGCTCGTCCTATGATCGGTTGACGTCGCCTCACCGCTTCGCGTTTCGTCGTCCTTTGCGGCGGGTAGCTTGTGCGACTTGTGCTGTGTGCGTCCGACTCGGAGCTATGCTTGCTTGACTTCGTGGACCCGGACGCCCGGACAGCGCTAGCTACCAACTTCTCTGTTAGCGCAGCGGTAGTGAAGTGACGATAGGAGAGGGAGTGTGTGAAACGACAGGCTTCACCGTAGTATACTACGGATCACACACACACGCACACACTGTAGAAGTGTAAAGGGTAAAGCGCCGTTGAAGAATGCGTACTACTCCTACAGCACATGATTATTAGGATGCTTTGCTCACCAGTGACACACACTGCCACGCGCCGCACGCGCGCACAGTACTGCACAGTAGTACATCTCGTGCGGACATCTCTACCTGCCCGAATTAAAACTCGCGCGACCCACGCGCCCGCACTGAGAACTGCGGGGACGGCGGGCGGCATGAACAGTGAACAGAACCCGAGCCCGAGCCCGAGCCCGAGCGTCCGAACCCCCAACCACCCGTCCACCAAACCCCGTACCACGGGATGTAAAACTCGGGTCGGGTGTTGGGTGCCGCCGCCGTCGCCGTCTTTGGCCGTGCCGCGCCACGCGCGAGGACCCCACGATAACATCAGTGTCAGTGTCAGTGACGAGTTTAATGGAGTTATTTTCAAGATTACCATGTCACTTAAAATAAAGTGAAATTTAAATGAAAGATTACATTGAGAGTGAAGGTTTTATTCTATAGTTTCATTTGCATTAAATTTCATGATTCATGAAAAGTTAATAATCATGTCAAGAGAGTTTCGTCTAGATGAAACTCATTTTTTCTCTTTCTTGTTAAATATACTGTCATATCATCGAATATGTCTATGTGACAACCTATTTAATGCAAATGAAATTAAGTTGAAACTCTCACTGAAACTGCTAAACACCCTCAGCCTCTGGGCTGGAGATGCGTGCACGCCCAGTACGGCGAGTCGGTAGCCACAGTGCAGCCCGTTGCCTTGCTCGCTGTCGCCGCGCTCCGGTTTCCGACTCTCCGTGCCGAGGCGGCAGCAGGATTGGCGATGCATGCGTGGTGTACTAGTGCTGCTGTTTACTGGCCCTAAATGACTTCCCAACGTCGGCAACTAGTGTCCGCTTTCTAGAAAGACGGTACTGTGCTGTGCTGGCCAGCAGCCAGGACAACGCCCACGACACCGAGACGTGACAGCACATTTATAAGGCGCTGTGCGTAGTATCATATGGGTGACGGACTGAGGGTGATGCACGCCGGGCAGGCGCGCGCGCGCGGCGCAGTAATTAGCGAGGTACCTGACGCCTTGATTATACTATGATATACGGAGACTGACACGGAAAACGATCGGTCCAAGACTCGTGTCCGCATGTGTGTGGCTCTCCAAATTAAGGGGCCGTGGGAATCTCACCGGGTTCTAAATGTGGATAAAAAACCATAATAAGATCATCGATATAAAATCTATATTATTTGGATAATAAGATGATAAGATTATGAAACTTTTTCTATCTGGAACCATTCTCAGAATCGAAGTAATTTAAATGGGCCCTAAAATTATATGAACATTATGATGAACTATTTGGTACAGCTTCGCAAACACTTTTTTTTTTGTCAAAACTAAGTAATTAAAATAAAGCTGGAAAAAAAAAGTAGCTAACGCAGCTTCACCCCACATGTGGGGCCCAACATGCACAACGGGCTCGCTGCGCAAGGGAGACAACGGGGCATGGCCAGCCGGAGCGCGCGCGACCGCCAGGGCACGGCCGCCGGGAAGGGAACGTCGGGGTCACGGCTCGTCGAGGTAGGGCTTGGGCAGGGCCCGCCGAGGTGCGATCAGCGGGGGCGGCGCAGCCGGGACCACAAGCAAGCACCGCGTGGGTCGTGGCCGGGGGCACAAGAGGACGCGGCGGCTGAGGCCACGCGCGGGTGCCATGGGGATCTTGCTCGAGTGCCACGCCACGACCGCTATCGTCGGGGAATGGGTTGACGCTTGATGTAGCCACTGCATGACGAGAATGTCATCTCGCTTAGAAGCACGCACCCGAGACAGGCCTTAAGCCGCTTGACCCTTGATTCGCCACGGCAGCATCGCCTTTGCAGGTGGCTGCTTTGTCAGTTCATGGTCAATGGGGAGGCCCTCTTTTGTGTCACTTTGTTGATGAAGTCCTCGAGGCGACAGGCGGTGAAAGCGTTGTTGTCCATGATCGGGTGGATGTCCAGAGCAGCGGCATACTAGGCAGGTCTAGACGGACTGAACCGGTAGCCCTCTTCGAGCCCCGTGGACGCACTAACCTGCGAACGTCCCTGCTTGGGCAACATCGATGGCGAGCCTAGTGCCTACGGAGTAGGGCGTGGTGGTGATGTCTTCAGCACTAGGTCAGCATATTCGTGGGGTGCCTGTCACCTTTCTAAAAGGTTACCAATGCAGTCACGGAAAACCTCCATTAGGGTCTCTTTCTCCAGGCGGCCGGTTTCCTAAGGTTCATCTTGGTACTCATGTGGAAGGGACGATATGATTCGACAACCGACCACTGAGGCTTTGAACTCTTTTAGCATCGAGTTCTTCGTGATGTCGTGACTGGCGAGCGTGTCAAAAGGCTACAAGGTAAGTATGAACAGATCGGGTCTTTCGTGAACGTGAGGTGCGTCTAACAATATCAATATTGAACATGCACCTATATAATTATTATACTATTTGTTTGTGAACAAACACGCTGTCTGCTCTCCGTCTTCCCATAGTAGACTTTGGCTGTGTTCGGTGAAGCTGAAGTGATGTAGATAAGCGCTGAAGTGCTGTAGAAGTGCTGAAATCTTGTGAGAGAAAAATACTGCTGAAGTGCTGAAAAATAAGCGCTTATAAGCGCTTATACCCTCAACCGAACGCAGACGTAGGCGATGATTTCAGGCGTACGTGTGATCAATTTTGGCAGCAGCTTTCAACCGTCGCGTCACTACAGACATGTTTTCTTAAATAGATTTTGGTTTTTCTACTTATATAACAGTATTTTCTCTCGCAACAATATTAACTAAAATCAACACTTTCTTTTTATCAAACGAACAATGCCGGACGATTGCATGTACTGTATTTTATTTTATTGGCACTGTGTTGTAGAGCGATCCGACCACTAGTAGAGAAACGGCTTTTGATCGCAACAAGTTTTAGCTTTAGTCCCAATATTTTATTGTGTTCAGGACTAAAGATCTTTAGTCTCGGTTGGTAAATATTAGTCCTGATTCATATTACTAACCGGGACTAAAGGCTTAAACCCTTTAGTCCTGGTTCGTAACACCAACCCGGACTAACCGGTTCGTAACACCAATCCGGACTAACCCTTTAGTCCGGGTTGGTGTTACGAACCGGGACTAAAGGGTCATCTGCGGGTTAGTTCAAAAGGCAAATATCCTATACATGGTCACATGTGCTGTGTAGGTGGGGTGGTAAAACACATGTATGCTATGCACACGGTCTTGGGTTCAAATCTTGTGGGGCACAAATTATTTTTTAGTTTGCTCAGACTTTTAGTCCCGGTTATTGAACCGGGACTAAAGATTAGGACAAGTCCCGGTTGGGATAACCTAACCAGGACTAAAGGCCCTTCCAGGCTAGTTATATACTAGTGGACCCTTCCATGAATACTTCCTCCATCCAAAAAAACAATTCTTCAAATCAAATATTCCACATTCAATTAATAAATATAAAAACACAACTATTTTTGATATTAGATAAATATAGTTTAATATTTGCTTTTGATAAATTTGTTAAACTTAAAAGTTTAATGTATTATAGATGTGTACATATAATTATTTTTTTTCAGATCACAGTGTGTACTAGTCATAGTGGTCAAAATCCGTCAGCGTCATTTCACGTCTGCCTCAGTGCTCATGCATCGAAGCCGAAATTTCCAGCACAAATTAAAGGTGTCAAAATCCGGAGAGGCGCCGATCGATCGGAGCACTCCAATATATGTATGAGTTATGATCAAGGACAATCATAAGCAGCCCCCATGCATGCATGTGACATGTGAGGCTACCCTGCCTATCAGCTCGTTCTTTTGACCAATCAGCGCTTATTTTCAATCACGAAACAGTATTTTTCTCTCACCACAAATCAGCACGAGCCGAAATCAGCGTTTATTTTCAGTCAAAAGAAGAGGTTGTATATGTTCATCGAACATGATGACTTCCAAACACCGGAGGCCCGGAGGCTTATCTAGGCTCTAGGCGTCTCCTGCAGAGGCAGCTTCTCCAGGAAATTAAAAGGGATCTAGAGCACGTGAACATGCTTGCATAGGGCTTTTGCGCAACCTACACTAGCTGAAAAATCAGATTATGGTGCTCATCACGACCTTGCATTCATGCTGTGTATTATCAATATAATACCGTACATTGATGTGCGTTTATCTTTCTCTTCTAGAAAAACAGACAGAGGAAATTGCACCAATCATACAAATAATAACTATTCGATCAGTTGGATGCACGTAGATTGATATGTCCTGTTCTTTGATCTAATTAGGCAAGATTTTAATTTTTTCAGCTATAAAATAATATTTTTTACTCATAATAAATCAGGATCAGCTAAAATTAGTGTTTCTTTTCATACGAGAGTGAAAAGTGATCCAGTAACTTTATTATTCTCGAACTGGTAAAAAACTAATTAACGTCCTGTTGCATGCGAACGTGTGAGCGAAAGGTGCAAGGCCAGATCACCCAGCCAAGGCGTGAGTCGAGTATATATACAGCCATACAGGTCTGCATGAATTAACCATGAAAGTGAGCATCTAGCATGGTCAAATGTTGGCGTCCCCGGCTATATCCTTTGTTGTTTGTCCCCCTCTGGTCGTCGGCTTCCATGGTTCTTTCTGTCAGTTTTTTTTAGTTTCTCGCTGTGCCTGTATCTACCATTTCTTGTGATGGTTTATCCTGTAGCTTTGGACCTTTATAGCAGATGCTTTGTCGCTATTGCTTCTCCATGACGGATACTTGGCCATTATTATATTTTTTTTGCGGATACTTTTATCACCATTGTCGCTGGCCTCCCTCTGGGAGATACTTTGCTGCCAAGTGTGTTATGGCTGTCCCTCGGGAATACTTCGCCGAAATGGGCCTCTTCATTTTGCCGTCGTTGCCTCTGGATGCTCGCCTCTAGCTTGTAGGCCACCATTGCGCTGTTGTATCCTTTTATTGTAGGCTCTGTTGGTAGGTTACGGGTGTTGAGGGCAGCCACTCTTTCTTTGTTTATTTTCTTTTGTTGTTCATCAAGTTGTACCTCACGTCACTAACCACTATCTTGGCGATTTATAATCTATAGTACGAAAGAGCTCTCTTATATCTAGGGATGAAAACAGATCGGATACGGACGGATATTGTCGGGTACCCGGGTATGGGGTACCCAATTTCGATGCAAAAGACACACTTCCCAAATGAAGCTTGGCCCAAGCAGGAGCCATCCAAGGCCCATGCGGAAGAGCCTCGCACGGCCCACAATGGAGCCGAGCAAAAACACACTACCTCCCCCAGGCGTGCGGACCCCTCGGAAGAAATCCTCCGATTCGCCCGAGCCTCCACGACAGGGCTCCGGAAAGCAGGATCCTCGGGCGACACCATCCGATTCGCCCCGAGCATGCCACCAAATGCCGCAGCCTCGGGCAACTGACTTCCGATTCGCCGAGCCCCCACCCCCCCTCCCCGCTATATGCAGTCTCTCTCAGGCGCACCTCTTTGGTTCGCCCGAGCCCTGCCGACGTCAGCAGAGCAATCTTGCCGGCCAAGGAACCTCCCTGACCACTTTACAAGCACGGTCCAATCGAGTGGGTCCCTTGACGCAACTGCGCCCCACACGCGCACGTCCGCCGTACCAACTGCCACATCTCCTCTGACAACCTAAGTGATGGTGCCACTCCCCCCGTATCGCCACAGAGACAGTCAACCGTACGACGCCCTGTGCTGACGAAGAGATTCTCCAACTACGACAGCGACGGCCCATACCCCCATCGTACGTATGGCGCCAGGAAAGTGGGAACGACGACCGTCCGGCCAACCCGGGAGAATGGGCAAGGCTTACGACCGGGCTCGCCTACCTCTTGGAAAGTACGGCACGTGGGAGGGGAACGCGCTCGAGGGAGGACGCTCCCACCGTTTCGTCCCGTCTCGCCCCCGACGACATCACGGACTCCTGAACCTCGGGAGTCAACACTCAAAGGTCAACCCATCTACTCATTGTGCTGTGCAAGGTCGGATGCGACGTCATGACGTAGCGCCACGCAGCAAACCACGCCCCACACTGTGCGCCACCTTGGAACTCACCAATCGAACAGTGGAAGATCAGCCGAATGACCGAGGCCATACCTTCGAGGCGCCAAGACAAGATCGTGGCTGACGACAGGCACCGGTCACCACGGTCATCACCATGCCGAGTACTCTAACCACAGCAAAACACATGTAATTTTATCCTCTTCCTTGTAACTATAAAAGGGAAGGCAGAGGCCGATCTCAGGCAGGCCTCGCGTCACCACAACACCCTACTACCACAAGAGCACACACACATACACGTACGCACAAGAGACTTGGAAGTTCTCTCTCTCGCCAAGGCTTGTAACCCTTACTATAAGCACCCCGGTGTAAGGCAACACGATTCGACTCGCACTGGACGTAGGGCATTCCTAACCCGAACCAGTATAATTCCTGTGTTTCCCCTTGCACACCACCCGTGGCCTCAACCACAAATCATAAGTTTACTAGCCTGTGTTAGCACCCGCTAATCTTAGCACTGACAGATATCACTAATATTACATTTGTTTTCGTATTTCTATTCGAATTCGGATTCAAATACGGATAATATGAGTTACGTCGGATAAGATACGATTAGATATCGACATAATAAATATACGATTTGAGTATTCGGATACGAATACAGTATCAGATATGCATATCCGGGCTCGGATACAAACGGATAAATACTCCTCTAAACGAATTCGGTCTTGAATACGGACAGAAAATATTATTCGTATCATTTTTATCCCTACTTATGTCTATGTCGTGTAACTCACTCCTCTTAATAAAAATAGGCTATATTCCCCATCGGAAAAAACATGTGTTGCCGACATCCAACGACTAACCTGGTCAAATGCATACCAAAGTAGTAATTGCACCGTACCTATATAGATGCACTAAATTTCTCGGAATTATTCAACTCCGCTCGTGAAAATAGAAAAATTATTGTTGCGCTATAGACCAGATTACAAGTTCATGGACCGTACGTGTATTTTCTCACCCACATACATTAATTGATGTATATATGGCAGATGCAATTTAATTTTACGACGTGTTGCTATTTATGGGCTACACTCCCTTCACCTAAACTTCCCTGGAGCTCGATCGAGCTACCAGTCTATACCGGGTCGTGCGGTTGAGGCGACGAGTCGACGACATTGCCACTGCTGACATCTAAATACACTAACGTGCTATTGAATTGTGCACAGTGGAAGTCTATAAATGATGTGTACTCTAGCTGCGATACTATTGTTGTATTAGTTGTGGTGGTATTGCTTATTAGTGCACACGTACGATTGATCGCAGGGTTCGGCCATCCTTCCTTATACTATTCACATGCGGACTTCTCTCACTAATCAGCCGCTGTACATGCACACCCCCTGTCCTCTGTCCATATCCACAAATCGCGCACACCATCCAGTGTACAGTGGATGATCGCAACCTGCTCCAGTGCTCCCCTCTCATCTGAGCTAGAACTCTACAAGGTTTTGTTTAGATGTACCAGAAATATATCCAACTGAATCTATATGTGCGGGAGTGGCACTACTACAGAACAGACGTTTAGTCGATGCCCAAAATGTATAATAGTCTCGGCAAATTTTGCGTCCGAGACCAAAAATATCTTTAGTCCGGTTTGTAACATCAACCGGGACTAAAAGTCCCGTGCCCAACGGCTATGGTGTAAGAATTCTACATGAGGGACTTTTAGTCCCGGTCCGTATTACAAACCGGGACTAAAGGTTGAACTCTAGTATCGGTTTTTAATTCTGACCGGAGCTAAATGTCCCCCTATATTTAAACCACATTTTTCTCCCCCAAGCCCGAGCCCGAGCAGACATCTCTTGTTCTGTTCTTGCTGTGTTCTTGCTTGTTTGAATTGTTGCTCTCTCATCTCCGGCCATTGATCCATCTCAAGATCTTTACTCCGCCATCGCCTTCATTAATGGTGAATAGCTTTATCCTCTCATGTTTTAGCAATACCATACGTCATTTTAAGTATATATATTTGCTTTTTTTCATTTTATGATTTCTATGTCATTTTAAGCAACAATCACTTGATAGTTTGTATATTTTGTTAAAGGAAGCTAAAATTATTAAATTAAAATAAGTATACACCTTTCATTGCTATTATACACCTTACATGGTTAAGTTTGAGAAATAGAGAATGTTAGGATATTTTATTAATTACATTTAATATGCATTTAAAAAAATTAGAAATTTTATAATTTGGGTATATAATAAGTGTTTAGGAAATTTATAAATTTCATTTAATACATGTTTAGGAAAATTAGAGATTTTTATAATTTGGGTATATAATAAGTGTTTAGAAAAATTAGAAATTTCATTTAATACGTGTTTAGGAACGTTAGAGATTTATATACTTTGGGTATATAATAAGTGTTTAGGAAAATTATAAATTTCATTTAATACGTGTTTAGGAACGTTAAAGAATTATAAAATTTTGGGTATTTATTAATTTTCTTTGTTTGAAGAATGACAAATTTAATTATGTCATATGTCATTTAATAAAGGTCATGACATGCCATTGGATGTATAATGTCGATCAGCGCTCCCAAGAGTTCATTGAGGGCGTGCATTATTTCTTAAGAGTGGCCGAGGCAAACAAGCGGAATGGCTTTATGTGCTGCCCATGTGCCCTGTGTAACAATTTGAAGGAATATTCTTGCAGTCTTCACTCATACTTGCTAAAGTCGGGTTTCATGTCAAACTATATTTGTTGGACCAAGCACGGAGAAAGCGGGGTTATAATGGAAGAAGGTGAAGAAGAACAATTGGAGCCTGACGACGACATTATTGCTCAATACGGTGCCTTTGATGATACAGCAATGGGGGAAGTTGAAGAAGAAGTGGCAAGGGTAGAAGACACACTCGCTGATGATGATGCTTACGAAGCAAAACAGGCCGTCTGCCCTTTAGGATTAGAAATACAGAAGATACATGCATGTCCTAATGATTGTACCTGTATCGTGGCAACAATGAGAATTTGGATGAATGCCCAGTATGTCATGTGTCATGGTATAAGATCAGGCGAGATGACCCTGGCGATGTTGAGGGTGAAGAACGTCCCAGGAAGAAAATCCCTGCCAAGGTTATGTGGTATGCCCCTATAATACCACGCTTGAAACGTTTGTTCAGAAACAAAGACCATGCAAAGTTATTGCGATGGCACAAGAAAGATCGTAAGGTAGACAATATGTTGAGACATCCTGCTGATGGGTCCCAGTGGAGAGCAATAGACAGAGAATTCCCAGAGTTTGCAAATGACGCAAGAAACTTAAGGTTCGCTTTAAGTACAGATGGTATGAATGCTTTTGGAGAGTAGAGCAGTAGTCATAGCACTTGGCCCGTTACTCTATGTATTGTTGACATCTACTAACGTCGTCAAATATAACTATATAACTTTTAGTGCGAGAGGCGAGATTAGAAGATGAATGGTAATTAATTAACTTGTCATTAGCAACTAGCCACTTTTCTATTACCAACATTCTTATGCAAGAACTAGGTTGTCATTCTTAATTAATAAAGCTAAGAATAAATAAAGGTTTTATATATTAATCTATGTGACTAGGCAGAGATATAAATATAGATAATATAAACTAAGATTAGTTCTGCAAGCGGACAGATAATTATACCATTGTAGCATTTTACCTAGGGAGTTCTACCAGGTTGTCGATTTATATTTATACCACTAGGAAGGACTAGGATAAACTTTAATCTATTATATTGATAGTGATGGTATACAATAGATAAGTGACATTACCGATGTCATTTACTCTACTCATAACAGGTAGAGATCACAAGGTAACTAAAGATAAAGGTGATAAGTATGATCAAGCATCATAAATAAAAGATAATCATCAGAGTACTTCTCTAGTTATAGTAATAACTAGCCAATGGATAAACTAAGGAATCAATATCAAAGGTAATTCTATAACTACATCAATGAATAACTCTAATTAGTGCAATTACATCTAGTAATCATTGTTAGACTAATCCTATATCATAATCACATACAAAAGGCATCATCTAGGAAGGATGTGAAACAGAGTCATCATCCAACTTCGCGACCGTGCCTGTTGGCCTACATACGGAGGGTGGACTACAGAAGACTCAACGCAACTGTCACCTACGCGATCTACCACATGACCCGGCACATCAGGGTGCACTAGCAGATAAACAAAATACCTAGACACCACGTCTACATACTGTTCATCAGCTATCCATCGTCCGCATGAATAAACGCTATACGAGCAATTACATGAATTCAATAAGATCAAGCCAACTATACTAGACATATAATCAAAGTAGACAAAAACTATTATAATCAAGAACATATGAACTATTAAGAACAATGTTTCCCTAATCATAATGAAGAATATGATAATAGAGAAAGAACTAGAATTATACCGAACTCCGTGCTCCAGACAGACGCCGGGGCTCCAGATCCGCCGAAGAACTAGAACTCCTCTACTTCTAATCTAACTAAGCTAGAACTATGAACTAGGAGGCTCTTGATGAATTAGGAGGCCCCTGATGGCTCGAGGACTTGATGCCTTGAATGAATGATGGGTTGATGCCTTCAGGGGGGTCTGACCCTTTATTTATAGCCCGGTGGGATGCACGTGCGCCGTAGGATCAAACCGACTTGAAACAAGGGCCAAGATGACTCCACAAAGGCGGCGGAAGAAGACTCCAGAAGCTGGGCCGAAACCCTAGCAGGGGGGCGCCGGCCGGCCCCACCCTGGTGGGTCTCGGGCCCCGGTGCTTCGGGTGTGTTCCAGATACTTCTAGTGTTCTCGTGATGATGTTTCCTTGATGGTTAAGTTACGTGGTAATCATGCTCTTTAACCCTTCTTTCATGCTTTTCTGGAATAGCCCCTGGAAAATTCAGATCATGAAAACTCGTGGAAACTGTCAGTTAATGTAATAACCCGGGTATTACGGCTAATTAATTATGCCATGTCATCATGTTTATTATTAAGCATTTGCATTTGATTGTGCTTAGGGTCCTTAGAGTGGTTCATTGATAAATGTCTTGGATGTTGTAATTGAATTATCAATTGAGAATTAAAAATAAATCAAAAAGGAAAATTCAAACTAAGCCCTAATCGGACCCTAAAACCCTAAACCAAAATCCACTTGGAACTTGGTGATGGTCCCTTAATAGAAGTTGTAGATATTTTTATATAGAACAACTTTTATTTTGGGTGTTTTTAAAGTTCTTTAATAGAAATTCAAATTAAACCCTAATTACCACTTTGAAATTCAAATTTAAAATGCTAATTTAAAAACTATTGAGAATCTAACCAAACTTATTTAATGAAAGTTGTAAAGCTCCTCAAATAGGACAACTTTTATTTTTGAATATTTTAAAGTTGCTGTGAAAAATCCAGAGAATTTGATGGGATTAGAAATGGATTTCAAATAGCAAATTTATCCCCTTTTGAATAGTTTCAAAATTATTCAAAATTTGGAGTTGATCCCAAAACCAATGTTGTTCAGAATTTCAAACACTACAACTTTTATGTTTACCCCTTTCCTAGTTGACACACAAAATTTCGAGAAATTGGTCAAAAACCGGTTGAATGGCATTCAAACGAGCTACAGTACTCTGCCTCTTCTCTCTGTTCGCGCACAGTCGCGACCGCCGCTGTGTCGGGCGCGCGCGCCGCAGTCTGTGCCGGCCGGGATCCTGTTCCCGGTGCCGTTTCCCGTGCAGGAGATCGCGCACCGCCCTATGCCGGTTCTGTCCCTCCCTCTGGCCGGCTTAAAGGGCAACGACACCCTACTCTATGCCCCATCCTTTCGCCAACCACCGCCGCACCCGCCTCGGCTTCGAGCCAAAAATTGGCCGCACTCCGACCTCCTCATCCAAATTCCGCTCGTCTCTAGCCTCACTGGATTCTTGAACACAGCTTGTGCCTCAGTGGTTCAGCTTCCGTGCGTCGAGGGCCACGGAACGCACGCCGTCGTCTTCGGGTCCGGCAGAGCACCGCCGCAGCCCCCTCTCTCGCGACGAGCTCGCTGTGGATCACCGGAACGCGACTTCGCCGTCGAGGCCGAGCCGTGGCACGCCGCCGCCGTCGTCAAGCTCGTCGCTCCGCTCCATCTCAGCCTCGGCCAGCCGTCGATCTAGAGCCGTGGTGAGCTTCTGGTCTTCCCCTGGCCTTTTTATTCAATTCTACCGCACTCTCGCGGCTGGAACAGGGTGGCCGTGTCGCCGCGACCGCCATGGGCGAGTCTGCACTCGTCGGAGGCGCCTAGTGTTTGGGCTTAGGGTACTGGGTAGTCCGCGGGGTGCTAGGGAGTGGTCGGGCGTGGTTGGGTGCGCCGTTGGGGTCACCGGCGGCGAGGTCCGCGGTCGGCCGTCGCGTGCGCGCGCGTGCCGGGACGCGGCGTGAGGTAGGAGGAGGAACTGACAGGCGGGGGCCGCCTGTTAGCGCCTCGACTTGCCTCCTGGACGCGGGCCGGTGCGGGAGCGGCCGAGTGGGCCGGCCTGCCTGACTTGGGCCGTCCCGGGCCAAAAGGCGTTTTCCATTTTCCCGTAGAATTTCAATTGGATTCCTATTTTAAATTACTATGAATAGTTCCTGTGTTTGTTATTTTTGTAGTATTATTTCTGTTGATCTAAAAATCATGAAAATAATTGTGGGTACTCTCTGGAGCATGTAGTATTTTATAAAAATATTATATATAGGGTTTGGACACTTTCTGTAGGGACAAAAAATTAGCATATTAATTAATAAAGGCAACTTTGAGCAATTTTAATAAATTCCAGATTTATCCAAAAATCATGAAAATTTATGGGGTACTGTTTTAGGGTAAGATCTATCTGTTAGGTAAGTTTGAGCTCAATTGGAAACTATTGTGATACTTGTTTATTAGATATGGGGTGTTTGATTAGTAGAATTAATTTAAGCGAATAATCCCTGTTGTTTGGTGTGATTTTGGATTGATTGACTTCAAGGGTCTTTCACCATAGTAATCCTTGACAGAAGTACTAGGGTCGCATGTTGGTTGTAGTAAAGCTGTGTAGCGGCTTTCTATGACCGTTTAAATGGTCAATAAAACAAAAGTAAGAAACACTGCTTTTACCTTCCGTAAAGCGTTTACAACTTTACCGTGAAGGAAGTTGTACTCAAGATCTTAATGGTTTACTTTCAAGCATTTCATTTGTTGTCCTCATGCCATGCTAAGCATACATCATTGCATACGTGTAGTGCCCGTTCCCGAGGAGGTCCAGGTCGAGACTACTGCTGAGGAGGTCACTCCAGAAGTCATCCAAGGATTCGACATCTGCGGGACTGATCCCGACCCGACGCTGTACACGATTCAAGGCAAGCCCCGGTGCATTCAGCCCCGCCTTGTGTTTTATAAAATTATTTATCACTTGAGTCTATTATTGCATTAGGTTGTTAGGAGTTGTTTGTCTCCTATATTGATGCATTACCTGCCTTGATACATAATATCCCGGAAACCTGTTTAAAAATAAAAATATTTAAAAATGCTTAGCCCTGCTTAATCAATTTAGATTTGCATAAAAAGGCTATTTTGATTCATGAAAATGTGACAATTATGAATCATGAGAAAAGGAAAAAGGGGTATGAGTCCGTTCGGAAATTGTATACTTGGGTAGCAGCCCCGATGCACCGTATCCGTCGGAAAGGGGTTTTCCGTTCGTTGGTTGTGAATTTGGGTTAGAGTCCCAATGTTTGACCATCGGCGAAAAAAGGGATTTGAAAACCGTTGGGACACTTGTACTTGGGTTAGAGTCCCAATGCAATGTCGCCGGCGGAAAAAGAATTAGGGACAGTTCGTTGTAGGCCTGCTGTGATCGAGACTTTGCAACTAGCCACATACTACGGAAAGCTCTGACTCCGGTGGCTCTACTACTTGAACCGACAACCACGCACTGAGAGTGGAGAGATGGCGAGAGCAGCGTGTACCCTCGTGGCCGGCGTGGCTGGAGAGGAGAGGAGTACTGTGTTCTCGGGTGGCGCAGGACCGGTTCAGGGGTAGAAAAATCGTGGTAGCCGGAGTTGGTATATGCAAGCTTAAGTGCTACATATGCAGTGTGGATAGGGATCCCCATCTGGGTACTAATCGATTCGAATCGTCGTTGCTCCTCGGATATGGAGACTCGATCCTTTGACCTACAATTGAAAAGTGGTTCAAAACTAGGTGTTTTTGAGAATGAGTAAGAATTTAAAGGTATGATGATATATGAAAAGGAATTTGGAATTATGGATATGATTAAAATAATTCTGAGTTAAAATATTGAAATAGGATAGTAATGCTTTTCTGCAAACTTTTGACTCTTGCTCAAGCCTTACCTTGACTCCCCTCAGCCTGCATTCCTGAGTCTCATTCCTTTTTCTTAGTCGGGTAAGTCTTGCGGAGTACCCCAGTACTCAGGGTTTGTTAACCCCATGTTGCAGGGACACAGCAGCCGGAGGTTTGTCTCGCCCCCTGCTGTGTAACAGTGGTACAGGAGGGATGTGAGGAGGAGTAATGTCGAACCCGTAGGCAGGGTTCTTATCGTTAAATACTTAATATTATTGTATCGTCATTCCACTGCTACTTATTTTTATTTATGGTCTGTAATATTCGTACTTCAATCGTATTTGGATAAATGGTTTTTAATCTAAGTACCTTGTAACCTTTCCGCGCTTTCACTCTGATGTAATTTGTTATGAAATATTGTAATTCTGTAATGACTTCGCAATGGGATCCTGTCGGAGGAAATCGGGCGCTAATGTAGCCCGGCAGAACCTTCTAGATCATTTGGGACGCGGGCCCGGCTGTCAGAGGTCATTAGTGACAATGACAGGTGCCTGTGGGCCATGTGATTTAGGCGTTTCTGTCACAACCCTAGACTAGTGTGTATTCATGTATCCTTTGGTGTCTAAAGTTCTAACAAAAGTTGACGTTATCCACCGTCAACATGTATCTACAACTTTCCTCCATGGTTATGCATGAAGCGAAAGTTCCTTATGATGCTGGTGCTCATCCAAGGCCCGAAGCAACCTGGCAATGACATCGATGTGTATCTGAGGCCATTAGTTGAGGAACTTCTACTTTTATGGAACAAACCAGGTGTACATATGTGGGATGAGAACAAACAGGAACACTTTGACCTGCAAGCATTGTTGTTCGTAACAATCAATGATTGGCCTGCTCTAAGTAATCTTTCGGGACAGACAAACAAGGGATATAAAGGTTACACACACTGTTTTGATGACATTGACAGCATATATTTGAAAAAATGTCGAAAGATCGTGTACTTTGGCCATCGTCGATTTCTTCCTGCGAATCACCCATTAAGAAAGAAATGCAAGCATTTTAAAGGTACATGTGAGAAAAAGACAAAGCCTCACAATAGAACTGGAGAAGATGTACTTGATATGGTAAAGGATGTGAAAGTAGTTTTCGGAAAGGGACCGGACAGCGAACCTATTCCCAAAGACGCTCAGGGATGTGCACCTATGTGGAAGAAGTCAATATTTTGGGAGCTACCCTATTGGAAAGTTCTAGAGGTCCGCCACGCAATCTACGTGATGCACTTGACAAAGAATCTTTTGTGAACCTGTTAGGCTTCATGGGTGTGTATGAGAAGTCTAAGGATTCACTTGAAGCACGACAGGACTTGCAGCGCATGAAAGAACGAGACAACTTGCATCCAGAGAAGACAGATGATGGACGCCATTACTTAAGACCTGCTAGCTACACTCTTAGCAACGAAGAGAAGGAAACCATGTTTGAATGCCTAAACAGCATCAAGGTCCCATCTGGATTCTCATCTAATATAAAGGGTATAATAAATGTGTCAGAGAAGAAATTCCTAAACTTAAAGTCCCATGACTACCACGTGCTTATGACGCAATTGCTTCCAGTTGCTTTAAGAGGAATTCTACCTCCACATGTACGTCTAGCCACTGTGAAGCTATGTGCATTCCTTAATGCAATTTCTCAGAAGGCAATCAATCCAATGGAACTAGCTACTCTACAGAATGATGTGGTTCAATGTCTTGTCAGCTTTGAGTTGGTGTTCCCTCCATCGTTCTTTAATATTATGACACACCTCCTATTTCACCTGGTTAAAGAGATTAGTATTCTCGGTCCTGTGTTCTTACACAACATGTTCCCCTTTGAGAGGTTCATGGGCATACTGAAAAAATATGTTCACCAGCGTACTCGGCCAGAAGGAAGCATCGCTAAGGGGTACGGGACAGAGGAGGTCATTGAGTTCTGTGTTGACTTTATTCCAGATCTTGACCCGATTGGTGTTCCTGAATCGCGACACGAGGGGAGACTAAGTGGAAAGGGAACACTAGGAAAGAAAACATATGTCGGTGCGAAGGACGATTATTTCAATAAAGCACACTAGACAGTTCTTCAAAGCTCCTCCGTGGTGGATCCATATCTCGAGGTACACAAGGAGTTCTTAAGATCCCAGTTTCCAGGGAAGAATGAAGCTTGGATTAGGCGTCAACACATGAAAACTTTTGGCGGTTGGTTGCGAAAAGAATGTCGGGGTGATGAAAATATTGATGAGCAACTGCATTTGTTGGCTAGGCAACCATCGTGGCACATCCTCATGTACAAAGGGTACGAGATAAATGGAAATACATTTTACACCGAAGCCCAAAATAAAAGGAGCACCAACCAAAATAGTGGTGTCCACATAGATGCCACAGACCCGAATAGAGATAGAAAAACATATTATGGTCGCATAGAGGAGATTTGGGAACTAGACTACGCACCTAATTTTAAAGTTCCAATGGGTGAAGATGACAGGAGGCAGGGTAACAGTCGACAAGGAGTATAGATTGACAACAGTGGACCTCAACAATATTGGGTACAAAGATGAACCATTCGTCCTTGCTGCTGATGTGAATCAAGTGTTCTATGCCGAAGAGAGGGAAAAACGATGACAAATCAATCAACGAGCCAAAGCGCCACATGATTCTTTCAGGGAAAAGAAACATTGTGGGAATTGAGGACAAATCAGACATGTCAGAAGATTATGAAAGAGAGGAGCGAATCCAGCCCTTCGTAGTGCACAAAGACCCTAGCATCCTGCTAAATGCTGAGGACACTCCATGGTTACGACATGATCATAACCAAGGGACATACGGCAAGAAGAAGTTCACTACTGTGCCCGCTAGATAAAGCTAGTGACGTTTAATATTATGTATTCGAGGTATTACGTAATAATTGTGACTTCATATGTTTCCATCACGTAATATTGTGTATTTTATGGTTATCTTTTTTTCTCTCTCTCTTTGACGTCAATCAATTTCTCTGTCGCGTGTTTGGACACTTAATGATTAAAAACAAAAAAGAATAATGTTAAAATGATGCAAAAAACAAATTTCCTGTCGAAAACTATTAGTTTTGTTTTTTTAATATAACAATATATTTTTGCATTAACAAATAACAAATTACTATTTACATTTATGTTTGATATTAAAAGAAGAAGAAAACAATTTCTTTTAGAAAATTTTCTAGTGTACAATAAAGTGACATGAAATGCAAGTGTGATTTTTGTAAAAATTTATCCTAGATATTTAAATTATTATGCAATCAACAAGAACTAGCACTTTTTAAATTATTATGCAATTAAAAAGATGAAAACACATCAGATAAGACATTTAGTCCCGGGCCATAACACAGCTCAGGACTAATGTCCAGAGAATTCAGTCCGTCCAAAAACAGTCCGCCAAAAAACCTTTAGTCCCGGGCCTGTACACAGCCCGAGACTAAAGGCACTTTTAGTCCCGGTTCGTGAACCAGCCTAAGACTAAAACCTATACCTTTAGTCCCGGTCCTTGACACGAACTGGAACTAAAGATTGCATATCTATATATTCTACAGTGCCAGATCGAGGTCTTCTCCTCCGACTTCTCTGTGCCACCTCTGTCTTCTCCGCGCCGCCTCCGACTCCTCCATGTCGCCCTGGCCACGCCGTCGCAGCCCCCACGCCCGCCCGCGCCGCCGTTTCCCGACGAGCCCGCGACCATCCCCGCCGGAGCTCGCCCCCGCGCCGCCGCTTCCGGGGAGGAGCCCGCGCCCACGCCAGAGGTCTGCGCCCGCTCGCCCTCGCCGGAACTCGGGCCGCCCGAGGAGCGCGCGTCCGCCGCCGCCGGAGCTCGCACCGCCCATTACCGAGGAGCGCGCGCCACGATGCCTGTAACACCCAAAAATGTGCATCCTTTTAAAATAGTGTAAATTGATTTAATTATGGCAATATTTGATTATCCAACTGTATGGAAATATTAATTTCACAAAAATAAAATCATAGTAGGCCATACACATGTATGTTGCATTCATGCTGGAGCACTGTTTTATTTTGATGCTTGGTTTGTAATTGAATTCCCAATATTCAAAATCCTAATTTGAAAATCCTTTTGAAAACCTAAATAGAAAATAGACAAGGGAAATAGGAAAAACCTCCTCCCTTTCTGTTGGGCCCGAGGCCACTCTTTGGCCCAGACCGAAGCCCAAGCGCTCCTTTCCTTCCCCTCTTCTCGGCAGCCAGCAAGCAGGCCGAGGCCCAGCTAGCTAGCCAGCCAGCACCCAGCGCCGGCATGCCCTCCCTCTTCCTCACTGCCGCTGGCAAGCCGGGCCCGCGTGACAGCCTCCCTTCTCCCTCTTCCTTTCTTCCTCCTCTAGTTGAACCCGAAGCAGAGGGCATCGCCGTGCCGAGCGCGTGCGCGCGGGCTTCCCTCTGCAGCCGACGGCCCGACCCCAGCGCCCTGTCCTACTGCCTTGCGGGGCCCACAGGTCAGTGCCCTCCCCTGTTTCCCTCTCTCGTCCCCGCAACGAATAGAGTCCGTTCACGAAACAAACCGGCCGAGTTCGTCGCTCGTCGAGTCCGTTCCAAATTCCTACAATCTAGCGGCCGAATCCCCCACGCCTTAGACTATTTAAGCCGAGGCCGCACCTCGCAGCCGCCACGCAACCCTAGCTGCCTCTTCGAGCCGCCATTGCCGAGCTCCCGCAAGAACCGAGAAGCCGCCGCCGCGAGCAATTAGCTTGATTCGCCGCCAAATCCATCCCGGTAAGCCTTTGAGGAGTTTCGCCGTGATCTTGTGAAGTCCCCGAGCTCTTTTCCCCTTCGATTTGTGCACTGACATGCCCTCGCCGCCGTCCGCCTGTGCCCGTCCCGAGCCGCCGCGGAGCCGTCAACGACCCTCGCCTTCGCCCTAGGTGAGCTCGCACGGTTCCCCTCTCTCTCCCGAGCCCTTTCCCGTGCCGAATGGTGCACTGCAGCGCCATTTCGCCCTCGTCGGTGAACTTCCGGCCATGGCGCCGCTGCGACCGGCTCTGTTTCCGGCCGGCCGCCGCCCTCATCCCCTCCCCTTTTAATCTGGACCGTCGGTTTTCAAACGGACGGCCTGCAGAGGCCGATACCCCTTCGACCGGCTGATTTGCAAAAACCCCCTGCAGTTCTTAATGTACAAACCCACAGTCCCTTGGCGTACTCAGTAGATTACGTTTTCACACTTAGAAGGCGTATTTCCTCTCAGTAATTAGAAAACCCCGTTTTCTGAAATTATTGTTTTGCCCCTGCTCTGATACTGGCTATAATTTCCACGTTTTAGATCCGATTCGAGTGATTCAAATTGTGTTGGATTCGTAATTTCAAGATCTATCTAATAGTACTACTGTTGTTTATATTTTCAAATTTTAAAATTCATGCTTAGATTTAATTAATTATTATTCTATTGCCAGGCTTGTTTAATTCATAACTTCCTCATTTTAAATCCGATTTGCGCAAACTTTATATCGATGTGATCGTAGCGACGAGTAGATTAGTTTTATGATTTATTTTCTCTCTGTTGGTGTACTGTTCTAATTAAAACTCTTGTTTGTATGCATGATTGCCCCTGTATGCGTGTGTGTTGATATGATGGATCGAGTATAGACGGTGAGCTTTACGTGGGTGATCAAGATCAGTACTTCGACAACCCGGATCACCAAGAGTTTGCTGATCAAGGCAAGTATTAGTATGGATCATCCTTGTTGTCCTATTCATCACATAATTAAATACATGTGCATGTGTCTACCTTGTTAACCATAGGTGCTCCCTAGTTTTGCTATCGTGTTCCGTGTCACCTATGGGTTTATGCACTGGGTAATTGATGCTAGCGCACTATTGGAATCATGATCATGTAAACTTGATTAATTGAATATGCAATAAAGATTAAAAGACGCCTTTTTAGCAACGTGGAACTAGGGGATTGGAGCATAGTTTTTGTGATGCTCTAAATCCTTCACCCTTGGTAATGATCTGTCAGCAAAAGCTAGGACATACAGTGCAACTATGAGGGCTACATGGCTCTGGTTTTAGTCAAGTATGAGCACTTTTTCTAGCTTGTTAGAGGTTACCGAAAGGCGTGATGGGACCTGACGACTCGGGTATAGTGCGGCTCCTGTCCGAGTGTGTATAACCTGCGTGACCTTGTGCCACGAAGAAGGGGGCTCTACATCTGCTTGCCGGGTCTCTAGCGGCCCTAACTTGTTAGGCGGAGCACTTTGAAAGACTTCATAGTGAAACCCTGCTCTCTCATCTTGGAAGTGTTATGCGAGTAATTAACCCGAGCAACAGGGAATCACGGCTCATAGTGAAAGTGCACAACCTCTGCAGAGTGTAAAACTGGTATACTAGTTGCGCTCACGGTCATGAGTGGTCCGGAAAACTCACGAAGTAGTTATCTTTTGGGTGATGTTTACTTGTTGCTAATCTATTCATTGCTACTCATTAATTATGTTTACTATGATCATGAGAATGGGCTTATTCACTTGTTGCTATCCAAATGCATAAAAGATGATTAATTAAAAGCAAACTGCTGTTAAACTCGTGTCAACCTTTTGAGCCTCATGAACCCTTGCTAGTCTTGTTGAGTACGACATGTACTTACGCTTGTTTATTTTTATTACTTGGTTAAAAATCCCGGATGGGTAACAGATGGTGATAGTGATGAGGACTACCCAGAGGACTACTAGATTTGTGCTTCACCAGTCGACGTCCCTGTGCTATAGAGCTACCGCGAGAGTTATCTTTATTTTCCGCTGTGTAATGACTTTGATATTATTCGCTATGTATTAAACATTGGTTATGATACAATTTATGCAATTTGTTGGCTTATGTGTGCAACTTATCTCTGGGCACACATAAGTTTATGCATCCTATTTTATCCTTAAAATTGGGTGTGACAATGCCGGAGCTCGCGCAGCCCATCACAGCAGCTCGGCCGGCCACAGCGCCATCCCCCGGCCCGAGCAGAGCGCACGCGCTAAGCGATCCCGCTCGGCCGGCCGGTAACGACCCCGTGCACACTGCCACGACCACCTGCGACTGCGTTCTCGAGCCAAGACCGGCCATCGAGCCGCGTTCTACTCATTTCCGTGCAGGAGCCGGGGACACAAAAAACAAGCCGCGTCGACGTGTCGTGTTTGACCGGCCATCGAGCCGTATTCTACTCATTTCTGTGCAGGAGCCGGGGACACAAAATACAAGCCGCGTTGACGTGTCGTGTTTGACCGGCCATCGAGCCGCGTTCTACTCATTTCTGTGCAGGAGCCGGGGACACAAAATACAAGCCGCGTCGACGTGTCGTGTTTGACCGGCCATTGAGACGAGTTCATCGTATACGAAAGTTAAACCCTAATACGATAACGAAACCCTAACTAGATCACGAACTGCTAATACGATCATGAAACCATAATCCAACCACAAAACCCTAATCTGATCTCAACCAAATCACTGCCACTCGATACGAAACCCTAATCCGGTCTCGAAACCCTAACCCGATCACGAACTGCTAATACGATCATGAAACCCTAATCAAACCACAAAACCCTAATTCGATCTCGACCCGATCACCGCCACTCGATACGAAACCCTAATTCAATCACGAAACCGTAACCCGATCACGAACTACTAATACGATCACGAAACCCTGATCCAACCACAAAACCCTAATCCGATCTCGCCCCAATCACCGCCACTCGATCTCAACTTAGGGTTTAGGGCATTTATTATAATGATCGTTTTAATATTCTATGCAACTTCAATTAAATCCTACATGATATTTGCAGAAATAGAGGACCCAGATGATCAAGCCATGATGGATATTATCAATAGCGGCGGCAATCAATATGCCGAGCTCGAAGGTGATGGCAATAATCAGGAATATGACGGGAGCCAATACATTGCTGATTTTGAAGATGAGCAAGATAATGCTGGCGAGGTCTATCTACAATCTTATGTATACATGAAATTTAAAATAATTTCATTTGTACAAATATATTTATTTAATCTTTTTTTTTCAACATATATGTAGCCCTCTGGATCGACAACAACAGCGGGGAAGAGTAGAAATGTATGAGGCCCAAAAAAGCCGTTGGAGGGCCGCTTCATCATCTCGCAGTTTGACATAGTTACAGACAAACCACATGGACCACATGCACAGAAATTTGTTAGTCACTGTGGGTACCTTGTAAGGGACAGGATCCCAATTAGTGCTCGTGAATGGAAACAAAAGAAAGAGGCTCCTCATATTAGTTTTGTCTCTGATCGTGACAAGGCACTAGTTTGGAATGATATCCTTCAACATTTCACGCTAGATACAGATGATGAAGATTTGAAGGAGAAAATTAGGACCTGGACTATGAAGAAGATGGCCACACAATTCCAGTTTTGGAAGAAGAAATTGTACCACGCATTTATTAAGAAGAACTTGACACCAGATTTCAACAGTAAGGCCTATGTCAAGTTGAGGCCATTTTGGGATGATTTCGTGCAGTTCAAGACCTCGGAAGAGGGTGAGGAACGGGTTAGAAGGAACCAATAGAATGCCCGACAGAAGGCATACCACCATCACTTGGGATCAGAAGGTTACAGGAGTGCCATTCCTAAGTGGGAAAAATTAGAATCAGAGATTCTTGCCAAGGGGATTCAACCACAATCAATCAATTGGCCTGATCGCGCCAAGTTTTGTTTTTTCGGACATGGGGGGAGACTGGACCTAGAGGCCAGAAAGCTAGTTTTTGGTGAGAAACTAGAAAGAGCAGCCCAAAGATTTGCTTATGCTTGAAACACGGTTGATAGTGGTGTGTTCAAGCCAAATAGAGAGAAGGATAAGTTGACATATGCCCTGGAGACTGACAAACACGGTGGGCGAACGAGAGGCTATGGAGAGGTTTCGTGGGAGCATGCCTCCCCACAAGACCGAGATACCTATAGAAGCCGCCAAAGAAGGAAGGAGCAGGAGGCAGAGCAGATCCTCAGGTTGGAGGAAGCGGTTCGTCAAGCAGCAGAGCGAGAAAAAGCTCTTGAAGCGAGAATGCAAGAGGAAATTAAAATGCAAGTGCAGATAGCAATAAGTAACTCTGTTCAAAGGCGAACATCATATGAGCCTGGAGTCAACATCAGCCCCCCCGGTTAGTTGAAAAGCAGTTGCGCTTCTACGGAGCTGCCAAGTACTCAAGATGACGCAGGGCTGCGCTTCCCCGTGGATGACATCACCGAACCTCTAACAACATGTGAGTTGCACGTTCCACGAGACAATGCCACACTGATGGTGGCTATTGGTGTTGTTTCTCCAATCGACCGTACAAAGACACCAAGAATCCATGGGGCAGTAATACCACTAGGATATGCTAGCGTCTCGGTGGACAGAGTTAAGAAAGGTTTTAGCAATCTGCCTCTTGACATTGAAGGAGGTGATGGGGAGAAGACATTAGGAGAAGCAGAGAAGACATTCATATGTTGGCGCAAGCGCTTCATCATTATTCCAAGGAGTAGTCAACCGCCGCGTCCTCCACAACAACCTAACCCTAGGTGCGGAACAAAGTTTTCACTAATTGTCTATTGGTTTTATTAATAACGGTTTACTCATACCTTATTGTTTTCACTCTAGATCCTCCTCGAACCTAAGTCCAGCTGGTGGTCACAGTGCTGGGGGCGATGACGTTGCATTCGAAGGCTTGATTCCATCCCCACAACGGTCTCCGACGCCGAAGCCAGCCCCATCCCCTCCACGACGATCTACAACGCCGAAGCCAGCCCCACCCCCATGATGGTCTCCAACGCCAACGCCAGCCCCGCCTCCACAACAGTCTCCAACGCCGAAGCCGGCCCTACTACCAAAGAAGAGGCCCGCCGCACAAACAAAGTCGTCGGCCCCGCCACCAAAGAAGAAAGCCTCAGGAAAACACAGAGTATTCCTCAGAAACATTCCTATGAAAAGACTGATGCGGAACTAGATGCTTCGGTAAAATAAACTATGGACAGTTTCTTCGAAAAAGTGAAAAATCAAAGAGAAGCGAAGCGAAACCCAGAGAAGCCGTACTTCTGAACTTTCTCAAATGAAAAAACTTAAAACTATAAAGTTGTAGATCTCGTCGAGACCTACAATTTTCATATAAAAATCATCTTTATCCGATGTCGTATCAAAAATTTATGATCTTTCAAACTGGACAGAAGGGTCAAGAAAATAAGCAAATTTCGTTTTAGGGCCAAATAACAAAGTTCGAGGAAAACAGGGCCAAGAAACTAAGTCGGACTTTTTTCAGGGCCGAGGAAATAATTTTCTCTAATATGTATACATAGTACCCTAATAACTTTTTTCTTCATATATAATAAATGATATATATATATATATATATATATATATATATATATATATATATATATATATATATAACATATTTTTCGTTGATACAAATTGAAGCCTAGGTGGTTGAAGGAAAAGGTGATGCAAGAGGTATGCCTCAAAGCAATTTAAGAGACAATCGCAGGATTCCTTAATGATCATGTCATCAAGCCTGGCACCGAGTTCTACCATGACCCCAATAAAAAAATAAGGCCAAACAAAGATTAGTGTTGAAAGTTTGTTTCCTATAACATTTTGTTGTAACACTATCTTGTAATTTTATGTGCATATATATGTTAAACATATATGTAGCTCTATAATATATAGTATATAGTTTTATAGTTTATTTATGTGTAATGCTCGAAACTTGATTATATCGATGCGCGTATAAATATATTAGCAGCGAAGAATACGTATTTGAAAACCTATAGTAATTGTAAAACCCAAATTAATCATGAAATGAAATGAGAAACCAAAAAAGCCAAAAAAATACCCCGGTTGGTATTACCAACAGGGACTAATAGGGCAGGGCACGTGGCCTTGCCTGGTAAACCTTTTAGTGTTCTTTTAGTCCTGAGCCATGGAACCGGGACTAAAGGTCTAACCTTTAGTGTCGCTTTGCTAGTCCCGGCTCATAACCCGGGACAAAAGGCCCTCTAGGCCCGGGACTAAAACCGCTTCCTGCAGTAGTGTGGATTAAAGTGAAACTTAAACTAATTTTTACTCCAATTCACTTCAACACGTGTGGATTGATGTGATACACGTGTATGTTAGGAGAAGAGAAGGTCGTTGAGAGCACACCATGCTACCATCTACTAATGCCGCCGCTTAATCAAGGCTCGGCTTTGCAAGAAAGCGAGCTAAAACTCTAGTCTAACTTGAGTCGCTTGATTAGCAAGTGCCAGCTCACTAATAGCAACAGATCCTTGTACAATTACAATATCAAGTTCAATTTTCGATTCTTAGGCTAGTGGGCAGTGACTTGCAGTATTCTTGCGAACCAGCTCATTAACAAGCAATAACAAAAGGATTAAAGGAAACGAGCAGAGCTACCACTGGCCAAGTGAGTTTACTAAGCCACAAGCTTTTCTATCTCGCCTTAGTTGGGAACCCGCGTGTGCTTAGTTGGTATGCTAGATCAAGCAATGACAAGCATGAAGGAAGCATTGCTAAGAGAGACGTGAATATACCATCCAAACCTACATGGATATGCTGTACTAGTTTTTTTTATGTTATTTCATAAACAAAAATAGCTAGATGTTGCCATAACTAGCTAACTGTAGGTTTTATATACACTATACATACCACGGGGCAACAATGCAACATGCCAGTATGCCACTATGGTTTGGTTCACTTCACACTCCTGTCTTACTCCCATGAACTTGTGTCTGTTTGATTGGCTAGATTGTATAAATGGCTGGCTGATTGTTGTGAAAGAAAAACACTGCTGAATGACTGACTGATGAGTTCAAGCGAACAAAGCTGTCAAATTGTTGTTTTGTACTATACAAATACAGGACTTGGCGACTTGCCGAATTGTCGAAAAGTCACATGTCATGACTAGCAAGCCACGAAATTGGAGTTGGAAAAACGGAGGCAAAGGACCACGGCGGTGCACTTGGACAACTCGGTCCATCGTTTTTATTTCCGGCGCGTGCCACGATACCATGCAAATGGAACAAACTGATCAATACTCTAGTTCAATGCATCATGCACGATGAGGTGGAGAGATCCAGGTCCTGCCTGAGTAGTGAGTCCTCTGGCTCAAATCCCTGGTCCAAAACGATGCGATTCCGAGCCCTTTTCTCCGGACCGAAGCCGCCCCGGAGAGACGTTGGCGAAGCCGAATTAAAAACTCAGATAAGTTGGCGAAGGCGACGTTGCGCGCTCTGGTCTCTTCGCTCCGGGAGCAAAAACGAGTGGCCCTCGGCCCTCCTGCGCCCTTCCTTCCCGCCTGCGTGCGCCCCGGACCCCCGCGTCGCTACCCACACGATGACAGCGGGCCCCGCGGAGACGCGGCCCCACGAGTCAGCGGAGCACGCTGCCCCCCGCGACCGACTGGAAGAAGACGGGGGCCGCCGCCGCCGTCGTCGTCCACCTCTCCCGCTCCTCCTTAATGACGCGCTAATCAGCGAACTTGCTTAACCCACTGGCTCGGGCGCCAGTGCAGTGCTACAGCACAGCGGCGCAGGCGGGTGGCGCCATAAGCGTGCGTCTCGTTCTCGTCACATGGGGATGGGGGTGGGCCGGTGGGGATTGTACGCTAGCCATTAATACGGCAGGTCGCCCATCCCATCCCATTCCCATCGCGGCCGCCCGCCGCGCTTAAAATCCCGCGTCCCGGTCCGTCGCGCACCCCACTCCGCCTCGGCTCCCCCCGCTCGCCGTCGCGATTGCTGGACTGATTGGCGGCCGCCAGCGCCCGGGGTGCTACCTCCCGTTCCCGTTCGTCGCGGTCGCGGTACGGCGGTGGTCGCTGGACTGGACTGGACTGGACTGGACGCCGCGGCCCGCCACCCGGTGGAAGAGATGGACTCGGTCATGGCCGCCCCCGACTCGCCGCCGCAGACTGTGGTGCTCGTCTCCGCCGGCGCCAGCCACTCCGTCGCGCTCCTCAGTAAGCCCTGCCGCTGCCTGGACTAGCTAGGCATTCCGTCGAGCACGCACGGTTCTGGACTCGTCGCTTCTCGCTTGCTTGCTCGCGCTTTTCGCTGACAAGTGGCCGTTGCCTGCTTTGCTCTTTCCCTTTTGTTTTGCTTGCCAGCGGGCAATGTCCTGTGCTCGTGGGGCAGGGGCGAGGACGGGCAGCTCGGCCACGGCGACGCGGAGGACCGGCTCGTGCCCACGCTGCTCAGCGGCTTCGACGCGCCCGGGATCGCGTCGGTCATCTGCGGCGCCGACCACACCACCGCCTACTCCGAGGACGAGCTGCAGGTCTACAGCTGGGGCTGGGGGGACTTCGGCAGGCTGGGGCATGGCAACTCCAGCGACGTCTTCACGCCCCAGCCGGTCAAGGCGCTGCAGGGGCTCAATATCAAGCAGATTGCCTGCGGAGATAGCCATTGTCTCGCCGTCACCATGGCCGGAGAAGTGCAGAGGTGAGCGGGCTGGCCGCAGTTATAACTGCCGGGCATGTTATGACTTGCTGGGTGTATACACTAAGCCTATATTCATGAAAAGAAAATATTTGATAAGCAGTGCTATCGAGTTTCACATCATTCTATTCTGTTGGTCTATTCGAGTTTTGCGCATAGCTGTTTTATTATCTGATGATGATCCCTATTCCTTTATTCGTATCGTAGTTGGGGCCGTAACCAAAACGGACAGCTAGGCCTTGGAACCACTGAAGACTCGCTGCTTCCACAAAAGATTCAGGCTTTTGAGGTAATAAAGGGGATAATGAAATCTTCATACCAGAGTGATCTGGATCGCTTGGAAAGTTATAGGACCACCATTTTGCACTTCGGCAAACATGCTATGCATAGAACATGTGTATGTAAAATTGTAAATCATGAGTATTGAGTCAAAGTGTTGGATTCGTATCTTAATAACTATGATTTGGTTCACAACAATATATTAGCTAGACTACTATAATCATGACACACATCATGTATGTGCTGTCATTATGTTCCACAGTTACGGTGATGTGAACATTGGGCCTCACCCATTCCACCATGTTCCTTCTGGAGCAGAACTATCGATATTTGTCAATGTCCTGCGCAATCCATTTTAGTGCTAATGGTCCTATGATTGTAGGGTGTTTGTGTGAAAATGATTGCTGCTGGTGCCGAACATACTGCTGCAGTAACTGAAGATGGTGACCTCTATGGATGGGGTTGGGGTCGATATGGAAACTTAGGTCTTGGTGACCGTAATGATCGTTTGCTTCCTGAAAAAGTATCTTCTGTGGAGGTAACTTATCTAATTTGGCTCAGGCAGCCTGTTTTTTCCAGTTAAAAATTCATTAGATCCAAGTAGCTTAACGTCTACTAACACCTACAGCACTTGATACTGCATGAAAATTGATCACATGTTACAAAATCTAAATTCACTCCTTATTCCTTACTTGATCTCTGAGACATGTCAGCTGAGCATACGTTTAGCTGTGACTTACTGCTGTTGCATATTTTTCGTTAAGAAGTAGAGTGAAATACAACTGGATTCCCGAGTTAAGGGCTCACATCAGTGTTTACAGCGGTTTATATTACATGTAGCACATTTGCGACCTTTCCGAAAAGGACACTAGCGCTGAGCCACAATAAGGTGTACTCATCAGAGAACCATCAGCAACCAGATCTTTTTGAAACTAGCCATTAGCTAAACATTCGCTTTGCTGACAATCAGTTGTGTTAATTCTTCAGGCGAGGCGCTTGAGCCGCCAAACATCTTCATGTTCCTTTCTTTCCAGATCATCCACCCGACAAAGAAAAGCAGAGAGTCAAAATCATGGTGGATGTTGTCATTTTGAAACATCCCTCGATTAAAAATGTTGGGGTCCAATCTTTTTTGCCCTGATAGAAACCATCAAATGCATAAATTCTTTCAGCTGATTGCAGAACTCTCAGTTCTTGTCTAAACATTATGTCGGTGATTTTCCTTGAAATCATAAGCATAGAGTGCATCCATTTTACCTTTTCCAGTCCTGACAAAGCAAAACACTAGCACTGGTCCACCATCATCCATACACAGATCAGAGGTCTGCCATCATCCAAGCACATATGAGAGTTTAACTATTTGATTTATGGTTCAGTTGTAGGTGAAAAGGGCGTCCCTTACTCTAATAATTAATAATAACTTAACAGTAATGAGATGTGAAATAAGATTCAGTTATCCATGAGCTTTATCTTACTCCTGCAATAAATAAGTTAACGGAACTGTCACAAAGATATGGCCGTTTTGGTCCTCTTTCCATAGATAGTTTTTTACTGTTTGTTCTGTTGTTCCAAGTTTCTGCAATTCTTATGTTGCCCTTCTGTAGGGTGAGAAGATGGTGCTCGTGGCATGTGGATGGCGCCATACAATTACTGTTTCTGACTCTGGTAATCTGTACACTTATGGTTGGAGCAAATACGGTCAACTGGGACATGGTGATTTTGAAGATCATTTAGTTCCACATAAACTAGAAGCTTTAAAAGATAGCACTATATCCCAGGTAATACCTTCTAGAAACATTCCGTGACATGGTTTCATGAAGGATCAATACAATCAAGAACTTCATTTTCACTTTACTGGGATTTTGAATGACGATGGTTCCATACTTCTATGCACAGGTTGACATAGACATACCTTATACTGATGGCTTCTACTTTTTACATATTGGTATATATAGTCCAGTTTAAAGTAAAAGTTTAGCAAACTCCAAACAAATGGGAATATATCTTATGCTACTTAGCCCATAGCTCCAGACAAAATGTCCCTGTCAGAATAAATTAGCATGTCCTCAAGTCTTTGTTACTATTTGACTATTTGATCTTTGGAATAGAAGGTTTACATACACATGTTCTGCTGATTTAGATTTCAGGAGGTTGGAGGCATACGATGGCACTTACATCAGAGGGAAAGCTTTACGGATGGGGATGGAACAAGGTCATTATCATCTTTGTGCCTCTACTTGCTTTGGTACCCAATTATTGGTGTCTGATTCAAACTGCACATGCAAAATTCTATCATGTACTTTTTATCGATGCATAAAAAAGGTAAGCATTGAGCAGTGAATCTCTGGTGGGGATAAGTACACTTTTTTTGTTTGCACATGCATAGTTGCTTAGGCATAGGGAAACTCGCCAAAGTTTCTTTACACAACAGAAATAAGATGGACTTTTTCGTTGGTCACCTTGGGAAATTGAGTTCATACAAACACGATTCTTATTTCCATGAACATGATTGCTTACTTGCAAAATCACCATTCTTCTCCAGAAAGAGGGACACATCTTTTCTCTTCATGTCATCACTTTGGGCACAACTTCAAACTATGTACAATCTAGGCACATGGCTATGCAGAGCTTTGCTTGTGTTCCATCTCTATTGTATTCTATTTTCACATGCCCATGTGGGTTTTTTCTACCATTTTTTACCTTGAATGCTTCTCCTATTTTGACTCTGCAGTTTGGACAAGTTGGAGTCGGCAACAATGATGATCACTGCTCCCCAGTACAAGTTAATTTTCCAGAGGATCAGGTATGTGTGTTTGTGGGAGTGTTAGTGCATAATACTGACTTTTTCCTCAAACAAATGTTCCTTGTACTACATGAACCAAAAAGTTGTAGCCCCAGAAATGATTATCACATTTTGTTAATTGATTCATTTAAATAACGATGATCAACTTTGCTTATTACTGTGGTTACTGCAGAAAATTTCCCAAATTGCATGCGGATGGAGGCATACACTCGCCCTTTCCGAGAAGAAAAATGTTTTCTCCTGGGGAAGGGGTACTAGCGGACAGCTCGGCAACGGTGAAATAGTTGACAGGTGGTTCTTATCTAGTGCACGAGCTCAATGTCTTCTCCCTTGTAAAACACTTGTTTATGCTAGTCTCTTCTATTTATACTCTTCTGATCTGACGACTCATATATCATCCTGAAGGAATACACCTGTGCTGATTGATGCCTTAAGCGCTGACGGTTCTGGATGCAAGAAGTTGGAGTCATCAACGGCACCCCCATTTGCAGGTTTGGTTCGTTGGACTCTCTAGTAGCTGCAGATGCTCTCGCAAGACAGGCAATTGACGTCTCTGTTTTTTACAGCCAAAGTTTGGGTATCGCCATCAGAAAGATATGCCATAGTTCCTGACGAAAATGTGAGTTCAGTTCACGCAGGTTTAACTTGAAGCAAATTGCTTAAACTGCAGCATTTAGTTACACACAAGAACACCGACATATCCATCTGGTTATTGTTGCTGAATTCTCCTGTGTTCATCCTCATCAGGTCCCTAAAGCAGGGGAAGGCACAGCACGAGGCAATGGCGCTGACGCGAATGTACCAGAGAACGACGTAAAGAGAATGCGCGTGCACTCGTAGCTGTTCTACCGAGAATGCGCGTGCACTCGTAGCTGTTCTACCATCCACTCCACCGACCTCCCTTAACCCTAGTAGTACTATAAGGACCTGGTGCCCATCTAGCGGCGCCAGATTTTTGTGCATTATGTTCTGTCAAAGTGCTTTCCGCGGACGGACCTCCCGGTGTTGAGATGGTAGCAGTAGCACTGCCTCGCATTGCAGCGATGATGTGTGATGTGATTCACCTCTTAGAGGTGGCTAGCCCAGTCGACCCGCACTTGGTGTGCTGTTAAGATGTGTCCTTTATCTTTGACATTGCATGGAGGCTACAATAAGTGCTTCATTCTCATTTTCTTCCCGCTTGCACATGTGTCCTGGATCAGTCTTTTCGGCAGATATTTTGTTTTTCTTGGTAAAAAATACTAGGATAACTCAGCTGAATTTTGGATATGAATATGATGGGGTTTTTTTAGAGTTCTAGGTCCAAGCCCTGTCTTTTAACCATTGGCAAAAGACAATGTAGCAGTTTACAGCGCTGCAGATGGTGAGAGCCATCTGTTCCCTTACAGCATAGATCCATAAAGGAAGACAAACTTCGTACAGAAAAGACTGAAAACGAAAATGAAAAGATATCTAATTACAAAGGGAAACAAAGCTTCATCATGTTCCTGGGCACAGCTTCAACACACCAGGAGCGCCGAGCGCTCTCTTCCGGCGGCCAGTCCTCAGATCAACAGCATCTGTCCATCCGAGCTCAGCCAGTCATCCCAGCTACTCCAAGTCCGTACACCATTTACCTCCAGTCCGGCATCCATAGAACTTGGGCAGCAACATCCTTGATTTGAGTAATTCTCATTTGGAGGGAAGCTTTTTTCTCCTCCGGGCTCAAGATCATCCACTTTTGAACCAGCGAAGGTATCTTGAAAAGAAGAACATCCATACTTTTCCATGAAATATTCTGAAAACAAATATTATTTCTAAGTTTCCAAAGGCTCCATGATGCTGCAGAAGTGATAATGTTCAAAATACCATTTCTTTTATTACTACGTCAAAATTTCCCAACTGTTATCTAAAGGAAATCCTAACTGAATATCAAAGACCTTTTGACATAATACACCAGAGTTGTTTTGCTACAGCACAGTCAAAGAATAAATGAACTATTGATTCATTTCATCACAAAACAAACAACTAATGTTCTCTGTGATATGAACCTTAGTTCATATGGGAGATAGGGAGGATAACACCCCAAGGTAAGAAGGCCTTGGCTAGCCAAGGCCAGGTAATGGTGCCAGGTTTTTTGCCTAGCTACCGAGTAGCAGGGGATAAGATTGAGAGGAGCAACAACAGGGGCGAGATTGAGAGGAGCAGAGATTAGGAATAGGTTTGATATTTTCTTCTTCCTTCAATCTCAACTGGTTACAGGGTATAAATAGAGGAGCTCAGCCCCTAGGCGCCCAACCTCTGGCTCCTTGTTTCTCTTCTAGCATTAATCTTTCATTACTCTCATCTCTTTCCTAGACATCTAATTGCCATAACTCTCATCTCTTCCCTAGGCATCTAATTGCCATTGATTACAGCCTCCTTGGACTGTTGCCCGCCCTTGGGAGCTCCCTTGGCTGCATGCACATGACACTCTACCTCTCTTCTCTTACTCAAGTTATCTCTAGTTAAAACTCTATTCTTGCATAGGAGTCAAAGGAGATATGTACTCTTGGGGGAATTTTAATGTCCCAAAGAGCAAAGATATTGACTGGTCTTATACCTATGAAGTTGATCACTTTACATAAGGATTGAAAAGTGCATGTACCACTACTATACTAGTAAAGTGCCACACAAGTGAGTCTTTGATTGTGGAAGCTAATTGACAAACCTCCTCCCATAAGTCTAACAAACTTGCATCCCCTGTTCTAGTAAAAGTACATTTAAGGTTCCTCCCATCCCAAAGATCAGCAACTGATTTATTTTCGCCATTGACTATTATGTGCAAACTCCAATATTGGAGAGCCAAGCTGGAGTTGCCAATCTAGTTGTCTTCCCAAAATATATCTTTCTCACCATTACCTATCGCCCAACTATACCTTATTTTGGCCGCCTGAATAGCCCACATGAATCCTTTGGAAAAGTAGGAAGCTCCTTGAGAGTTAGACCGAAAGATATTGACCTTATTGGTTCCAGAGCTTATGGCTATTATTGCTATACCTTTTTAATCAAGAGGCTAGCAAACAAATGTTAAGGTCTCAGAGATTTGGGATACCTAAACCACCAAATTCCTTGGCCATAGAAATAGTCTCCCAATTAGCTAGGTGATATTTATGTGCATCTTCCATATCATTCCACAGGCAATTATCCATCTGTGAGTTGATGATTTTGATTGCGCATTTAGGAAATTTAATAAAGGAAATAAGAACATGTACCTAATACGAGTGGTCCATTGTCCATCCTCGGCCTCTTGGCCCTTCGGTTCAAGTCTTTGTGCCCGTCCTTCATTGCCCTCGATCCATCACATATGGATTTCTCGCTTGACCTTCTTTATTATATGTTGACCAACTCGACACGTCCAACATCTACATATTCACAAACCAAGCAACATGTTGCATAACACACTCATCACAACACTATTAACACACCCAATTAGCAATTGGCATAAACAAGCACATATGAAACATAAACTCAACCGAAAAAGTCTTAGACCTCTCAACTCTTGCATCAATCATTCATCACGCATGAATGAAACCAAGGCACTTCTCAACTTGATCTTTTCATATAGCAATTACAATTTTGAGTATTTTTAACCATTCATATATGTATTTTGAGATATTCTTCTATAATTATTGATGTATAGGTAACTTATTAGGTACACTTTTGGGTTTACATACGACTATTTTAATTAAATAACTTTATGGACACATTTAAGGATTATTTTATAATCTTTTTTATAACGGCATCTATGGGTAAAATAAACGAAGATTCGGGCCTGTTTATATTCTTTTTCATAATAGTAGTGGTGAGTCATTTTGTTCAACTAGATCTATACCGTGTGTTGCACGAGGTCATAAATTTTAGTTTTCGTGTTAGTCGTGTGTATGCAGTAATCATACTTCAACACGACCCTAGAATTTCAGCGCAATTGTTATGCATGTTGTATGGTAAGCAAGCACATAATCAACACGAACTCTTACATGTGCCTTTAGTACTGCTTCCCTGGTGGAGCATTTTTTTATTTTGCTTCGGATGCAGGAGCAATTTCACTCATATAGTTGAAGTTGTATTAGAAAAACATATGGTAAAATAGTTTCACATGTCTATTAAAAGAGGGAGATATGTGTAGTATCCTCTTTATACTTTTATTCTTTTTTTCATTTTTTCTCTCTCACTTATTTTAATTTTTCCCTTTCTCTCTCCTTATCTATCTTCTGCATCTACCAATACGCATAACGCATGATTGAAAAAACACCCACAGTGAAAAAAAAAAATTGAAGCTAGCCTGACATCAGCGTGACATCAGCAAGAAAAATTTCCCTGCTCAGATTTTTTTCATCGTTTTTTTACCGTCCAAATTTTGATTTTTTATTTTCCTTTTGTCATTGAGATTTTTTCAGTGAGTGTGCCCTTCAGCAACAATGCGTTGACAGCGCGCATTTTTCTTCCCGGCCAGATTTTTTTTTACTGGGTCCGTCGTTTAGCACCAACACAGTGGTAGCGCGCCTATCGTGCGGTGTTTTCTTCAGGTTCGGTTTCCTTTTGTCATCCAGATTTTTTCACTCGGTGTGCCGTTCAACACTAACGCGTCGGTAGCGCGCATTTTTCCCGGACAAATTTTTTCACCGGGTCTACCGTTTAGCACCAACGCGATGATAGCGCGCCTACCGTGTGGTGTTTTTTCAGGTTTTTCTTTTGCCGTCTACTCTACCGAGTGCGCCCTTTAGCATCGACATATCGATAGCGTATATTTTTTTCCCGTCTAGATTTTTTTCACTGGGTCCACTGTTCAGTACCAGCATGCTACAAACATTCCTTAATGAGGAATAAATTTCAGGAGAGCGCCCCTATCGCTGTTCACGCTGACGTTAGCCTGACGTCAGCAATTCTTTTTGTCAGATTTTTCCACCGGTTCCTTTTTTGCCATCCAAATTTTTCAACAGGTGTTTTTTTCCTTTTGCCGTCCAAATTTCTTCACTGGGTGTATCGTTCAACACCAACGCGTTAGTAGCGCACATTTTTCTTACCGTCCAAATTTTTTCACCGAGTCCGCCGTTTAGCACCAATGCGGTGGTACCGTGCCTACCGTACGATGATTTCTTCGGGTTTGGTTTTCCTTTTACCGTCCAGATTTGTCACCAGTTGCGCCGTTCAGCACCAACGCATCGATAGACCGTATTTTTTTCCTATCCAAATTTTTTCATAGGTCCGCAGTTTAGCACCGGCGCGGCGGTAGCACGCCTACCATAACATCCCTCATGTGCCAATAAATCCCTGCTCTCTCAGCCCTCCAAGTACTGTTCATCATTGTTGATGATGATGACGTGTTGTTCATACTGTTGTCCATTTTTTTCTTTGCCGCGAATTTTTTTCCCTTCATAACTTGCACCGATAAATTGCTAGTCGGAGAGGCCGACTGTTCACGCTGACGTCAGTATGATGTCAGCGTGACATCAGTATAGTTTTTTTTTGCCGTCCACATTTTTCGTACCTGGTATTTTTTGCCACCAGGGGCGCCGTTCAGCCTCAGCTCAGTAGTAGCCTACTTTTTTTCTAAACATCCAGATTTTTTCACCGATTGCACCGTTCAGCCATGGCGCAACGGTAGCATGTTTTTTTTTTTTGCCATCCAGATGTTTTTTTTTTTTTGCCAGATACGTCGTTTAGCAATAAATAAAATGCTACTTCTTATCAGATTTTTTTTACCAGATGTGACGTTCAGCACTGGTATGGCGGTAGCGTGCCTATCGCGTAAATAAATAATACTACTTTTTACGTCGTCCACATTTTTTTCACCTTGTATTTTCTTTCCACCGTGCGCCGTTTAACGCCAGCTCGACAATAGCATACCTTTTTTCTTACCGGCTAGATTTTATTCACTGGGTGCACTGTTCAGCAACGGCGCAACGGTAGCATGGCATTTTTTTCCCACCGTCCAGATGCTTTCCCCGGGTGCGTCGTTTAGCACCGTCGCGGCGGTAGCGCGCCTACCGTGCAAATAAATAATGCTACTCCTTACGCGCAAATAAATTGCTGGTCGGAGAGCACCTCCAACTATTCATTACTGCTTATGACGGAGACATGCGGCACTGCACATGCTGACGTCAGCATACACTGTTCATGATGACGCCAGCAGTCGTTGTTCATGACATCATCGTTACTGTTCACTTCTGCTTCTTTTTTTCCAGCGTACCAGGCGCGCATGTCAGAGCCGGCGCGGCGTTAGCGCGCCCGTCGTGCTAGTAAATTTTCAACGCGTGGTGAACTTGAGCTCGGAAGCCGTTAGGAAGACGAACTATGACTAGGAGTCCAAGACGGGTAAAGCTGGACTTTTTTTCCGGAAATGATACAGAATGGACATCCGGACCCATCGGATGCCACGTCCTGCACTCCACCCGCCACATGCTCGCACTCTTCTTCCACGCACCCTGCCTCCCTCTCTCTGCTTCCGCTCCCTCTCTCAGTCGCTTCCTTCCTCCCGAGTTCCACGTCCACTCCCAGTCCGTTTGCTCCGCTCTGCTGCGCAATGCTCTCCGCGCGCGCCTTGTGCAGCGCCAACGGCGAGCCCTCCCTCCTCCCCTCCCCTTCCCTTCCCTCCCCTTTCCTTCGTCCCCTCCCTCCTCCCCCGCGCCTCTCCCATGCTGTGACATGCTCGGCTGCCACCAGAATGGGGGGCCATGGCGGCGGCATCCAGTGAGTCCGCCGACATCCACTCTCTCTCCCTGTGTTGTCCTCGTGCGCCACGAGCTCCACGGGCTCCGACGAGGTAGGTGGGGAAGGATTTGGATCTGAGATGCCTCTCCCTACCGCGCTCCCCTCTGGATCTCGATCTGGTCCCTCCTCTTCCTCCTCCACCCTTTCTCCTCCTCCTCCCCGCCGTCCCTCTGGATCTATGGTTTTGGTGGCCGCTAAGATTTTGTGGTGAGGCATATCTAAGCTACATGCAACAAATGTGAACCACGATTATCTGATGTTGCAGTAGCTCTTCTCCTTTGTTGCAACAACTTCTTTCTCCTTGTTGCAATAGCTTATTTCCCCTTGTTGTGGGTGTTGTTGCAATAATATACTATTTGTTGTTTCAATTTGCTTGAGTCATTTGTTTCAGTTGTTTGTTTTATGTTGTTTCAACAACTATGTTTCATGTTGTTTCATTTTTTCCATCCCAAATGTTGCAGTTGTTGCCCTTTCTTTTGTTGTTGCAGTACGTGTTTCTAGTATGTTACAACAACCTACTCAAGTTATTGCAAACGATGTTGCAATAGTCATTTAAGTTGTTGCATTTGACTATATTAAATTGTTGCATTTGATTATATTAAGTTGTTGCATGAACAACTGCCTTCCCCACTCCCCTTTTTTTCTCTGTTGGGGTGGTACTACGAAGGGGGCGGCCTTGGACTCTTGGTGTCGCGCGGTGGGAGGGAGGAGCGCCTGCAGGGCACATGCAAGGTGCGCGGGGCAGGGAGCTAGCTGTAGCGGCGGACACGGCACGGCTTGCGAGGGTGTGGGGACACGGCGAGCCGGGTGTGACGCGGAATGGCGGCGTGGTTTGCGGGGGGTGCGGGGGCACGGCGAGCTGGGTGCGGCGTGGTGCGGAAGGGCGGCGCGGCTTGCAGTGGGTGCGGACATGGAGTGGCTTGCGGGGGGTGCGGCGCGGTGAGCGGGGGCGCCATTCGTCGCGCGGGGCCAGGGGGCCGTGGAAGAGCGACGCGGGCGTGCGGCGGCCCGTCGAACCACGTGGGTGGGGGGCGTCGTGCGACGGGTAGTGTTCGTACAGCAGTGAGGAGCGGGCGTCCGGATGGTTGGCCCCGTCCGTACGTCCGGTCGCAAGCAAGACCGTTTTTTTTTTATCACTGTGCCTGCCGCTTGCGTTTAGTACTGACTGGGTTGTCGAATTATCGCAACCGAAGGCCGCTGAGGCGGGCTATACATGGACGGACGGCTGGCGGCCCAAGTGAGCGGCCCATATGGCACGAGGCCGCGAGCTAACCAGAGCCAGTGGCCATCCTGGCCCAGTCGCAGGACAGGCCCGTAGCCCGTAGTGGCAGTGGCACAGTGGCCCGAGGTCGCCACGTTTTGTCCGCTCGGCTCGCCTAGTTTGCTCCGAGCTGCTCGTGGTGGAGCGGTGGAGCATCGCGAGCCGACAGCCAGCCGTGTGCTTCGGTAGTCACCAGCACGCTCCTTGTGGCGGCTTTCTGGTAGGAAAAAAAAAAAACCCCCAAAGGAATTGTGGTACCACTAACCACTTGAGACGAAGTCCGCACGCAGCCTCTGCGACGGCAACGTCGCTCGCGCCGTGGGACTTTCCGGTCCCGGTCATGTCCGTCGTCATTCGTCAAAAGGCAAGACCACCTCTTCGCCGGCCCTCGTCGTTCGTTCCCTGCCGCGCCATCCGCACCCACACCACACCTGACCTGAGCTGAGCTGACCTGACCTCACACACACACACACACACACACCCCTAGCTGCAGTTGCTGTACACACACGTGTGAGGAAAGGAAAGGTAAGCGGAGGAATCCAGAGCTGCAGACAAGTGCTGCGCGACGGCGACATGGACCGGACCAGCTGGTGGGTGCCCAGGCCGCGTCACGCCACAGCAGCGACGGCCGAAGGTGGCAGCAAAATGCACCATACAGTACGCCCCACCTCCTCGTCAGGTGCCATCCTCCGTCCCGGTCCGCGCGCGGCAGGTGGCTTGGCTCGCCATCCTTCCATCGGCGCCGCGCCAGGTCCACCGCTAGACCACCACCACGGCACGCCCACCGATCGATCGGCCCCGGCCCACCGGGCGATCGGTGGAAGACACCGCGTGTGCCCTCCTGTCGGCGGATCGATCTACACTACACGCCCCCCCCAAGACAGATGGACCTGTCTGAGTAGTGAGTCCTATTATGTAGGGGTAGTACGTAGTACGTGCACTGTTACAGCGTTATGCGTCAGGTATTTCTGGCACGCGCGTCTCATGGACACGCGGTGAACTCCATCGGTACGGTGGTAGCCGATTCTTCTACCACGCACGCTGGACGCTGCACTAGCTAGTCCAGGCCCAGTCACTGCAGCGACACGTAGGGCCCCCTGTTCATATGGATCCGGGCTACATATGCCGCGCGCGTTTCGTGTTCATACGGCCGGCCGGAGCTACGGAGGAGACGAGACGCGACGCCGCACTGGACCAGGGAGGCTGGGAGGGGCACAGCCAGCGCCACCTACAAAGGCGCCGCCACCAATCAGGCTTCGCCCAAGGGAGCGCGTCATTAACAGCCAGCAGCTGCCTACAGCGAGCGACGTCATATCTCTGGGGGCTCGCCAATACTAGTACAACACAATTACACATCCATCGGATCGGGTGTTCACTGTTATGTTAAGGATGGACATGATGGATTTCCCATTCCCTGCCACTCCGACAGCCGCAGCGACGGCGACGAAGACGACGACGCCCGAGCCGCCGCCTCCTGCTGTCGTCGTCGTCGTCGCAAGCCCACTTCCGTCGGCGTCGCCGGCTGCATGCCGCCACCAGCTTCCCGTTCCCGCGGTTCGTGGCCACCGCCAGCTCGTCGTCGTCACCGCCACCATCGCCGGTGACGACGAGGAGCCGACGACGAGCAGCACCCACACTAACCGCCATGGCGGCGCAACAAGCCGGGTCGCCGCCGCCGCCTGGCGCGGGACCGGGAGGAGACGACGACGCCGCGTCGGCCGCGGCGGCGGTTGCGGAGGTGGAGGACAGGATGGACCTGCTGTGGGAGGACTTCAACGAGGAGCTGGCGCGGGGTGGCGAAGGCGGCTCCTGCCGCGCCGCCGCCGGGCTGCAGCAGCGGGCGCGCGAGCTGTGGCGGCCGTCGGAGCCGGAGTCATCGTCGGACGCCGAGTCAGGAGCCCGCGGCGGCCCGCGGGTGCGCGCCGGTGCTGCGCCCCTCGTCCAGGGCCCGCGCCGTCCGCCACTGCCGCCGCCGCGCCGGGACGTGGGTGCTGCTCATGAGGATCTTCCGGAGGCTCTTCGTCATCGAGAAGACGGCCGTCGCCGCCAGGCGGCGGCACCACGCCGCTGCCGCGACGACGGCGAGCTGATGCCAGCCAGCATGCCTGCAGCCTGCCCGCGCAGGAATTGCCTCCAGCCCTCCATCAATGGCGCGCCGATCGAGCGTGAGCTCTTCAAGGAAGAACCATGCTTGCATGCTTCCTATGCGAACGTACGGCCACCGCTAGTAAATTATACTGTTATATACTCCATTAGACAATTTGATGCTATAAATAAATAGGGTTCAGTGGTTCATCTTCAGGCAGCAGATACAGAGAAATTAGAGCAGTGCCATAGCAATGTCAGGGTCACTCCATTTCTTCATTCTCCTACTGTTAATTATTACTATCTCTTCATTTTTTTATAATCCTGATCTATGAATTCCTCAGTAGTAGAAATGCAAAGGGGATAAAAAGATAAGTCAATGCATTTTGCAGATTCTTTTTTCTGTCCACTTTGTGATTCATGGTATCGTCTGAAGAAAGAAAGGTGCACGGCTTTCTCAGGACAAAATTTTTTCGGTGTGGATTCGTGGGGATGAAAGGTGCCTGTGCTGTTTACTTGCGAGGATGCGTGTTTTTATTTGGGCGGCTCATATAAGGACAGGGGGATTAGCTCGCACTAATGAACTGACTAAAGGTAAAAAAAAGAGACCACGGACAGGGACATCCAGCCTCCTGCCTCTCGCAGCAGTAACACCCTTTTGTCCTTCCAAAGGTACTAGTAACTTCACAAATCACAATCGACAGACATCTACATTGTGTAAGAATGGGAGAAGAGTGTCACGTTTAAATACCCTGTAACTTATAATTGCAACTAGTCAGTCACATCAATGTTGCGGCACATGCATGGAGCATTAAATATAGACGAAATATTTTCATGTACATCACGAGACAAATCTTTTAAACCCATTTATACTATAATTGAACATTTATTGAAAAAAAAATTTCCCGCTGCTACAGTGTCAAAATTCCAAATGGATTTAACCGCAACCTAACATCTTTTCATTAGATGGCTCAATGCAACTGGCCAGGATATAAGCTTAATAGCAGTGGGCACTGTGATTGTCCCGAGTCTTGCTGTATTTTCTATTTTCATTTCAAGTCTGTCAAGTGGCACTACGGCTAGGGACTCACAGACTTCTCATCAAAGCAAAGAAACAGACACTTTTGTCTCATTGCTTGTACCATTTACTTGCATCACAAATTAAAAAAAAAAAAAAACCTTCACGGGCATAGGTAGGAAAGGGACAATTCTTACAATTTGGATTCAACAAACAACAGAATAGACAGGAGATAGCCCACAAGGACCCTAGAGCTCGTACACACACATAAACACAGCGTGGTGGCAGCTGGGCCTACTTTCACCAACTCTCAGGCCGATGTGTGCACCCAGATTAATATCATGCATCTTCTAGGCCAACAATAGAATGATGCAGCAATGATCAATTCTTTTAAGTAACGGAGAGAATCTCCAAGGATGATGGCAGACTGAGCCAATGCGACAATAACTGAAGTTTCCTGCGAAATTACAACCCAGTGCCTTCGTTGAAACATATTATCTGATCATGGCTGTCAAATTAAAGTAACATGACTAGACCAATATGCATCACAGATGCATCGTTGATACCTGAATTCATATATAAATATATAGTATATACAGCAATGTTTTGGAAAAAAAAAAAGGATATACCACAATCATGTATGATCGCTGCCTATTGATAGTGGCACCGGTAATGGAGAGATTGGGCACAATTATGTAGATATCTTGTTAATAGGAAGGGAGCGCCTCACAATTTGCTTGATGCCACAAGATACTTGGTATGACGGGCCTGTGCCATCAATTTTCCTGTCTTTTTCTTCCTGAAATCGACAGAGACGACACCAACTGATTTTCCAGCACGCAACAACTTTCCCTCAACCTCTATTTCCTCCTGGACAATTAATCCAAAAAAGTTAACAGTACTGTCGAAAGACTTTGTAAGGAAACATAGCACTGTTGACACAAAGAAAAAGTTGAAAATAAAACTATTTTGACAGTTTGGGCAGTGCGAGGAGAGGACTAACAAAGTAAAAAGTCGGGCTATGGGCAAAAATGCCAAAAAGAAGTTGAAACCTATACAGAGTGTGGCATTTTGAAGTGTTGCACGTATAAAGTGGTGGATTTTTTTAAGCTGCACTTGGCGTGTCAAATTGGTAATTTTCACTAGTCGAAGCAGGCTCCATTTTTGTTTAACACCCAGTAGAACAACCAAAGGACCTTCAGCCCATATACAATGTGACATCTGACAGTATCAACTACCCAGATTCTCACTTTTTATACCTACCAGAAAATTTTCCAGATATAAAGTGATACAATCCTACACTGTTCCATAATGTTATCCAAAACATCACTCATTTAAGTAACCATCTTTTCTGCTTATACACACAACGCATCCATACTTTAGTAAGAATATAACCATTAATGCAAGTTTCCAAAAGGCATAAGCAAAGACTGTAATAACCATTTCATCTTGCCAATCAAGCTGTTGTCATGCAATTTTTACTGATGTTAAGTCATAAAAAATGTAAACATTCTACCTTTATAGAGGATAATGAAGCAACACTAAAGCTTCTAAAAGAATCTGAATAGAATGGATATTTATCTATTCTAAATAAACAATGTTAGACCTAACGATACTTGCCCGGCAACAGGCATATCTGTTAATCATAAGCACAAAAAACAATACAAGGTATAAAACTATCAGCATTGAGTCATTTATTTGGCAGCGATTAATCACGCTGAAGACAGATTTCTATTATAAGAAACGTGGACAAATGAATTAGGATTTAAAAAGCCTGTTCGAAAATTAACTGAAGACAGGCTTCATAGGTTTTAAAATTTTGTTACCATGAATACATCAAGTTGTCTAGAACAGGCAGAGAAGATTATATGATAAAACCTTTGTCACATCCAAGTAAAATTAAAGAACTTTCACTATTGAAGTCGTACCATCATTAATTACCACAAAATGCACCCTCTAGGCTCTGGCCTCTACAAGAGACAGGTATACTAATAATTTATTTCAGAATGCCAGAAAACAATAAAAGCACAGATCCAACAACTTCCATCAAGTTGGAAGCAATTTTAGCGCCCAATCCCAGCTCACTCCTACAGTCCTACTCCTTATCCGCCAACTTCACAATACAGCACATTGACTGTATCCAGTATAGTAAATATGTAGCAGAGAAGATCCCTGAGGCATAGCTATATAGCAACATGGAGACAGTTTTTGTCAGCCAGAAATCCATGGACGACAGCAGGTAGTATAGTTGTACTCCAACCATGGACAGTTGCAATTTCTAGGAGATAAATCACCACATAGCAATCTGACATTTACCTAAAACATGCTAGAACCGCGACACAGCCTCATCATTAACAGAAAGCACACACCTTCAAATTATCAGAGAGCAATTACTGGCAGTGAATCCCATTTCTTCAGCAAAACAGGGATTTTCCCCAATTGCCTAGCTCTAGGCTCTAGCACTAGCCAGTGCAAAATCGATCAAGTTCCATCACAAATTCCGATCTCCATGTTTTTTTTTTTTTTTGTAAACAAAAAACATAATCGAACACAACATGAAATGGGATCCGAGAGAGGGGGAGGTTCTTACCCCGACGGCAGCCGCGTCGACAAAGGAGACGCTGATCTCGATGGAGACTCCGCTGCTGGGGAGCCCGCTGCAGAAGAACACGGCGGATCCCAGCTGATCGGCTAGCGTCGCTGTGGCACCGCTGCGGAGATACCCCTCGGGACTCTTCAAGGGCACCACAGATCGAGCCAAGCAGGCAGGCAAGCAGAATAGGTCTCGTTCTCGTCAGTCACTCTCAGTCGCCACCATCTCAAACCGAGGTCGGGAAGGGAGGGGGACCGCGAGGCTTACCGCAAGGCGAGGCGTGACGACGAAGGAGCAGAGGAGGCGGCCGTGCTCGGCGGCTTCGATGCTGACGCCGCTGAGGACGAAGGGGTCGTAGAAGTGGAGCCGCGCAGGGGTGGAGCCGGTGATTTGTTCGGCGGTTGCGGTGGGCTCCAGGCTTTTCCGTACCGCTTCCGGGTCCATCGTGGTGGCGCGCCGGCCCGCGAGGAGGGGAGGTCGCGCCACCTGATTCCGACGAGCTGGCGTGTCGGCAACCAAATCGCAGGCAACTCCGAAGACGAAAACGTGGCTGCTGGCTGCTGCAGAGCGTGGTGGTGCTGAGGCTGGGGATTGCTAGGGTTATATGCTGACAGGTGGAGCATAATTATTGGAACCCGGCCGAGCAGCATTCGGACCGTAAGACCGGATCAAGAGTTATTTTTTAAGGGGGTGTTTAGTTCACAAAATTTCCTTCTCTCTTCCCATTAAATTGATTATACTTTTCGTCTGCATGAAATACTAAATGAAGTAGCACCTGTTGCATGTTTATACTTCTTATCTGGCTAGATCGAGATGAATCTTTTGAGTCTACTTGGACTACTATTGAACAAAAATTGCCAAATACAAACGAAAGTGCTACAGTGCAGTTTTACCTCACTTCTCCCAAACTAAACCGGGCCTAAAAGACAAGTCCGTAGAACGAGTGGTTTTTTTTTCCCGGTACACACCCGTTTTGCTAGATGTCTTTCAACTTCTGATCTCATATCAATTTTTAGGCCCATATATATAGAGTTATTAAATGTAGATAAAAATTAAAATTAATTTAACAACTTGATAAAATTTTGTCTCGCGAATCTTTTGAATCTAATTAAGATATGATTAGACACTTATTGAAAAAAAATATAAAACGCTGCTACAATATTTTCAAATTCCAACTAAATATAACTTAAACACCCATGTTGCTTTGCAAAGAAGTCTATACATTGACAAGGCTAATCTTTTGATGCGATGGTTTGACTCCGGTGAGTACCTCTACATATTATACAGAATCACAAGAGAAAAACTCATATTCTTTTTGAAAAATTGTATTATTTTTTGTCAATTATGGGAGCCAATTGTTAGGATGTTGAGAATCGTGGACGACAGTGATGAGAGACCTATAATGAGCTATGTATTTGTAGTCTTGCCTCGTGAGAGGAAATTGTGAAAGGGTTTCAGAGGGGAGGGGGGGAGTTAGTTATATAAGTCCTTTTTAAAATATGTCGATGCACGACGGGATAGGCACAATCTTCATGCTCCTCCTAGTTTTGTTGTTGTCATTTGAAAAATATGTTAGGAAAAACTCCAACAGGGATGTGATTTTCTAGAAAGGAGAAGTTGACTTTGATGTTCAAATGCTATAAATGATCGAAAACACATGCTTCGCTAGTAACTCCCGTTTGTTAGATTGTAGTCTTATACTTTCCCATTACATTTTAGCAGCGTTAAATTTACAAAGATGAGTGGTGGCAAACCCATGGGTGCATTGCTTACAAAGCTGCAGTTGCAATTTGCAATTTAGAAAAGAAATCTTTTTCAATAAGTATCCAATCATGGTCTAAGTAGCCTTAAAAGATTCGTCTCGTGATTTACATGCAAACTGCGCAAACATGCAAAAATTTCATCTACAGTTAATACTTCATGCATGCGCCGTAACATTCGATGCGATGGAAATCTTGAAATTTTAAAGTGCATCTAAACATGACCTTACAAAAGCTAACCTTGCGTGTGTTAAGCTAAATCGTAGTACTTCAGGATGTGACGATAGGATGTGACGATGTGAGAGGGACCAAAGCTATTTTGAGCATGTGCACTCAAAGAAAAGGAATTAACTTGAAAATGAAAGGCTTAATTTCAAACTTTAGCTAGTTTAAAGTTCTCCCACGTAAACTTCAGCTGAGGTGTTTGATTCTTTGGCTAATAGACTCTGCTAAACTTTAGCTGAGTTGAAACAACTAAACTTTAGCTGGCCTTTTTTTTAGATTATACAGTATAACGCAGACGTCTACACATGTACGCACACTCACCCCTATGAATATACGTACGCAAACCCTACCCGTATGAGCACCTTCAAAGGACTGAGCCGGCAAATCTTAAAGTTCACGAAGTCACCGAAGGCATGTCGCTGTCGACGGGAACGTTGCCTACCACTTAAAACATAGCACCGGTAAATCCTGGTCCATTCGCAACTTTAGCTAGCCTTTTATCTGAGCCGTTTGGATCCCTACCGATTAAATGCAGCCAACTAAAGTTTAATTGGACCATTTGAATCCCTAACAACTAAAGTTCATTGAAACTTAAGATTGCAGAAAAGGTACCTTTATCTTGACTTCTTTACTTCCACTAGCTACCTGATTGTTGTATTTGTTTCCAGAAATAATACATGGCTGCTATTTTTTTTAAAAAAACGAGTTAAGACTAAAATCTCAACAGAAATTATGAACCGACTAGCTTGGAGGAAATTGGGTAGGGAAATGAAGCATGAATTTTAGAATACAAAATCCAACTCGCCTTAACTCAGAAGAATTGAACGGCTTCTGCATTAAATTGGATGCATTGAGCATATAATGCATAGATGGTAATGTCTTCTAAATTTGTAATCTTGTGAAATCCGTTTAGCATAAATGATACATGTAAGTTTTTGCTTATGTTAGCATTTAACTTAACATTTTTTCAGATCCGGTGCTAAATTTGCACGAGATTGAGGCTGATGCTATGGAAAAAAGTGAGGAGATGGTGGCTAACCAAGAAACTATGTTTGATTTTCATGATCTTAATATGATAGTATATCGACCTCTAGTATAGCGTGGTAAGTAGAAATATCTATAAGAAATTAGGAATATTTATATATTTATTTATGAAAGTATCTTTTATAATGAATCTAATATGTCAACCTTGTTTTATGAACCTATATAAATTTTAGATGTTAATAGACAAGGAAGTACAAGCACCGAAAAGAACCTTTTTTTTTATATGGATTGGGCAGAAACAACGAAAAGGTGAGGGATTACAATGGCCTTATTCAAATCAGTAACGGGTTAAGACAGCAAATTTCAACCAAATAAAGCTAGCGACCTCAGATCTCGGTGCATTTAGTATAGTAATAATGACCTATGGCAAATGGTTTCCAACTTATAACTGACTGTTTTCTCTGAATCTCGGTGTGTGCCTGATTCTCTCTGCGTAGTTACATGCCTACATATGGCACCTTGATCAGAGTTCATCTTTCAGAAGCTCTGATGGCGATGGTGGTGTAATGCCCTCTTCTACAACACCAGCACCAGCACCAGCACCGGCTGTCTGAGTCACTTCATCCACGGCATTAACTCTGCGGCCCTTGTTCTTCTTGATGAAACTGATGATATCCTCGGCTGTTCTTCCACCATTGTAGGAATAAAGGTCACCGGTGGTCGAGTAGAAGTAGATCGTGGGATATCCCTCCGCTGACAAGTCGGTAGGGACATCGTTTGCAGTGCCATCCTAAGAAAACCAAAAGGGATTAATGATATGTAATGTTCTGGTATGAGCATGATCATATCATACCACAAAAAGAAAAAGAAAAGAAATGATTGAGCATCAGTCACAAAATGGATCACCATCTTTGCAATGACAACGTCTTCGTCGTCTTGTAATGCGACTGCAACTTCGTCCAAGATCGGGGCCAGCTTACGGCAATGGCCACACCAAGGTGCATAGATCTCGAGCAGTACTGTAAAGAAAAGATCATGTCAAGCATGATGTAGTAAAACAAGTTCAATGCTAAACGTAACTGAAATCTGAATGTAACCACTAATACAATCATATTGAGCTTAGGCAGACATATTACTCAGACAATCGACGGAAATGAGAAAAACTAACCATTTTTGCCAGAGTTGAAAACAATGTCATCGATACTGTCAGCTACAACGACCTTAACAGGTTCGTCATTCACCTTTGGGATTGGCTCTGACTTAACATAAGGTGTCAAGTTTCCATACTGCATGAACCAACACAAGACAGAGCAAGATTGGGATGAGAAGGAAATTATTTGCTAATAAAGTATTGTGATTTGTGAAACAGCTCAATAAAGTAGAAAGGGCCTCAACTATATACTCCTTCAACCAGGGGATGACTTGATCAGGGTCAATAGTTGGATTGAGATATTTCCCATCCTGTGCAATCACAAAAAGGAGGGGCACATCGTTCTCTTTAAGCCCAAAGTACTGAAACCATTTGCATGAGAGCTTGTTAGGCATTTAACCGTTGAAATTTTTGACAAACAAATACTCAGAGAAACTATAAATAGCAACCTGGAAGGCACGGTCAGCAGATTCAACATCACCAATTAGAAAACTTATGTTATTAGCACTGAATTTCTTAGCAGCTTCTTGAATCTGACTTTTGAAGTCCTCAATTCTGTTGTCGCTGAAGTTCAAGAAAAGCATCGCCTGTCCAACCATATTTGATTTCAGTACATATATGAAAAGTAGGTCGATGCATTCATGCAAGCAGAAATGTCAGTTCAATGTGGATAACCTAATCTATTACCTATACTTATGCAGAGGTAAATGAATTACCAAAACTTAGCTCTTCCACCCAACATACAGCTCATATATTCAAATTCTGAAGGAGCAAACAGAACATAATCACAATTGTGTTACTCACTTTGGCACTAGGAGTGCTGTAGTATCTCTCAAGAAACTTATGGTTGGTTGGATCGGCATCGAATGTAACTACTGAAGGGAAACCAGACACCTCAATGAATTTTTCAAGAGCATCCGTATCAAAATCCTGAAAAAAGATCAAGAATGGTGTTTTGGTGCTAGTGTGTTAAGTCATGAATTAGCATCCAGTGTATACACAAAAAAGAAATGTACCTGTGAATCAACAAAGAGCTCGTCAAATGGTTTAAAGAGACGAACAACAGGGCCCTTGATGGACTGATCACCACGTGGCAGAATGCTTGCATCTGACGTGTGAAAGAAATCATAGTCTGACCGTTTTTTCTCTGCCACGGCCATGAAATTCTCATACTCCACACCAGCAAACTCGGGGAAAACTCCAACCTGTAACAACAGAAGTTTCATATGGACATGGCATGCATAAAATTCGCCTCCATCACTCGAAACAGGAGAAATTATACTTAACAGTGTTGAAAACCTACAAGAACCACCCCCTTGTCACCGATGGACGACTGAGCAGCCTCCGCCGAACTGAGCTCGATGGAAGCTGGGCCGACCTGCTTCTTGAGGTACCCCACGATGCCGTCGGCGTCCCTCGGACCACCATAGCCACGTACGTCCTTCCCTCCGTTCTCTATGATCTTGATGGTGGGGTACGCATGCACCTGGTACTTGTCCTTGATCTCCTTGTTCTTCTCGTCGTACGCGTCCACTTTGGCGAGCACCAACGGCGGGTCGTGATTCCTCAGAACGGCGGCTGCCTTCTCGTACTGCATGCATGCATGGTATCACGGACATGACACAAAACAAACTAAAACACACAGGTCCCTGCGTTGCATCTTCCAGGGCAACCAGGCAAGCCCGGCAGTCTGGCACAGCGAGTTATTACCTCTGGAGCGAGTTGCTTGCAGTGGCCACACCTGCGGATAAGTTGCCATTAGCCAGGAGTAGAGAGAACGGTTGCTTAGGGAATGACGTCACTGAGCTATACATACCATGGTGCGTAGAACTCGACGACGATGAACTGGTGCTTGGCCACCACCTCCGAGAAGTTACTGGCGTCCAGCGTCAGGACCACCTCGCCGGTCTCCACCTCTGCCAAGGCAGGTCCAGAGAGGAGGAGAACGCCAGCGAGGAGGATGGTGAACGGAAGCACCAGGGAGACAGCCATTGCTTAAGCTACAACTAAAAGTGCCCAGCTGAGAGTAGTAGAACCCAGCGTATATATGTGAGGGTATTGCATTGCATTTGCAGGGATCTCGAGGAAGTCAATGCGAGCTTTGTTTGCTAGCTTCTCTTTGACTCCATGTTTCTGAACTTTGCCTTCAAAAGACATTAGTGAGCCTCGTTCATCTTGTTTTTTTTTTTTCTTTCCTTCAGCAAATGATAGCCTGTAGCTTGTAGTGCTATCAAACAATGACAGTACAGCACCTTTTTGTGTGCAAGTGGCATATCACCTCTGTAAACTAGAGTTGTGCGGTAAAAGCACACAAGAAATTTTTGCAAGTTTTCCAAGTACAAGGTCCTTGGCGTTCTTGCCATCCCTGGGGACTAAAAGCTATTTACAGGAAAATAACACATACCATAACATTAATCTAATAGTATCTGCTACCACTAACGCTCACCATCTGGCAATGCCGGCAGTAACAAAGCACCAACTTCTTATTCCCAGGCACCAGGGCTGGGCGGCGGGCCTAATCCTGAATTCCAGAGAGGATTCCTACCTCTACTGAACACTCTGTCTGAAACCCAGAACCAGAGAAGGCAGACCTTGTTCGTTCACCGAATGTTTGAATGTAGCAATCCTGCAGGGAGGTAGGCCTCATCCTGTTTGAAGGTTGTAGCCCCTCATGCCACAGTCAAATCACCACCACCGCCCAAGCCATCTTTATTACTGGACGCCCATATGGGTGAGTCGCCATCTCCTGGTTCCTGATACATAATTGGCAGAAATATGAATTCATTTTCTTCAAAAGGAAAAAAGAATACGAATTGAGCCATCCACACTTTTGCATCCGTGCTGCCATCAGTACATGTTATTGTAGGGACATCCATACAAAGAATTTACGCCTTGGCATCACTGATGGCTTCCAGATGTGTGTAGCGTTTGTCAAACTTACAGCCCCCCTGAATTTCAGCAAATATGCAAAGCATGTGGAGTACTCACCATTTTCATTTGCAGTCCACACAGTCTGGTCAGGCTTGTCAGATGTAGGATCCACATTAAAATCTTGCAGCAGGACAGAGAGCTTTACAAATTCCTCAAATAAAGGAAAAGTGAGGACATGGTACAAATTTGGAAATCCATGTAGAATTTATGTGAGCCTCAGCCATTGTATTCTTCCTTCTGCTGTGCGCAAACAGGGATGGGAAGAGTGCCGACAGTGTGTCTCCTCGAACCCATGCTGTGGCCTATGAGGTTGCTGTTCAGTTGGACAACCACAGCTGCATTGAAGAGAACAATATTAGTAATGTTGGACATGCCAATCCAAGGGCGCTCTAGCCTCTAGTGCAACCCATTCAAACCATATTCACCACTCACCATAAGTGTTGAGCTCAGAGTAGCATTCAAGGTCCAGTATGCCAAGGCCGCCCATTTCTAACAGCTGACACATTGTTGTCCATGCCACCTTGCATTTACCTGTGGAGAGTTCCTGACCACCCATCCAAAGGAAACATCTCCGTAGGTTATCCCATTCTTTGAAAATCATTTTAGCGGGTTGAGGACAGAGAGCAGACAGGTTAGTTGGGAGCTTAAAATTGATCTCAAAAACTCCCCCTTCTCCTCTCCTGGGTAAGAAGACGCTTCCAGTTAGCCAACTTGCTTTTGGGCCTGTCCTGTAAGTACTTACTTCTGAAGTAACCTAACATTCTACTTCTATCCACAGGCTTCAGAGTAGTAACTCATCAAGCCATCATCAATTGCATCTATACTTGTTCTGCCCATCTCCATCTGAATTATTCTTAAAATTATGTGTATCTCATTCCTGCATGGATGCCGATTATCTCGTGCCAGAAATACATTCATTTTCCTTTCTATCTCAATCCAACTACAGCCGGGCTGCTTATTGACACCCCTGTCCTTCATGGATCTCCTCACTCTAAAAACTTCTGCCCATTTCCCCATCTCAGCGTACATATTTGAGAGAAGGACATAGGGTCCAGAGTTCTCGGGATCAAGCTCAAACAACCTCCCAGCTGTCCGTTCCCCCAACTCAACAGTTCTTATGCAGCCTGCAAGCACCTAGTAAAGAAGCCCAGAGCACAGAGTCAGGTTCCATTGGCATGTCCTTTATGAGCTCCTCAGCTTCTTTGAGATGACCAGCACGACCAAGCAAGTCAACCATGCATGTGTAATGATCTCGAGATGGCGTAATCCCATGATCCTCAGTCATGGAATGAAAGTATCTCTGGCCCTCATCCACCAATCCAGAATGGCCACAGGCTGACAAGACACCTACCATGGTAACAGAGTCTGGATTCTCATTGCTGCACAGCATTTTCTCAAAAAGATGCAGTGCATCTTTTGCACGGCCATTCTGTGCATAACCAACAATCATCGCATTCCATGACACGTTATCTCTGTCTGCCATTCTCTCAAATACCTTAGCACCATCATCGATGCAACCTGTTTTTAGGTACATGTCTACAAGGGAGTTCCCAACAAACACATCAGATTCTGGCCCAAAGTCGAAGCGAAAACCTTCCTTGAGGACATGCACATGAGCTTGCTGACCAAGCTGAAGGTCAGCAATATTCCCACATGCGTTCAGAACGTTTCCATATGTGTAATGTGTCGGCCAAATGGAGTCTCTTTTCAGCTGGACAAATAGCCTAATTGCTTCCTCCTCCTCACCATTCTGGGCATATGCTGCAATGAGCACATTCCAAGCAATGACATTCTTCTCAACCATCTGTGAGAATACCACCTGAGCATCTTCCACATTTGCAGACTTTGCATACCCAGTGAGTATAGATGTTTCCGAGACAATACTCCTGGAAGGCATGGAATCAAATATACACCTTGCTTCCCACGTCCTCCCACACTTCGCATACATGTCCACCAGAGCATTGTTCAGCACCATGTCATCCCTAAGTCTGTCGCACTTCACCACATGGGCATGGACCTGCCGTCCTTCCCTATCCGCAGCAAGTCCTGCACATGCGCTCATGACACTTGAGAGTGTCACCTCATCCGGAAAGAAACCAGCAGCCATCATGTCGACGAACAGCACGAGAGCCTCACCCACGGGACCGTTCTGCTCGTAGCAAGTGATCAAACTGTTCCACGAAACGACGTTCCGCTCTGGCATTGCGTCGAACACCCTGCGCGCATCCTCCGGGCGCTCGCACTTGGCGTACATGTCTACGAGCGCGCTCCCGATGTGCACATCGTCCGCGTGCGGCGACCTGGCGACGAGGCCATGCACCTGCTCCCCGGTCCTCGAGTCCTTCTCAGCGGCGCACGCGCTCAGGGCGCTGGCAAAGGAGTAGGCGTTGAGCACGAAGTCGTCGGCATGCATGGCTGCCAGGAACCGGAGCGCGTCCCCGGCGTGCCCGCGCCCGTGCCGTGCGAGCGCCGCGACGACCGCGTTGTACGAGCACTGGTCGGGGTCCGGGATGGCCTCGAAGAGAGCCCGCGCCTCGTCGGGGCGGCCCAGGCGCGCGTACGCGGAGAGGAGCGCGTTGTACGAGAAGGTGTTGCGGAGGGGTATCTCGTCGAACACCCTGCGGGCGTCGCGGAGTCGGCCGAGCCGCGCGTAGGTGGACACGAGCGTGTTGAGGAGGAACGTCTCCCCGGCTACGTGAGACTTCAGCACACGCGCGTGCGCAGCTCGGGCGCCGGGGAGGTTTGGCGTGGAGCGGAGGAGGTCGGAGAGCGGCGACGACGCGCGGAGGTGCGCGACGAGTTCTTGGCCATGGTGGTGGTGGTGGAGGTGCCGCGCCATGCCAGCGAGACGGCGAGATGCACGCAGCCAGGTCGGAAGACCCACACTTGGACGGATCTCCTGGCGTAATCAACGGCCAGGATCAGTTGCGATCTCGAGAGAAACAGAGCCGTAGGAGAACCTGGAGCCCGGAGAGCGACTGGGCGGCTGGCGGGCGGGCGGCAACTGGCCAGGAGGACGACTGGGCGACGGCGGACTGGTCGCCTGGAGCCCTGGCGCAGCCGCGCAGATAAGCAGGATGGCCGGCGAGCGGTGGCCAGCCAGCCCGCCAGGAGGGCGACGGCGGCGGCCTCCTACAGTCCTCCTGGAGCAGTGGAGCAGGAGAGCGCGCGGCCGGGCGGGTGGCGAGCGGCCGAGCGGGTGGAGCAGAAGAGCGAGCGAGTGGAGCAGGAGAGCGTGCCGCCGACCGCGGGCGGGTGGCCTGGAGGCTGGAGCCGGAGGGCAGGGCGACTGAGGCGACCTAGTCACCTGAAGGATCCCCAGAGATGTTAAAAAAAAAACATTCAAATTAGTGCTCGATTTTCGTGCGTTTATAAAAGCATCATCACACTTGCTGATGCAATTTTGAAGGAATGAATTGAGAATGCTCCACGCCACCAACCATCCTTTATCATCAATCAATTTCATCATCCATGTCAATACAACTGCATTGCAGCCTCAGGGTTTCAGCTAATGCTGCATAGCACATTACAGTCCTGTCCAATTCATACAGAGATTCAGCGTTGGGACACCAGTTAATCTTTAGGTATTTACAGTTAACATGCAGGGCACCAGATGCAACTAGAAATGCCTCAGCATTTTCTTCTCTTTGTAGAGCAAGCTTCACCTCGATGGTGATAGCAGTACTTACCCGTGATGCAGATGATTTGCTGAAAGTGAAGTCTGCTATTGGGAAATTCAGCGCTATATGATCGAACACATCTTAGCTCCATTGTGACCCAATGCAAACCCCCCCAAGGCAGAAGAGGTTGGGCCCTTGATAGACATCAATTATCAGGTCAATCAGCACATGAGTTCAGTGTTCAGCCTGAATTCTTGCCTTAGCAGGGTATCATAAGTGCTGATCCTACCCGTTTATAGGCAGCCAAAAGATCAAATTCAAGTTTGTGACACCTCAGACAGCCCATTCAGCTTCTCAGCCACTGAAAAACCCTCACGGGTCAGCAAGAATCTCAATCATCACCAGCTTTGTCCGCCTCAGCTGAATGACATGGGCTCCACATCGTCGCTGCCACTGCATTCGTCGTCAGGAGTGGACTCAACAAATATAACTGGAGTCAGGGGTTTGCTTTCATTGATACGCTGCGCAGCCCTCTCCCCTAATTTTCTGTTCCCGTATTCCCTGCAGCAGTCAAAGATCCTGAGCCACATCGCGGTTGTTGGCTCAAAGGGCATGTGGTCAACAAAATCCTCTAGCTCAACCATGTATCCATGCTTGCCCAACAGCTCGATCATGCACTCATAGTGTTCCATGCGTGGGACGATGCTATACTCATCAGTCATCAGAGTGAAATAACTCCTCCCCAACCCGACATGCCCTTCACAGATACATGAAACCAGAGCACAAAGGAAAGTGACAGAGTCTGGCCTAATCCCCTGCTTCCGCATTTCATCGAACAATTCAAGCCCATACTCACCTTTGCTATTGTAAGCACATGCAAAGATCATAGAATTCCACAGGATGACATCATCAGATAATCCCAACTCAAAGATCCTGGAGGAATAATCAAACAGCCTACACTTGGAATACATATCAACCAGCGCGCTTCGCAGTATATCATCAATATGATACCCGTTTCTGATCATGTATGCATGAATCTGCTTCCCATGCTTAAGCAGAAATATATTTGCACAGGCTGCAAGGGCAGAGCTGAACGTGGACTGGCTAGGTTTTGCCTCAGATTGCATCTCACGTAAAGCATGCAAAGCTGCTTCACTCATGGAGTGGCGTTCGTAACCTGAGATGAGTGAGTTCCAGGAGAATCTATCTCTCTCTGATCCCATCTCAAATAGAAGAAGCCGTTCTGCATTCCTCAGGCATCCACATTTGGAATACAACCTAACAAGTGCATTCATCAAAAAGGGGTAACTGAAAAAACCACACTTGAGAGCCAGTGCATGGAGCTCCTCACCTTTCCCAAGGTCAAACAGCCCTGTACAGGCATTGAGCACAGAGCCAAGTGTAACGACATCAAGCTCCTCTGTCTCATGCCTCATCTGCTGGAACAAATCTAAAGCACCAGTCAGATCCATGGACTTGACATAACCGGTCAACATAGCATTCCAGGATACCAAATTGCGCTGTTCCATGCCATCAAACACACTTTTTGCGTCAGCAATCCTCCCACAAGCAGCCAATCCTGACACAACTGAAGTGGACATGACCACGTCCTTCTTTGGCGCCAAGCTGAAGAGCCTTTGCGCTGCATCAATGTCACCACACTTTGCATACATATCTACAGCAGAGCTCCGCACATGTATGTGGTGGTCATACCCATGTCGGAGCACAAAAGCATGTATGCACTTCCCTTCTTTAAGTGCACAGTTGTCCCGGCAAGCAAGGATTGCATGTGTGACAGTATATAGCAGTGGCCTAACGCCAGCCCGCACCATCCTGAAGAACATATGAACTGCCATGTCGCCCATACCAGCGAGAAGATATCTCCGGATGATTACATTCCATGAAACATCATTGGGTTGCAGGATGTCATCAAATGCCCGCCTTGCATCCGTAAGCAAGAGGCACTTCCCGTACACGTCAACCAGTGCCGTGCCTAGAATCACATTGGACTGGAAGTCCCTCTTTGCGATATGACCATGGAGCTGCTGTGCACCACGCAGGTCAAGGCACTCAGCACAGCAGGCAAGCACTGATGCCAGTGTGACGTCCTTGGGGCGAATGCCAAGAGAGTTCATGTCAGCGAAGAGGGAGAACGCCTCCGCAGGGTGCCCGGCGCGGGACGAGGCGGAGATGATGGCGTTCCAGGAACCGCCGTCCCGGAGTGGCATTGCGTCGAACATCTCCCGCGCGTCGGCGAGACTGCCGCAGGTAGCGAGGGACTCGATTGCGCGGTTGAAGAGGAACGTTGGAGTGGACAAGAGCGAGGTGGGATGGGAAGATGACGAAGAGGAGGCGAGGTGGGAGGCGACGCGGCGGGCGGCGGCGAGGGAGCGGCGGGAGGTTGCCAAGCGGAGGAGCGACGCGTAAAGAGAGGGTGGGAGCAGGGAGGAGGCGGAGCACGGGGGGAGGGCGTCGATGGCGGCGAAGAGGCGCCCGGCGGCAATGTGGTTGGAGATGGCGAACACCGTTGAGGCCGCGGTGGACGCGGCCGCCATGTTGGCGCTTGGCGGGAGGGCAACGGATTGGGTCTACGCCTACTGGGTGCTGTCTGCTCTGCTCTCATCTTTGTAGGCCTAAATGGATTTTTCTTTTTCTTTTTTGCGATTATTAAGATATAAGAAAAGGTACTCTAGTTTTCTTGCAAGAAGATGCGATTGGTTCATGTACATGTAGCCTAAACCCTGTAATTCACTGTGTGTTTTTATCCTTTTGTAATCGGCCCACCGTTAATCAACACCGGCATGTACCCGTTAATCAACACCGGCATGTATGAAACCTTTAAAAAAAAATTTATCGCGGGACACTATATCAACATGTAATTGGGCAGTTCACACAACAAATAGCGAAATTTACTGGCCACTATAAATTTGTGGTTCTTTGTCAAAATACATCGTGCCGATTATTTTATTTATTTATCTCAAATTTCAACGGAGAAGGTTGGAAAAACGTCTCTTATGTTCTTATCTTCAATCTCCGGCCTTCGCTGATTATTTGTCGTAACGCACAGCCATTGACCATTGTGACCACATTGGTCATTCGGAGAGATCCCCACTTAGGCGATCTTCGATGACTAGCTCTTAACTAGTTCATAGAATTTTTTCTTATATTATAATAGAAGAGACAAGCAAGCTATCTCTTGTTCAAGAGATAGTTTTATACACACATCTTGATTACGTAAGAATGACATATAGAATCATTTATATTATGAGCTAGTATGTGCTAAGAGATAAATCATTAAAAGGGTTGTCTCTTAGAGTGATTAGAGCTATACTGGCTCTTATGGTTGAGGATGCCTTATCGCCCGAGTCTGCCTCCTCTGGGGAGCTACCCTGCTGTCGCGCCTGTGCCTACTTGGCCCGCGCCCTCTTTAGGCCCAATCCCACCTCGTTGGTGCCCGAGGTCTGCTCCCCGCCCATTGGGGATCTCGCCTTCCGGCCATTTCTTCCTACGGAGAAGGACCTGCGCGGCTCGATTTTCAACCCACGACCGCAGACGCGTAATACCATGGTTTCACCACCGGTTTTCTCCCTATGAGGAACTGCACGTCCCCGTAACCTGGACCCGTCACGCCACTGTTTCTGGCACTCCGCCATTCTGAACGAGCCGCTCGTGGCCTCCCATCAACCTGATCACCGCCATCGGGTTCATGTGGATGTGAGAATCACGTCAAGAAGCGTCGCACCACTTTCTCTCTCCCTTGTTTGCTCTGCACCTCTGCTCGGCCAAAGAAGTCGTTGTCATGGGCCAAACAATCAGCAAAGTATTTAAGAGAGCAATTGACCTTGGTGTTTTATCGTTTTGTCTGCTCCATTTAGGTAAGAACTGAACATGTATGCAACATTAAAAGAAGGTTGTAAAACCGAAAGGTACAAAAACAAATCTCCAAAGGAATTTGCACAAGGACAAAAAAAAAAGATGATGTATTGTTGCTTCCTTACCCCTTCCCCACCCCCACCCCCACATCTAATTAAGAGAGGTTGCAGCCTTGGCCTATGCACAACACATTTGTCCTGGGGCGTTGGAGGCAACCCGCTAGGCTAACTCGATTTTTTTTTCTAATCTAAAATAAAACAGCTTGGCTTACTACTCTACCACCAGTCTATTACTACTGTTATAGCCTTATAGGTGGTACCTACGGCTTTCTAGGTTAGCCGACACTTCATCGGATTCGATGCTACTGCTAGGCTAATTAATCCTGTTATTTTCTCCAGGTTATGCTAGGCAACCAAATGGGGACTGACAGACTGATAATAACTTAGCGTTCGGTTACAAATCAAGGTTAGGTGCAACGATCCCGTTTTTGACGGGATGGGAAGAGGACGACACCAATTTTTATTCAGTTGAAAAAGAGATGTAACCAACTCATTTTGTATTTAGTCTCGGTACATCAAAAGAGGATTACTCATTAATAGGTAGGGTCCATATACTCTCTCCGTCCAAATAAATATGCAATTCTCACTTTCCGATGAGTCAGCCATTGTAGACTTTGATTAAAATCATATGAATAAATACTAATTCTTATGAGACAAAATAAGTATCGTTCGATTGGTTATGAAATATATTTTGATAATAATTTTACTTTGAGCACATAAATACTAATACCTTTTAATGTAAACTTGATCAAAGTTAACACAGCTTGACTGTCACACTTCCCATAATTGCATAATCAAGTGGACGGAGGACTATCAATTTTCGTTATTTTTTCTTCCTCCCCCCATCGGTATTTTTGCACTGAGGACGGCATCAGAATTATCGGGGAGTGCGAAAGGGTCGGCTCCGCCGGCCGCCAAAGAGGTCGCGTCCATGCCGTCAGGATACGTCCGTGCCGCTGATGTTGTGTCCTTGCTGCTCAGCTGGGTCTCGTCGGCCATGGGGACGGAGGTTGCATCCGCTCGCTCGACGAGCTAGTTCTCGCTGACTGCGGGGATGGAGATCGCGTCTACGTCGCTCGGCTAGATCCTACCCATGCACCAACTAAGCCGAAGCTCGGCCGCATGCTGCAGAGGAGGTTGCGTCTGTGCCGCTTGGCTGGGCCTCGCTGGCCATAGGGATGGAGGTTGCATCCGCTCGCTCGGCTAGTTCTCGCTAGCTACGGGGCTAGAGATCGCGTCTGTGCCACTCGGCTATATCTCGCCCACTCTTCTTCAGCCCCACACACGCTTCCTCTTCCTCCATCTCACTTCGTGTGACTGCGTGCCCTCGATTTCCATGAGCAAAGTTAATCCCGACACTGGCTAGAATAATTTCTAGTGGGATCATCCCACCTCTTCATGACTTTGAACCAAACGCCAAACAAAAAAGAGCATCCCACACCCATTTCACTAACCAAACGCTACCTAATGGAATCGAAGATGTGGCAAACAAAACAACTAGAGGTGTTATTAGTGTCCTACTTCACGTCATCGTTGCCAGCAGCAATAGTGCTTTTCCTATCCTCTAGAGTGGTCCTAGGTCAAATTATTTTAAGTTCAGTCAAATTTATATAACAAAAGTTAATATTTATGATAATAAATTAGTATCACTAAATACATATGAAATATATTTTTGTACTAACATACTTATTTTTTGATAGAGATGATGTTGTTATCTTTTTCCTATAACCTAAGATATATAGATTTGACTTCGAGTAATTCTATAAATTAGTTTATATTTTTGGGACAGGAGTATGCTACTACAATTAGAAGATACTAAAAAGCTGCAATCGATTACCATAGCCATCGTTAAGCACCATGATCAAAGATACTACTCCTTCCGTTTTAAATTATAATTCGTTTGACTTTTCAGAATCTAAGCTTGAACACTCGTTTTATTTAAAAAATTTATACAAATATAGTCAAATTTAAGTCATTATTCAAGATCTTTCATTACTAAAGCAAACCACACCAAAAGAAGTGATATTTTGCACAAATTTTTAAATAAGGCGAGTGATCAAACTTAGGGTAGAAAAGTTAAATGAACTATAATTTGAAACGGAGGGAGTATGGATTACGTTTGATTACCGCAGATGCCCACTAACAATGTTTGTTTACATGCAGATTACGGTAGATACAACGATTAAATTCACTAGCAACATTTGCAAAGGGATTTATTTGTCCTAATAAACAAGAAAAATTCAAACAAGAGTTACAAGGCCTATTGACGAGTTGGCGTGTGGTTAGTAGACTTGGATAGAATGTGTACCATATTGGTGGTCCAACACGACCGTACCGGCCCCTACTTATTAACCCATCAATCGAGTATAATCTTTCACGAATGAAATGTGCACTTTTTTTAGATAAAGGATAAAACTATCCGGCTTCATCTACTCGAGGGTAGAATCAGGTCTCTTATTACAAGGTTTGGAAACTCAAACAACAACACAACGCTCCACCAACAATCAAAAAACACACGAAACGACTAAAGTCCCGACTAAGTAGAACCGATAAATCTAGAAGATAGCCACCCATTAGAACTAAAGAAATGTGTACTTGACCGTTATCCCTTGTTTTGATTACACTCTCTCTCTATTCTTATATCTTGTCGACCCCAATCCTTCTTCTTTAGTCTGCTAGACATAACTAGTTGTTTGAATGACTGTAATAGTGATCTTTCCCTGTGTTTGTATTTTGTCGGTAATGGTCTCTTCTCTGGACCCTTCAGCCGATGCATAAAACAATTAGCTGATCCCCTACAGAAGAAAACAAAACATGTAAGGACAAGAATCCACAATCTGAAGAGGTGCAATGTAACTGTATTCAGTAATGAAGTAAACAGTACGTAGTCAGTAGGCTGCTAGTTTTTCCACATAGCAACAGAGCACAAGAGCAAATGATTGCCAATGGAAAGATAGAGCCGTAGAGGTAGCCATTTTGGCACAGAATAATCAACGGGGGAGCATAGGAATTTGGTGCCCATTTTTCCACGTAACAGAGTAGAAGAGCAATAATTGTGATGGCCGGCTCGAGCGGTGACCCACCTGGCCGCCGCAGAGGGCCATATGCCCATGCCCTCCGCAGCTGTAGGGCTGGGTTTTCCTTCTCTTTCTCCCTCCCCTCCCCTCTCCTCTCCCTCTCTTCCATGAGAAGCTCCGGCAGGTGGTCCCGACATCGTCGCGGGTAGCCAGCCGGTGGCACATCCAGCCGGCGGCACATCCAGCCGGCGGCACATCCAGTGTAGTAGGTGGATCCGGTTTCCCCAAGGTCAGATCTATCGTCTCCCTCAAGTGAGGCTAAGCTCTCGACCTCTCCATATCGTGCGCGACGAAGCTATGGCCTGCACCCCACCCCGGCGCGGTGCTCCCCATGGTTCGATTTGCTGGTCTCTGGCAGTCACAGGATGACGCATCCTCGAAAACCCTTGAGATTGGTGTCACGATGGTCGGGCCAACGGGACTCTGAGCATTGACCTGCCAATGCCCGATTTCCGTGCGGTGTCTCTTAGGGCTAGCCAGACGACTTCTTCATCGTGCCAACATCAGGTCTCAAGCAGTCAAGCCTTCCCAAACAACCGTGGAACCATCAATGACTCTAGTGAGCTGCTGATCTCAAACTTGCAATCTACTATTCTACTGGACTGCTATCAGTCACGCCAATGACCACCTAACCTAGTTTGTTCCCACTCATGAGCTTCATCCGAAGAATATTGTCCAACGATATGATGTCCATTACGCTTCTTGCATATATGACAATTTTGCAAGAAGCGTAATGGACAATATTTTCACTCAAAAACAACAATTTTCATCCGAAGAATATTGTCCAACGATGTTGTCCATCTAGCCCCATTTAATTTGTCCCCTAGGCAAACACCACGAAAATTGTTGTATTTGAGTGAAAATCGTCGGAATCAACACATCTATATGGTTGACCCCCCTTGTCAATGACTATATGGTGGATCCAAAACTTTCCAGAGAAATATTTGTTGTGTCGGTATATAAAGTATATCCATGTTTTTTCATGGGCGTGCCAAAACATGTATCCGCTTACATAGCTCCTGCATATGCATGAAATGTATCCATATATATGTTCCATGTTTTTTCTTTTTATTTATTATCATGAAACCTTTATATTGCAACATTGATTGAATTGTGCACAGTCATATCCTTACAGCATACTTTCTATCTATCTTCACCCTATTTCCTCCATCTGCCTTTGCCTTGGTGCCCCTATGCCGAGCCTTACTTGCACCGAGCCAGGTAGGAGGACCCGGCGGATGCCACTGTGTTGGACCAAGGAACCGAGACAAGTCACTTTTTTATTAGCTTTGTAAGACTTAACTTCAGAGAGTGTGAATCATATAAATAAATAATTGTGAAGTAGATAACCTCATCCTTGTTTTTTTTTACGGGACCCTCATCCTTGTTTGATAGACGGAGTCGTGGAGCGGCTCCGCTACCAAACACGCCCATGTTAAATGCATGGCTGTCTTTAGGGATCCATTTTTTTTATTTGTGCACAGGCAGAGGCAGGCAGGCTTACCCCTACTCTAAAAAGATGGCATGTGCCTGCCAATTTGCCGAGCTTAAACAAATTAACAGTGCATGCTTTGCCTAATTGTTGGCCTGTGATTATCTTGTTGCACATTCCGGTTACATGGGTCATCGGGGACGGCGACGCAGAAACAGAAGAAGAGCTGCGTCATCAGTACGTCACCTGGGCCCATGGAAGTGTTAGGTCGCCCCCACGTGTAGCTCTAATGCCACCAGCAGCTGCACCAGGCCGGGGCCAGGTCTGGGCTGCCCCAGCCAGTATCAAGTGGACCTCCATAGCCTAATCCTGCATCTGCATGTCCTGCCGAAAAGGAACACGGCATGCATAAAATGAAACACACCCTTCCTCCGATCCCCTAAAAGGAGAGGGCAGGGCATATCACGCATCAGTGTGAATTGGCTTAATTGGGCACCACATGAATGGAGTGACTGAATGATTGTTTTGTCACCTTTTTCTCTTTTTTTTTATTGGACTCCATGTATGACGACAGATATTGACCTGCTGCATCAGGTATGCTTACTGTAAGATTCTCTGACGATCAGGAGTAGGATTATGATTGTCCTTGCAATTAATTAAGCTGCACCTGCACCAAGTTTAGCATGCATCAGCATCTATCTTATTACCAACTGTTAGGGACTAGTTAGGGAGCACAGCACAGCACATCACACACTACTATACTGGTCAGTATATATATATATATATCATTGATCCATTGAAAGGTGAACGGGAGGTGAACAACTCAATACAATATTGACAAGGGCGTGCTCGCTGTCAGTGGAAGAGCCTTATCCGTGCAAACGATGTGTGTCCCTTACCCATTGGCCTGGCGCTTACTTGGCATGGCGGTATTTGCCAAAAGATTTGGACAGGCCCAGGCCAGTGTAGTAGGCATCGCCAGCAGGCAGCAGCATCGCTGTCATAGCGTATGGTGGTAAGATTTTCTGCCATACGCATTGAACCTGTTTCTATCGTCGTCACTCTTTCAAACTGAACATGGAGCTAGGCATGGGATGGAAAGGTAAACTCATGATGATTGATAGGCCCCCTTTTGACGCAGTGGTTTTTGCGAAAATGGGTATGTTTATAGAATGGATGTGGGTGAAAGGTGAAAAGGGGCACTTGGAAATAAAAGTTGAGTGGCTTGGCTTCATGTCCAAGTGAGGCTGCTTCCTCTGTACTTTCCCACAGCTCCACTGAACTCTCTGATACTTTTTACTTTGGTAGGTATTACGTGCGACAATTGTTAGCAGCAAAGCAATGGTCAAGAGGCATATGCTGGTTGTGACGCCTCCATGACATGAGGAGTTCTGTTGAAGCACTAACAAGATCCACTACTATAGGTTTTGGGGTAGCAGGACACCTGCATAATCCATTTGTGCTGGAAATAAAAGTCGACAGTACTTTCTTACTTTCAGATGTACGTACTATATATGATATATAGCCTGGTAATAATATTCAAGAGGAAACAAATAAAGCTGTTAAAATACGGTGCAGGCCATGTTTTCTTTCGTACATGAAGTGACAAGGAGTCGAGCCTAGAGGCTAGAGCCCTAGATTATACCTTTCAAATGACTGTATGTACGAGTATAGCACTACTCAACTCCCTGGTGTACAGTACTGAAACCTCAACCTCAAGTCTATTGCTTAAGAGTTACTCGATGATGACGGCATTATGCTGACGTGTTATCTGGAATGGTGCTAAACTTATTGACGAAGATAGCCTCCTTTTACACATATAAAAAGGCTGGCCAAATAATATATATGTAATATGTCAAATAGACTATACTACAAAACACCTAAAACACAGCACACATTTTATACCTAAAGGTCTGTTTAGATCCCATGATCGAATTGAAACCAATATCTAGAAAATGCTTCTCTACATTAACTATTGTTTAGTTAAATAGGCCCAGAAGAAGTTGACTATGTTCAAGAAGTACATATGTACGCATATCATAGCTGCGCTGGAAAAACAAGCTTAAGTTACTATTTGCCGTATAATTGCTCGACGACATATTATATATATATATATATATATATAGTGTCCAGAGCACACATCAACGACATAACTGTAATAAGCAAGTCAAAGCTTGTGTCTAATCAGCACACAATAATTTAATCGCGATATCATTTTTTTTCACACAACTTGCGCGCGCGCGCGCAATGGAAACATGGCAAGCACCGATTCTGTCAGCTCACCACCTAGCTTTCCATTCACATATCCTGATTTCAGATATGGACGAGCATAATTAAGAAGAAACCAATCACCTGGTATTACGTTCAATCTCGGTTTCTTAAGCAGCCATGATGTTTCGAAGCTGCATCTAATTAAAGTAGAACAGAAGCAATGTGGTATATGATGATCCAAGAGCCTGGAAATGATCGAAATGAAACTACTGCAAATCAAATGTTCAACGATAATACCCGTTATATATAGAGAAGAGATATTATATTATCCTCATTTAGTGCGCTCCCACTTATAACAACATCTATATTTGTACCCTGTAATTCGTAAAAAAAACATAATTGCTGAATTCTCGCTCGTCTAATCATCTTTTACCAACAAAATAAAGAGAATATACACGTGGTCATCTAGCGCCGGATCGATCCTTCTCAATTGGGAAGAACATCAAGGCAATACTATATACTCCTCCGTATCCAACAGCAGTCTTTGCAGGTCATGATTGAAAAAACGGAGAGGGCAAGAAAGCGGAACACTTGCGTTGGCAAGGCTTTTGAAATTAAGCACACCATGCCGCTGCCGCCTCAAAAACCTTTCGACGCTCCTTGAGATGCACGTCTCCCTCCCTAGCTATCTCCCAAATACATACGGCGCCTATAAGTACTGCGACTGCTGTGCTAAGCCATCACACTAAGCAAAGCACTCCTGCTTTTGTCATCTATATATCTCGCTTAATTAACGCTTGCTTATATATCCTTCCTCCTGCTAGCTAGCCCATGCATATATCTGCTTCCATTCCATCTTAATTGCACGGTCGTTGCACCTAACCTTAATTAGCTCACCTCACCTCCATCGCCATGGGGGGAGCTTCTAATTTCAACCTTCCTCCAGGCTTCCACTTCTCCCCATCAGATGAAGAGCTCGTCGTCCATTTCCTCCGCCACAAATCCTCGCTCCTACCATGCCACCCAGACATCGTCCCTACAGTATGTATGAATCGCCACGATCCATGGGAACTGAATGGTAAGTATATGTCTATGTGTGTTTCTGAATGACACACCAGCTAATTAATAATGACAATTTATACCATTTTCAGCAGCATCACTATTCTTTGGCTCCCAAGTCCCAACCCCTGATTGCTAGCTTAGCAACAAATTCTTTTGTTTTTCTCTAGATAAAGCACTTGAGGCAGGTAACAAGTGGTACTTCTTCAGCCATGCGAAGCAAAGCAGGGTCACGCCAAACGGGCACTGGAGCTCTGTTTGTGCAGACGAGACGGTGATGAGCAGCGGTGGCTGTAGCGTCGGCCTGAAGAAGACACTCGTCTTCTCCACTGGAGAGCCCTCTGAGGGGACCCACCAGACCAACTGGGTCATGCATGAGTATCACTTACTAGATGGGAGGAAAGGGGTTAGCAGTAGCACTTCATCAATTCATAGTAGTTCAAACAAGAAGTTGCATCATCCGAACACAGTAAGAGTTACATACACTTACATATGTTTATTTGCTTATTAATTATATACATATACTGTATGGTTACCTTAATATGATCATTACACAGGAGCCCAATAACTGGGTGATATGCCGAGTGTTTGATTCGACGACCGGTGGATCGCAATTGTGCTGCCACGAGGAAAAGGAGCCTTCATTCTTAGATGAGCTGTTCCTATCGTCACTCGACGACTATGATGAAGTCAGTTCGTCAAATAATTAGAACCCATATCACCAGAACTGATTGTACTAATAGCTGTATAGGCCCCTACGATTCCAGAAGGTCAAATGATTCCATAGGTGTTTAGCCTTAATTAAGCACAGTACTGTTATTAAACCAAAGATGTAATTATTCTCTCCTCATCAAAGGAGTCGAGGCACATGCATGTACGTAACAAACAAGAGTTTGCTCTATAGAAATAATATTATGATGGCATAGTGTGGATACAAGGTTGCTATGTTTGAGCTTAAAAAGGTGATAACTATGTCTTCGAGTGCCTGTATATTAAAAAATTAAAAAATTATTACACAAGCAGGTGGGTTGCCTTGCCTGTGTATGGGGAAGTGGTGCTGCCATGAACTGATCAACTTGACAAACTAGTTACTGGATACACAAGTACCCACTAAAAGTTGTAAATCTTTGTTGGTGGCATGGATTGCAGTGCATAGTGCACTGGCTTCAGAACAATAATATGGCTGTCATGCGTATCCAGTTAAAAACTATGTATGCTTGAAAAGGATACTTTGATTACTAGGAGAAACCTAACCTTGGAATGTGATTATAATACTAATTAATGTACTAGGAGAACTCGTTACAGCATATAATCCCACCAGAACTTTAGCACGTATATGTCCGTGCTTTTCCTAGCTAGCTAGCTAAAAGACTTGACAATGCATGAGTATATGGAGTAGTACAATGAACGAGAGAAGATCAACAAGCAAAGGAAATAATAAATGATAATTATGCCATGCCAGTGAGAAAAGCTGAGCTGATTTTGACTGAAACTGATTTGTTGTGAAGGAAAATATTGTTTCAGTGCTGAAAAATAAGTGTTGTCTAGCTGAAGCGAACAGAATGTGTTATCGTTTGAGTTGTACTCTTCTGATTATTTTATATAGAGATAAAGCAGAAAGTTTACATGCATTATTCTGGGGAACAAACATAACAGCAAGTAAGTTACAAGTTTTTAAAACATACTGTATTTTGTTCCTGCCAGACGGCAACGTGGGTCCTCACAAGTGGCACCGGCATCGGACAGTAGCACGGGCTTAGGACTCCTAGGCGGCACCGTACAATGTAACAACAAAGACTTCAATATACTACAGTGGATATGAGCGTCATTGTATAACTCTTCTGTCCCCTAAGGCGCCTCTAAGACGTGTTATATCAAACTTTTTCTCTACCTTAATATAAACACGCACAAACCTTTTGCGTGATCAAAATAAAATAAAATTTGATGTTGCAATCCATCCTTAATATGGCTCAAGTACAACTGTTCTGAGTGGTAACAGAGATAAAGGACAGGAACACAAAAAACAGAATCTTAAAGGACTTAACAATTATTAATAGCAGTGAATAAAATGATTATAACTAAGTATAACAAAGCAACTGGGAAACAAAAAATATCTTGAAATGGTTGCATGGTCCAAGCAGTTCAGATCAGGTTCAATCAAACATGCCCATATGCTTAGGCCCTGTTTAGATTCCTATAGAAAGTAACTGTCTGTTAATAATTATTTTGTTTGGATCAAAAACATGTATAGACAATAGACTAGCTAATTGTTGACTTGAGCCTTAGATAATATATAACAATCCCACTAGCTGGATCCATCGGATAATGATTTATGAGCTAACTATCTATTATAGGTAATGAATCCAAACAGGGTCTTAGTAAGTGTATCAAATGAATCCTGTGCCTTCCCATAGCTACTTCATGAAGGCTACATACTACGGTGGCATCTGGCATGTACCACATGGTTCCCCGTGCTTTATAGTGAAAGTGAATACAGATACCTTATCATGAAAGCTCATTCCCAAAAATAAGCAAAGCATGCAAAGCAATTTCAGAAGAAATTTAGACCAAAGTCCATTCCCAAAAATAAGCAAAGCTGCCAAAGCAATTTCAGAAGAAATTTAGACCAAACATTTTCTCTAGTTTTCTAGCCATTCTCTGAAAATTTCTACCTACCAAAGAAATAGATAGCTGAGAACTTGGTAGCTGAGTCAGGATGTGTTACTTTCAACAAGAACCGTACCACCAGCTGTCTTTCTCAGGTGATGACAGCAAGTTACTCATCGAGTATGCAAAACCGAATGGGTCCAACGTCATGCATGTTGTACTCTTATTCTCACAGGCAATCAATGATGAACATGGGTAGAGATGACTGAAAGTGCACTTAGTGGCAAGGTCAATTTCAATCCTGCCAAACTCATTCGCTCTGTTCGGTTGGCTGGATTGTACGGCTGGCTGGCTGATTGTTCTGAGAGAAAAACACTGCTGAATGGCTGGCTAATGCTGGCTGGTAAGTTCAAGCGAACAGAGCGATTATGTCACATAACATCAAGCATCAAAAGACCACAGGAAGGCCATCCCTAGAAGGACAGGCCATTGATTCTTCATGGACCAATGAAAGGTGTAATGAATTGATGACATGGCAAAGGGTTGTTAATAATCAGAAACTAACCATTCCTTACTTGCTCCAGTATCATCGCAATCCCTACCTTTTCGCCATACCTAAAAAGATGAGTGACTAACAACAAAGATTAAATATTTGGTTTGAGATTTGGCGAAATGAAATTGTTGCATGTCATCTTTATAATAACATAATAAGCCACCTCTTGCGGTCATTTCTCCTCTTACTAGAAGGTTCACCGACCGATTTCTTTTTTGTAGTTTAGCCTTTTTTATAAAAAAAAATAATAGTTTGACCCTCTTATTGTCGTCTTATGTTCCATTTTAACCTTTTGCTCGGCATCATGAATCATGGCGCCAAGGTAACATGTCTCGGCGTCATGACTCATGATGCCAAAGTTTGGGACCACACCAAGGACATGGCGCCTTACAACAAAATTTTGGGAACCTGAAAAGTTTCGAATAAAAAACTATTTAACAAAGTTTAAAATTTTAGATCACATCGAGGGCTACAATGTATATATAAAGTTTGTCCACATCCAATTTAATATAAAAAATTATGAATTATTTTTTTGATGCAACTATTGACGGAGGCAAACATGTTAAAAGGCCGCTTCTATAAATCGATTTATTGTAGCGAACATTTTTTTAACCGCCTCAGTAAATCTATTTATCGAGACAGATGCTTTGACCACCTTTGTAAATCAATTTACCAAGGCGGGCATCTTTTAACTGTCTTCGTAAACAAAATGTTTGCCTTCGGAAATGATTTTGTGAGACAGTTCAAATTTGACTGCCTCCGTAGATAAAATCATTCGTGTTCAAACATCCTCATGTATTATACGAGGCGATTGTGTTTTGTGACCCTCTTAGTTAATGTTTGGACAATGCCTCACAAGATCATTTGTGTAGTAGTGTGGTTTGGTCGTCCTAATTATGAGTCAGTTTAAAAGATAAATTTGTGTAGTAGTGTAGTTATTTGGTCGTCCTAATCATGAGTCAGTTTAATTTGTATAGTAGTGTGGTTTGGTCGTCATGTAGATAGTGAGTTATTCTTTATTTGTCTCGTAATAACTCATATATTTTTAATTTATGCATAAAACAAAAGAAACAACGTGAGCTATAAGGCAATTGATAACTTATATAATGTGTGATTACATAGTCCTGAATTTTAGCTTACTAGAAAGTTATTAAAAAATAGTATTTTTCTATCGTCTCGCTATCTCTACACCTCATCAAAATATCTAGACCACCATGCATGCCCCAACCTTCATGGCCTATGTTTGGCTTTCTGTCGATCAAGTCATCTGAATGGTTTAATTCGGAGGTGGGCATGGAAGGAGTGAGTAGACATGCCAGAGTTGGAAATGAGTGGAGGGAAGCAATATGTAGGGGAAGGAAGCAATATGTGGTGCCAAGCTTGGCGTCATGAGCTACGGCGCCAAGATTTGTGGCGCCGAAGTATTGTCACGTCGGCATAACGATCTTTGCGTGGTTCCAAACCTCGACATCATGAGTCAGGGCGCCGATACGTGTTACCTCGATGCCATGACTCATGGCGCGGAGCAAAGGGCCCAAATTCAAGCATAAAACACTTAAGGGGCCAAACGTAATTATTAGGTTCTCCGATTCCATCCTTCCACCATAAGTTCAATTAGAAATAAACTATGATACCGTAGAAATATTTCCTCTATTTTTTTTTTTGTCATCTTTCACTCTCTATCTTCTCTAGCATTTGTACATAGAACCTTGATAGCTAGCTCGCATTTGTAAGCGGAGACCAGCTAAATAATAAAATTTAACAATACCATGGTATTTAAAACTGTAAAGTTTGTTGCACCCAAACGCTTCATTAGCACTCAAAAACAAAGTATTTTACAATACCACGATATTTTTCTAAAACTCTAAAAGTACTCTGCATCTAAATACAAAATACAGTTTTAAAACTGTGGTTTTGTGCATTAATGAGTTTGAAAACCATAGTTTCTTGATACTACAATTTCTTAATACTACACTATCTAAAATAGACCTAAGACTCTTAGGCCTCTAGATGTTCCGTTAGGCCACTCACAACATTGCATACAATAAATTGTTTCTAACATTTACGAACCTACCATGTCAACAATTTGGTGACATGTCAATCAATTTGATAAAAAAAAAAAGAGAAGGAAGTTAGGTCTCCCATGAGAAACAATACTGTCTCACCACACTATCTAAGAGCCAGCTTGGTAAGTTCCCACCCGTTTCAGAGCCACCAAAAACGGATTCAGGACCACTTTATTGGTCGACGGATCCACTAGCGGCAGGTGCTGATCCGTGGATTGAGTAGCCTGATCCGTGGCTGTGGGATGGGGCTCGGGCTGGGCGGGCGGAGCAGCGGGCGGCGCGGCGCCATCGGGAGGTGCGGATGGAGGGGGCTGGGCGAGAGCCATCCGTGGGACGGTGGGAGGGAGCGTGTTTTGGCTGGCTGGGAGTCTGGGATGGGAGGTGGTTGTGCTGGAGAAGGCGGCGGTGCCGGCGGCCAGGAGCGGCATGGGCACCGGACTCCCACAGAAAGATATGACTTACTGTACTTGGCTTCACACTAGCAAAAATAATCATGCTTTCCACCATGAAATCACTAATCATGTCCAAGATACAATTCATCGTACAGCTTTTATCATTTCTAAAAAAAGCTCGCCAAGACAAATCCATATAAAAGTCTCACTAACAAGTAGTACATAATCTACTTATGCACAACAAATACAAACTTGTGCAGATCAAAATTAGAAAGGCTAATCATGTGATAAATAGCACATATGTATGCATAATTGTATAGCTCAGCCAGGAAGAGGAAGAAATAGCATGGTGAACACAACACTAAAACAGGAATAACAGCAGGAGTAATCAGACCTTGGCTGTTCTGTCAGGCGGGATCAATGAAACATATATGAGCTAGTAACCACAGTTCAAGTGCCATTGTAGAAAAAACTCGGGGGGCAATTCTCCCTTCAAGCATCACAAAAGGACAGACCAACAAGTCATCCTTGAGTTTGCTTGTAACCCTTGCCTGCAGCAGACTAATCATTTCAGTTAAGGGCCTGTTTGGAACGCAGGAATTTTGTAGGAATCTGTTCAATTCCCGCAGGAATTGGAGGAAAATCCTCCATTCCAAACGGGGCCTAAAGTCTTGAATGGTCAGTATAAGAAATTCACAAATATTAACAGATAGTGTATTGGACAACGAAACGGGCTGCTTGGCTGTCGCCTGTTGGCTGGTTGATGAATCGGAAGTGTCGGGGACGAGCAGATGAATGGGAAGTGTTAGAGTCGGAGACGGAGACGAGCTGGGATGGAATTCGAGTCGGAGACGAGCTGGGATGGAATTCGAGTCGGAGTCGGGGACGATGCTTGCTCGCCACGCGACCCGCGGGCAATATTTACCTCCAGCGGGGAATCCAACCGATTTACATCCGCGCGCTGATCCCACCGAGCTCCATCCACCGCCACCGCCTCAAACCACGCATCGGCTTCTCGAGGGCTCCGCGAGATGGCAATGCCGTTCGGCTCCTCCGCCGCTTCCAGATCTGCCGCCGGCGACGCCTTCTGCTCCTCCTCCTACTCCTTGGGGTCGCCGCTCGTCGAGCTGGAGGGCTTCGTCTTCGACGCCGAGACGTTCTGCTTCCGGCGTACGTCGTCGTCCTTGGGACTGAGATACTCGCCGCGACCTGGATCTCCATACTACTCGCCGGCCACCCCGGAGTACACTGCCCTGACGCCGTCGTCGTCGCAGCGATCTGGGTCGCCGGACTACTCGCCTGCCACCCCGGAGTACACTCCTTCGACGCCATCGTCGCAGCGACCTGGGTCGCCGGACTACTCGCCGGCCACCCCGGAGTACACTCCCCTCACGCCGTCGTCGTCGCAGCGATCTGGGTCGCCGGAGTACTCGCCAGCCACCCCGGAGTACACTCCCTCGACGCCGTCGTCGCAGCGATCTGGGTCGCCATACTACTCGCAGGCCACCCCGGAGCACACTCCCTCGACGCCGCCGAAGCGATCCAGCTCTCCAGATTACACTCCGGCCCCCGCGAGCTACTTCCGTGATTCTGAGCGCTACTCATCGCGTGCAGCGTCGTCGCCGGAGTACACTCCCGCCAGTCCTTTCGGCCGCTCTTCACCGGAGTACACGCCGGCCACCCCGGAGTACACGCCCTCGACTCCCCTCGGCCCTCTCCGGCGTCCTTCATCGCCGGACTACTCCCCGAGCTCCCCTTCGGTGTCAGACGCCGTTTCGCGCACGTCTCCACCGAACCACCGCCGCCGCCGCCGCCACCACCCGTACCAGAGGAGCCGGACCAGCTGCTGCCAGCGTCGCCGCCGTTCGTCCCCCGGCATGGACACTCGACGCATTCAGTAGTTTTTGACAGAGGACAGTCTTGGTTGAGGGAGGCAGATCAACACGTTGCCTTAATTCTATGTACGCACACTTAATCAAGCATTTCGCCCTGCCTTTTGGCAGATGTTCTATTTAAATTCAGTAGAATAGCACATCTGTCAAATATCTGTAATAGGGGATGTTCTGTATGGAAATCATCAGTTGTTTTTGCTGCAAATTTGATCTGACATTGTTCTCTTGCTCGTCGCTTCGAATTTTGCCTGTTCTGAACTTCATTGAAACCACGCCATTCATTTTCTAGGAACTTCAAATGCCTGCAATCCTGGCATTATAAGATTTGACAGAATCGTCGTCTCAAATTGTACTAACAGCTTGTTCTTTTGACCAATCAGCGTTTATTTTCAGCCACGAAATAGTATTTTTCTCACAACAAATCAGCACGAGTCAAAATCAGCGCTTATTTTCAGCCAAAAGAACAGGCTGTAACACTCAAAAGGAACAAAAAGCCTTAACTGACAGAGTCCAATAAATCAGGGAGAAACTGAAGCTCCTTTTTAAGCTTGAGATCAGTCACAAGCCAAAGGACAATTTTTTTTGACAACAGGCAAAGGTAGGATAACGAAAGCCATGCCCGCCTTTCAATGTATGGCACAATTAATCAAGTACTACTCCGTATTGATTTGCCTTTGTCTTTCTTCTGTATGAAAATCATCACTATTTTTTTCCTATTTGGTCTGAAGTTGTACTGCACGTTTGCTTCTCCACCTCTGAATTGTGATTGAGACTTTTTTTTTTTCATGAATGAATTCTATGGATAACGTGCACCGTTTAATCTGTAGCAAATTTCAGATGCGTACGACGATGTCATTTTATGATTTGGAAAAAAAATCGTCGTCTGAAATTGTAACGCTGAAGGGGAAGAAAAGCCTGAAATTGACAGCCCCAAACAGCAGGCTGCAGCTGGCTCGAGCTTCAGATCAGTCACAGGCCAAAACGGACACTGCTTTCGACAACAAAGGTAGGATCAGAAAAAGGCATCTCTGCTTCTTATCACTACGAATGGCATCTGCATCTCTCGAAGGATCAGATCCGGTCAACAAAACTCAGCAGCAGAAAGCGACGCTTCGTCAGAATGAGCTGTTGGATCATCTAGAGGATATATGTCGATGGATCGATCAAAGGCGGCACCACAAAGAAACCATTCAACGCTGCACGTGCAACGTCTCATCCTTTGCCTTGCCTTGCTTCATTGCCTAACCTTACCCGATCGAGTGATTAAAGAACAGTTGATGATTCCTCGTAGGGAATTCCTCCCCAGAACCAGAATGTTGTAGCGATGATGCATCATGCATGCATGTTGTACATTGTACACTGAATCAAAAAGCTTCTAGTAACTGACAAGAGAAGAAATAGGAGGGGAAAAAAATAGAGAACGAGCATGCATGCTGCTGCAAGGCACTCAGTTGATCCACAACTTTTTGCGATAGCACGAGCAGCATCTGTGTCTGCTCCTCCCCAAGTCCAAAGTTACAGCTTGCAAGTAACCACAGGCTTTGAATAGTCCGTGATTGCATTGGGTTCATGTCATCCATGGAATCTGACTTGGAACAGCCGGCACTTCATTCGTCGTTGTTTTCTTCCTTTATATCCTTTTGGTCTGCTTCCAGTAACACGAAAGCGATAGCACTCCCTGCTTGGGGCATTGTGCTTGATAATAAGTAGGTTTTACCTCACTGAAGTCTCTATCATAGATAACTTTCTCTTCTTCTTTTTTTGCATGTTGCTAGGTTTGTTCACGCAGTCGCAGAATAAATCAATAAAAATCTGAAAGTAAGCTTTGATTTTGACTAAGGCTCTGTTCGCTAAACCTTAAAACCGCTTATTTTTCAGCGGTTCTGCAGTATTTTTCTCTCAGAAGAAATCAGCATCAGCGTTTATTTTCAGCGGTTTTTAGCTTCAGCGAACAGAGCCTAATACTGATTTGTTGTGAGAGTAAAACACTGTTCAAAAATCGCTGATTTTGACTGATAAGCTCAAGCAAAACAGGCAAACGGGGACCAGAAATTTACTAGTACTATGTTGCACACTTGGTATGATTGCACAAGTCAATCATGAAAATTCATAAACCTCAAGAGAGGGGAAACACAAGTTCATCTGACTTATGAATGAACTAGAAATTTTGTAGAAAGGTCAGACTGAATAACACAAGTTACATGCTATTTCCACTAGAAATCACCGTATAAGGAAAAAAAAAAGGTCACAGATGAATAACAAAATTCACTGTCTTTCTTGTTCAGCAGAAAGCAACCAAACAACCTGTTGCATTGCAGGCTTCGAGATGGTGCCAATAGCTAGGACGTAGTAATAGGTTGTTTTTTGAGGGAAAGGTCTAGAATACAATTTATTAATGTGGTTTCCCGATCTGGTCATTGAACAAGATAAACACATTTTTGAAGTCAAATTGTTAGGCAATTCTCTACGCTGGGATTGGAGCTGAGTAATGCTTATTTAACTGCACGCGAGGGTGTCCAATCTTTGAACAGATACGTACGCATGCGGACAAAGCTACCGACAAGTCTTAGTCTTCTCCGTTTAAAATTACACGTTAATACTACCTGTTACAGTACTATTCGCCTGATCAAATCAAACCGCTTTTATTATTTCAGGAATGGCGCCTGCCTGGACTGTAATTTCTCTGTCTGAACCATACAAAACTCACATTCCGATTTTATTTCGAAAAGCTGCCGGTCATCAGTCAACGACGGCGCTGGCTTTGCCGAATTTTCCAGTACACGAAAAAGGAAAAATGATATGCGCGGTAAAAGATTGAGGTGGAGAAAAAGACAAGTGGCCTGAAAAAATTGGACGCGTAAATACAGTAGTATAAGCTTGGTTTTTCTTGCTTTACGAACTGAATTACCCTGAAGTCAACCGTGCGTAAGGACAACATTTATTACTGCAGCTTGAACAGACAGGTAAGCATCCATCGTGTCAGCTGGATCGAGAGTGAGGAGGTTAGTGCTAGTGTTCGTGTCCACAAAAACTCTATTATTATTGCACGCCAATAATACATCATGCCCTATTTTGCAAATTAAAAAGGGCCGTAGTGCGTATGGTGGACCGTTAAAAATGTGTTCCATCTTGTCAGTCGATCTTAACATCTCCCGAGCTATTTCTTTTTGACCCTGGAAAATTCAGGGTGATTTCATAGTCATAGCTAAGCTAGTAGTACTAGGTAAGTTTACATGGAACAAGGAGTCAGACTCCTATAGTACTTCCATGAAACCATTCGAGCAAATGCACGAGCTCAAATTTTCTTGCTTTCTTACCACATGATGCGAGGCCAGCCCTCGGAAAACATTTGTATATATCGGCTGTGTTCGGCTGGCTGGCTGATTGTTGTGAGAGAAAAACATTACTGTACGACTGGCTGGCTAATGCTGACGGGTAAGTTCAAGCGAACAGAGCCATCGTCATTAGGGTCGAGCAACCTTTCCTCGTTTTTTACACAAAAATAAACATAGCTTTGGCCACCATCTCATCTCCTTGTATTATATGATCATATACCATGCTATGATCAGCGTGTGAACTGTGAATCATGTTCCAGGCTTAGCCCTACAGTGGTCAGTGGAGCTAGAGTCCCTTGATTTGGGTAATGCTGCTGCCTGCGATGGCTACAGCGCCACAAAGCGCAGTAGTGTCAGCAAGACTTTCGCACTGCCCTAGTAGCCGCGTTAATCTGCACATTAGCGTCTACTGTAGTACGCTACGTACTACAGAATGCCATTGTTTATCATCAGTGGGCTGCTCGAGACGGCGATTAACCGGCGCAGCGCAGCTATAGCTACCTATCTATCCAGTTTTCAACTGTACAGATCATACTGATTTGTAACGTAGCGATGTTTTTGGTCCGGTAACAGAGATTCTCGGCCGGCTTCTGTCGCGTAGCAGAAGGCACGGTACTGGCTGACTGACGAGTGGGGCAAGCACTGGTCACACGTGGCAACTGAATTTCGTTAGAATTTTTTTTTTGTTCTGTTGTTTTGGTAAAGATGGGATTTGTTCGCGCGTTCATCATAACGCTTCCAACGCACTCAAAAATTTCAGTCAGGTCATGGCTTTCTGGCCATATGCCCCATGTTAACATCACAAACTCTCTCTCCAGATCTTGTCCCAGCAAATGGAATAATCATGACACATGGAGTGGTGCCTAATAGAGTGCAGACCGGTCCACGGCGAGCTACATTACTAGCACCAATGGGCAACACACTTGTCGTCTTATCGAAGTTGTCCCAAAATCATAGCACTCTCTCACTTCTAGATTGGAAGTTGTTTATCTCAATATAGCATAAATTTTTATGCTTGCGTAAGATATACACCATGTCTAAATAAATAGTAAAAGCAATGTGTCTCGAAAAGTCAAAAGGTTTTATAGTTGTAACGGAGGGGAATACTGTCTAGGTGCATGTAGAAAAATTGTTCCTACATAGAAACAAAATGATTTATAGTTTGAATTTCATGGAGTAGTATTTACTTTGCAAAGATACTTGCCAATCCTAGCAGTAGAATTTGACAAACAAAAACACTAAAGTTCACATTAATTTGAAGCACAAGCTAAAACTCTGTCCGCTCCGATTATGTTAATGTTCTTAACTTTATGTGAGCCAAATTTCTTTAATTCTGACCAACTTTATACAAAAATCTATCAACATTTTCGATACTAAAATTGTTTTATTAAAGGCTTTGATAATGTATTTATTCAAACCTATAGAGGTTGGTATATTTTCCTAAATATTTATTTAAAGTCAATGAATGTTTTATTAAACACAAAACTAAACTATAATTTGAAACAGACGAAAAAATAATTAATTGACCATCTTTTGCTTGGAATACCTTGCGGAAAAATAATCCACATTTCCTGACTTTTGGATGATCTTATCGATGCATGCAACTCAAATGCTACCTACAAGGCTACAACGCTTTGCTGCATCAACAAGCCTTCCCCTTTTCATAATACATAGAATTCAGATCATGATTAACACCTAGCCCAAAGTCTTTTTTTTTTGTCGATTCATTACCGTTTCTATACCATCTGAGTATCGTCTGACGCCGGCAAGTTGGCAGCTCATAATTCAAGTTCAAGTCTTTATAATTTGCAAACCTGCCCTGAGAAAAGGGGGAGCCTTAACCTTAATGAACATTGCAAATTGCGTCCCAATCTGTGAATGAATTGCGTTCCAACCGGTCCCCAACTCTGACTGTCCCCACGTTTTCAGGCCGCAAACTTTTCCCCGGCCGCCGTCTCTTGCTCCTGTTCCGGTCCAATCACTAGACCTTTCCCTTTCGATGACCGCCCGCTGCACGTCCTTTGCCTTTATCTTCTTCCTGCAACCATGATGCTCCCTCTCTCTCTCGATGCATGGAGCATGAAGCAAAGCACACGCCCCCTCTCACTTGCCCACTCCATTCCATTCCACTCCTCGCTGCTCCCATCCCATCTCACCATTCCATCCTCTCTCCCTCTCTTCTTCGATTGATGAGGAGACGGGCACTGTAGTAGCCTGCGTCTGCGTGCCTCCATCTTGTGCACAGTGCAGCGCGGGCAGCTAGCTCCTGTTGTTTTGGCCGGCTTTATGGCCATCACCTCACCTGCAGCAACTTCAATTACCAGCGGCTAGCTAACCACAGTGCAGTAACTCTGCTGCAGTCACCTGCGGCAGTTTCGTCACCTGTTACGTCGCCGTCGTCGTCGCGTCGCCATGGATGGATCCTTGATGCATCATGCATGGGAGTGAGTGCTCGCGGCAATATATCAAGAGCTTTCTCATTCTGGCACCGCGCGCTGCATTCTCGCCCTGGTCGTGAGTCGTTGGCGTGTTCCGCTGGTGGTGTTGGTGTTGGTTCCTGATCTGGATCTCGGTTCCCTTCTTGGATCGCGGGCCTGTGCTGCGGCAGCGAGCGAAGCATGATTCCTGTCCCTGGGCGTTTCTTTATTATTGCTGATCTTTGATCCGGTCCGCACACGCAAGAAGAAGAAGATGAGCATCCCGCACCTGTTCCGGTGCCCCATCAGCCTGGACATCTTCACGGATCCGGTGACGCTGTGCACGGGGCAGACGTACGACCGCCCCTGCATCGAGCGCTGGCTCGCCGCCGGCCACCGCACGTGCCCGGTCACAATGCAGCCACTCGGCGACGCCGCGCTCGTGCCCAACCGCACCCTGCGCCACCTCATCGAGCGCTGGCTGTCCGCCGACCACCAGATCCCCGGCGACGACGGCGACGGCGACGGCGACGGCGACGCGGAGGAGCCGTCGCCGTCGCTCGCGGCGCTCAAGCGCCGCCTCCAGTCCGGCGGCGGCGCCAAGGTGATGGCCGCGCTCAAGAGGTGCGTGGTGCTGGCCACCGAGTCGGACGTCGGCCGCGCGTGCATGCTCCAGCTGGGCTTCCTCCCCGTGCTGCTGCGGATCGTCTTCCACGCGCCCACGCCGCGGGACCTGTCGGAGCAGGAGGACCTGGCGCTGCAGTGCGCGCTCACGCTGCTGCCGTCGTCGAGCCCGGCGTCGCCGCACCACGCCTGCCTCAACATGCTCAAGAATGAGGCCAGCCTCACGTCCCTCGTCGGGCTCCTGGCGGCGCGCGGCCGCGCCGCCGCCAAGTCCGGGCTGTGCCGCCTCCTGGAGACGATCGCCACGGCCGCCGCCACGCGGGACCTGGCGCTCGCCGCCGCCGCCTCGCCGCGCGTGTGGCAGGCGCTGCTGCCGCTGCTTCGTCACGGGCACGGCCATGGCGACGCCGACGAGCGCGTCTCCGGCGCCGCGGTGCGCGCGGTCGCCGCGATCTGCTGCGCGGCCGAGCCGGCGCGCGGCAGCGCCGTCCACCACGGCGCCGTCCCCGCGCTCCTCGGCTGCCTGTCGTCGTCGGAGGGCAAGGGCAAGGCGCGCTCCGGTGCCGCCGCCGCGGCGACGAGCGCGCTCGCGGCGCTCGAGGCGCTGGCCGCGTCGGAGGCCGGGCGCCGGGCCGTGGCGCGCGAGCCCGGCGCGGTGCGGGCGCTGGTGAGGCACGTGTTCATGATGTCGTCGAGCAACGAGGGCAGCGAGCACGCGGTGGCGGCGCTGCTGGCCGTGTGCAGGGAGTCCAGGGCGGCGCGGAGCGAGGCCGCCGCCGCGGGGGTGGTCACGCAGGTGCTGCTGCTGCTGCAGAGCCAGTGCGGCACCAGGGCCAAGACCAGGGCCAGGTCGCTGCTCAAGCTCTTCAAGTCCATGTGAAACGATCGCTTAGTTTAATTAGGTGGTAATGCTGGATGTTTCTTGGCTTCAAGCTGTAAGTTTCTGCTTCAAGAACGTCCGCTAATTAATTTGAGGGCTACTTCTCTTGTTAGCTGCGTCAAGAATGTCTGCCAATTTCATGGCTTACAGCCAGGTCTCATGACTTTGCAAGGCTGTACACCGTAGCTATGGTAGTATGGTTATTACATGGCACCAAGAACTTTAGGTGATAGATCTGAAAATATATGAATATATAAGTTTGATTTACACTAAGCGGGGATAGCTCAGTTGGGAGAGCGTCAGACTGAAGATCTGAAGGTCGCGTGTTCGATCCACGCTCACCGCATTCATTTTTTTGGGACTCCCAAGCAATTTTTCAAATAATTTCATCATGCCCTGTTTTAAAACCTTTTAAATAGATATATTTTGGTCCTTTCAAACCTTACAAATAGAGTTGCAAGCCCCACGCTCACCGCATTCATTTTTTTTTAGAGTCCCAAGCAATTTTTCAAATAATTTCATGATGCCCTGTTTTTAAACCTTTTAAATAGATATATTTTGGTCCTTTTAAACCTTACGAATAGAGTTGCAAGCAATTTTTAGTGCAAACATGTCCATTTCCAGTTCTTTTGTCAAGCCTTCTCAACCAGGCAAACCTTCTAAATAGATATATTTTGGTCCTTAAACCTTACTAATAGAGTTGCAAGCAATGTTTTAGTGCAAACATGCCCTTTTCCAGTTCAAGGTCGTAAATAAGTATAGCTGCGAGCATTATAGGCTTTGCCGTTCACAAACGAGCAACCATGTAGCTTGCTTTTCGATAACCAAAAAAAAAAAACTGCACCCCAGCTCTCTTTTTTTTTTTTCATTTAGCTGCTTAAATCCACAGATGCATTGGAAAATGAAACGGTACATGTATCTTACTCTGATTCATTCGGAAAGACATGGTTACATATGCAATGGAAGTCCTAACTACTGCTACTTCACAGAAATATCAGCTTGCACAAGCTTACGAATTTACATCCTGTAGTCATCTGTAAGATTTTTGTGAGGATTTACATCAGGACGTATATGTACGTATATATAACTATATAGCAAGAGTGACAACAAACCATTAAGGCTTTGTTCGCTGAAGCTGAAAACCGCTGAAAATAAACGCTGATGCTGATTTCTTGTGAGAGAAAAATACTGCAGAACCGCTGAAAAATAAGCGGTTTTAAGGTTTAGCGAACAGAGCCTAAACCTATGCATATACAGAACTTCCTGTTACAGCTTCCTCAAGCATTTGACTGTACTGAACATCCGGTAAGTGTCGTAGTGTAGTAGCTATACAAACAACGGAACATCTCTGAATAACTACCTTGTCATGGAGATATTGCCCTCTTGATTCTCTTCCTCACAAATCGTTCTCAGAACCTTTTTGGGGAAATATTAGGGTTTTGGAGTTTCATCTGGCCAACATCCAGCCAAGGATCTGAAATGGCAGGAGCTGGAATGCGTCTTGTTTGATTTTGCGTGTAACTGTAATGTGTTGCCAAAACCAGGGGAGAGCATTGGATGAGGTGGAGAACGCGTGCCCCTCACGTTGGATTGCTTAAACTGCCGCAGCGGGCTTGAGCATGGTGAAACGGGCATAGACATGTTTGCTCTTCCAGGAATAGGGCTGCTGTACCACAAACATTGTCAGTCAATCAAAATTGTGGGAAACGGTACAAGGTAAGGATGGAAGTAGAATACCTGTGTGGTGAAGGAACAGCAGTGGAAAAGCCATTGAAATCTCTCATGCTCACTCCAATGTCCTTCAGAGGAGTAATAATCTTCCGAGATGGCAACTCCCTGTTGGACTGCAAAAAGATCAGTATAAGGAGGGTGAGCATTCAGAACGTATCCTGTGAACGAAATACCATAGCATTTTTGTCCCCCTTGTACACTAAACAATTTATAATGAAATAAAGTAGCACTTGCAGACATTGCCAGCCTAGTAAGTAGGTTAATTATCGCCCTTCAACACCCCCTCCCCCCCCCCCCCCCAAAAAAAAAATGACAAATGTGCCAGAACGGCCATTAAGTACTCAAATCAGGGATCCACTATAAGATGTTCAAAGCAAACAACTACGTATATAATAATGAGAAAAAACTGACATTGCTTAACAGGAAATAATACCATTGCGTGTCTGCCATCTGCAGGAGAAGACAATGTGTTTCTCAATACACTGGATTTTGCAGCTCTCACTGCAGGATGGTCCTGCACAAAAGGGTGATCCATCAACTGGGCCGCAGAGGGACGAGATGCAGGGTTACGTTTCAAGCAAAGCTGCAAGAAACTTTTCCCTTCCTCTGAGAAACTGTCTGGGATTTCAGGTATATCTTTACTGTTTGCGATCTTAAATATTGCTGCTACCTGCAAAATAGTATTAGATGACATTGGCTCAGTGTTATTCACCACAGTGGCACAGTTACATGGAAGAAATTCACAACTTCTAAGTAAAAGCCTACCCCCTCATATTGGTGCCAAGGAGGTCTTGCCGTCGCCATTTCAATAATGGTACAGCCCAGACTCCAAATGTCCACAGACAAACTGTAGCCTTTACTGTTCATTATAACCTGAACGTTTCCCAAACGGGAAAACTTCATTCAGACACTACCACAAACAATCAATGAAGTTCAGTATTAAAATAACTCACCTCAGGAGCCATCCAGTAAGGACTTCCTTTGAAAGAGCGTATTTCAGCAAAAGATGATATCTGCTCAACAAAGTAAAAAAAAAAAAAAGAATGAATGGGTTTACAGAGGAAAAACAAAAGCAAGCACAATCGTGTACCCTCGTTTTGAGCTAAAAAATTGTTAATTGTTAAGAATCCTTTAGCTGGGCATGCAAAGAAGGGCAATAGGCCACCGCCCTTCCAAAACTTTCCTTCTCCACATTTATGTGAGTAAGCACTAGGCAGATAACTGTATACTTGGGTTTACGAGAAACTAGAGTCCGCACCTACTTTAATTCCTTTTCTATTAGAAAATATGGATGTTAATGCAGTTGAGTAATGTTTACTCCAACTGCGATTTGAAACTGCATAGTACTCTTTAAGGATGCATACAAGCATCCTCAGTGAATTTCCAGGGTCCACAGGCAAAAAGACTACTGTGGGTCGTACAAAATGGAGAGCACTCAGATAAAATCAGCAGTTGACATTTTAAGTCAAGAAAAAAACTAAATATTTTGATAATTGAAAGTGCTAAACACAGACAGATAGACCGAGGGGGTCAGAACATACATGCTTAGCCATGCCAAAGTCAGCAAGCTTGACTTCACCACTAGGACCCACAAGTATGTTTGCTCCTTTGATATCTCTGCCAAGAAAATAAGCATGACATGATTATTCCATTCTGTGCTATATGACTACCTATGGAATGAGAACAAAGTTTTAGACAACAAAACAACCTGTGGACAGTGTTCCGCCCGTGCAAGTAAGCAAGACCAGCAAGAATTTGCCCAGTGTAATTACGAATCACAGGTTCCTTAAAAGGGCCATACTCTCTTAGTAATTTGTGGATTGAACCCCCCGAAACATACTCAAGATAAATGGAAAGTGCTTCATCACTCTGCATACAGAAACATGTATGGTTAGAAAGTGTAACAAAACATCATGTACACTGAGCACTATGATACAAGTCACACAAAAGTAACCGCGGAGGTGGATAAACAATAGAACACAGAAGGAAATGCAACTAAGTCAAAACAACAACATCAAACAAAATAAGGCACCATGTACATACTAGCCCCCACGCCCATCCCCCAGGTCTACCACCAAAAAGAACCGTACATGCATGTACGAACATTACCTGAAACGTGTAATGGCTTGCAAGAGTACCAATACCGCACAAACCACTGAATGAGGCATTGGAGCACAGAATTAGTGTTGCCATCGTACGTGTATACAATACCAGATCTTTTCTTTGACATGTTATGTTCAAATAGTGATGAGGCCCTAGTAAATGAATAACCTTTTTTGTATGAATCCCCCAACCCTTTTTTCTAGAATAGTCAGTCAAGCACAAATGCAATACATAAGTATCTGTGGAATCTCAATAAATTCATCACAGCTTTCTACTAGCTCACAAAAATGAACATATTCATATCAGTCAGTATATGCATGGAATAAAAAATGTGATACAAACAATTATTCAAACTAAATTGATGCAGAGATAACTGAAATGGTTTATGAAATAGAACTTACCAGCTCACTTCCATGATACTGCACTATGTTTGGGTGAGAGAGTTGTCTAAGCAAATCTATTTCCTGTCAATACCAAAAATAATCATGTGGACCAGTCAGTGAAATAAGAGATAAAAAAAATACTTGCTATTCATGAGATGGCAAACCAAGCCAATTATGTAAGACAGCAGCAGCAAGTACCTGATTTAATTGTTTGAGTCGTTCCTTTGAGTGTGGATCGTCCATAATAACTTGAACCTCCTTAATCGCACAAAACTCCCCATTTTCACTGCATTGTTGAACAATCATAAACTAAGGATACTTTTGTAATACAATTGAATACTATGTCAGTTTATTTGCATTGCCATATCTCTAATGAATAACTGTAGCATGAGGTGCAATTCTAATGCATTAACTTTCACTAGATATCACAAATTTTCCGTGATGTAAGGGGGGAGGGGGGGGGGGGGGGTGCAAAAATGTTTACCTGTTAAATCCAAGGTAAACCTGGCCAAATGTACCACTCCCTAGCAGTTTCCCTTTCTTCCATTGCGACTGGGACTGTGACCAGGTAGTGGGAGATGCAGGAAGAGGTGGACAGGAACTGGGAGATGAAGGAAGAGGCGAGCAAGGACTGTGGGCTGGAGGAAGAGGTGAGCAAGCACCAGAAGCTGGATGTAGAGGCGAGCAAGCACCAGAAGCTGGGTGAAGAGGTGAGCAAGCAGCAGAAGCTGGAAGAAGAGGAGAACAAGCAGCAGAAGCTGGAGGAAGAGGCAAGGGATGTGGTGGGCTCCTCAAACCATCCATCTTTCTTATTGGTGACCTCGGGCTAAAACCAAATTCTCTAGAATTTCCATTGCTCACAGCGAATGCATGGCCTTTTGGGACAGGAGAGAGACTCCTTGTTCTTGGAGCAAAGAGATCTTCAGATATCGTTCTTCCACGTGAACCATTGGCTTCACTAGTTGAAGGTTCATCACTTTGCAAATGAAGTTCTCTAACAGTAGACATAGGAACTTCAAAGAACTTCTGATGCTCCTGTGGCATACTACAAGACATGAAACGCTTGTTTTCATTTATGGTCCTATCTGAATCAGAAGGCATATTTCTTTCCCTCGTAAAAGCAACTGGATCCGTGGACCTAGAAATTACAAAGCAGTCAGTGAACATCAGAGAACATATCAAAACATGACAGTACAAGGCCTCTAAATAATATACTTATTTAAACAGACATAGTGGAGAAATCCCCAAAACTTATCTGAGTGCAAAAGAAAACGAGATAGATTAATATCTTGCAAGGATAAACAAAGAATCGTCCCCAAAAAAAATTCTTAACCTGCACTTAAAGGTTGATAGCTCTAGTTTCGACTTTCGAACAGATGAAGCAGGAAATACATGTCTGTTCACTTGTTATTACTGTAATTCTACTTTGGCAAAATAGCCATTTATTACTCAAAACGGCCGTTCTAGTCCTCACACTCGAGTTTTGGGCCCAATATCATCCCAGAACTATGAAGATGACCGTTTGAGTCCTAACTTTGCCTTTTGGGCTCAACTTCATCCATAAAAATTATTACAGTGCTATATTGGGCTCAATTTCATCCATAAATTATTATAGTGCTATATTATATAGATTTATACGAATAAATAGCGTTCAAAGCAACTATAATTGCTCCCACAAAATTCATTTAGACAGGTATATCTAAACGGTGCCATTAGAAGGAAAAAACAGCTTGGAATTATTAATTGCCACTAAAGAGTTTTTGGATGAATTTATTTTTCTATCTCCAATGGCTAGTTGTGTTGGAGGTCACCAAGTGCAGTAGTGTAGCATCAATATACAAAGTTGAGTTGAAATAAAAGTTTAAAGACTGTACTACACTTTGAATGAAATTGAGCCCAAAATGCAAAGTAAACGATTGTCTCCATAGTTCTAGTATGAAATTGAGGCTAAAAGTAGAGTTTTAGGACTAAAACAACCATTTTGCAAGTTGAGGTATGGAACTGAGGCTCGAGTGATAGTTCAGGGACCAAAACGGCTATTCTGCCTTCTACTTTTATTATATTTGTCAACAATTAACACGCCTTGGTATCCTGATCTATCCAGTCCTCGACCTATGTTTACCAGAGGGGGAGGGGGAGAGAGAGAATGAATGGGAGAGATGGATGGTTAGGATTGTCGAACTGGAACGACCTAGAGAAGGTCAACTGCTGCAGTTGGTGGGAATCCTCACAGTTCACTCTTAACTCTGCCCTTGACTCAAACCCCCTCAAATACGTTGCACACCTAATTGAAGGGAAGACAATAAAGCAAAGCCTGCAGATCGACCTATCTAGGCGATCATCACCCCCAATTTGATCGATCAGAGTAGCACGCAATTACTGCATCCCAAATGAGGAAATTCTAGAGACAAAACATGCCGCAGCAAATTGGGAATCGATCGAGCCATAAAAAGGCACACCAACCATTCCGCGACGAGCGACTCACCTCAACCCATGGTGATACTGCGTGTCGTCCAACGACCCGGCCGAGCACACGCTGGACTCCTCCGCGGACGAGCAGCCGTCACCGGCCGCCGCGGCGGCCGCCAGCACCTCCTCGTACAGGGTCCCGGCCACAGCGACGGGCTCCACGGGCATCGGGAGCTTGTACCCTACCAAGCCATCATGATGCCCCGGCGCGGCGCCGCGCCGGCCGCCCCGCGCGGGCGCGGCGCCGGGGAAGTCGAGGCTGTGCGCCTTCCTGTCCCGCGGCGTCGGCGTCGGCGACGGGGACGGGGACGGCGACTCGAGGTCCGCAGACTTGCGCGGGGACGAGGCTGCGGAGACGGACCCGGCGCCCGGCTTCGCCTTGGACCTCGACCTCAGCTTGCTGCGGTGCCACCACGCGGGCATCGCGCCGCTGGCTGTCGCCCCACCCGGGGGCCACCACCGACTCCGCGCTCGCCGGGTAGCGTTCCGCCGCCGAGCTCTCGAAGTGCCGCGGCGCGATGGATGGAGGGAGAGGAAGGGAGGGGAGGGGAGGGAGAGAAGAGGGCGAGGCGAGGCAAGGCGCGCCGCGCGAGGAAGGCGCGAGGTAGGAGCCGAACCGAAGCCGACGGCGCCTGGCTTTAGGTGAGGGGGGAGAGAGACGAATGGGGGAGATATTTTTGGATTTCTTTTCTCTTTTTTTCCTTATAAAAAATGGTGCGGAAGTGGTGGAGAGGGCAGTGTCAATGTGTCGTAGGACTGTAGGAGTAGCACGCGTGTGTGCGCGCGCGCGCGCGCGACTACGCGAGTTACTGCGCGCAGGTGGGTGGCAGCTGCGGCGACGGCGACGGCGCCTCGGCGCGGCGGGGTCCCGGTGTCAGCGACTCGGCGTGCCGTCCTGGCCGGGCCGGCGGTGATGGTGGCGGAGGCGGTGGTGGCGGGACTTGTGCCTTTGGCCGCTTGCGCGTGGCGGCTTCGTCCCGCTCGGGCGGCTGCAGGCTGCACAGCGGGGCCCGCCGCGCCCGTGCGCGGGGATTTCTTTTCTCCGTTTTGCGCGCGTGCGCGCGGAAGGGAAGGGAATGGAATCTTCGCGGATGGTGGTGGTGGTGGTGACGAGTCGAGCCCGGGTTTGGCGCGCGCGGGAAAGGCTTGGTGGCGTACGCCACGGCCGTGGGCCCCCTACGGTCGGCCGGGTAGGACCAGCTGACGTGGCAGGAGAGTAGGGGTACTATTAGTGGATTTGTTTCCCATTTTTTTTCTTTTCTGGAAAAAAAAAGAACAAGGATCGGTAGCAGGGTTTTTTTTACCGACAGAATACCGCGGTAACCGGCCGGTTACCGGTCATACCGGTCCGGGCCAGTACCGGTACCGGCCGGTTTGAAAAAACCGAAATTTCAAATTTAAAATTGGAGGAAAAAATGGTAAAAAAATTCCTAAAAATACTTCATGATTTATAGATTCCAATGGTGTCAAAATTTTTCAAATTTGACTACATTTAGAATTTTTTTCGAAGTCCCGAAGTAAAAAAAAAGGCCCATTAAGGCCCGTTAGGCCCATTAAATCATGAAGGTCGAAAAATATACTAAACGCACTCAAATTTGAAAAACTTTGACATCATTGGATTCTATAAATCATGAACTATTTTTAGAAATTTTTTCAGCATTTTTTTAAAAAAAATAAATCTGAAATTTGAAAATACGACCGGTTACCACCAAACCGGTCGGTAAACCGCTCAAACCGGCCGGTAACCGGTCAAACCGGCCGGTATACCGGTCCGGAACCGATTGAACTGGGGTTCAAACTCAAAATTTGAATTCGACCGGTTTCTACCGGTAACCGGTCAAACCGGACCGGTATACCGGTACCGCCGGCCGGCGGTTACCGGCTACCGGTCGGTAAAAATAACCCTGATCGGTAGCCAAGCCAAAGGGAGATGACGGATCTCTCTGATGCAAACGGCATGGAAGAAAAAAGGGTTAGGAAACTGCTCGTCCTGTCATGTCGCTTCCTAAATTAGGGCAAATGAAAGGAGGGATTGATGCGTGGCACACACATGTAGAAAAGAATCCGGCGGATAATACCACAGCTCATCCCCCACCTACACGCGGAGATGCTTTTTGGGTTAGGCGAAGGGGGTGCTTAATTACACAGATGCTTATGGATGATAACGACTACTACTCTACATTTAATTTATACCTTTGCTCTTTAATCGTCTTCTGAGATGTCGATCGTTTCCACTTTAGTTTTAAGCACGAAAGTTTAACTACCTACCACAATTATGGCATCAGATCATGCTATCATTGAATTTGAAAAAACCTCCTCGAACCAAAAGAATATATCTTCACGATCATTTTCAAATGGTTCTTTGGTGATTTTAGTTATTTTTTATTTTTCAAACAATCTCGATTCTTGATGTGGTTTACATGAAAGTTGTAGCTCTTAATATGTTGTACAACTTTATAGTTGACAACATATTTATCTGGAGCAGTATAGAGTCCCAAATATTAGTTTTAACTTCTCAAATTTTGAAATTCAATTTCCTTGAATTTTTCAAATGTCCCCTTATTTTTGCATGGTTTATACTACAATTGATCTCTCCATATGTTGTACAACTTTGTGGTTGGCAATATTTTATCTAGAGTGTTTTAGAGGCCTAACTATTTGTATTAAGTTCTCATAATTTAAAATTCATTTTTTGAAAGTTTTTAAACAACTTTTTAGCATAATTTATACAAAAGTTGTAGATTTCAACATGATTTATAACTTCACAAATTTGCTGTACTCAATGAGCTCTAAAACTTTGCAGTTAGAATTATTTCCATTTGAGATCATTTATTTACAAGTCCAAACATTCAATAAAAATGACATTGTAAAAAACTAAAGACATGTGTGGCCCACATGCCACTTATGTGCCACCCAAAACAACCATCAAAATCACTATTGTGGGGCTAATTTATCCGGTTTCAAAAGTTCATTAAGAGAGGTATATTGTCCGGTATTCGAGTTCAATTATGTTTTCGTTTGTAAATTCGATGGAATCTTTACGGGGGCAAATCAAACTTCACTCATCTTTTTTATTTTTATTGTAAAAGGCAACAAGCAGCCGAGCTAAAATAGAGTACGCGGGTATATTGGCGGCCATAGAGTATTGAGTATAGGCTCGTACGCCGCCTGCTAATATATATTGCTTGCCAGCTCGAAGTGTATCATGAAAGGATCGAGAATGATCAAAAGGGGGTGAATTAGACAAGTAGTAAATTTTTCGCAAATCAATTCAACCTATCGTTATTTGCCCAATCTCACCCCACAAGTGATTGTGTCAATCTAAACATAAAATAAGTTATACAACCTAAAGCCAAGTCCTATCACAAGTATACTACTTAAAAAAAATAGAGAATACAGAGAAAATGCGGGAATATAAATGAGTGAGAAACTACAAAGCCGGTTTTTCCCGAGGTATCGAAGAGTCGGCACTCTCCACTAGTCCTCGTTGGAGCACCCACGCAAGAGTGTAGCTCCCCTTTGATCTTCGCAAAGACTAAGTACTCTCTACGGGCTGATCCTTTGCCTCTCCGGTGCGGTGGATCGCCCACAACCGCTCACAAGCTTGGCTTGGGCCGCCCACAAGCTCTCCAAGCGGTCACCAAACCTCCGATCACCACCGAACCGTCTAGGTGATGCCGATCACCAAGAGTAACAAGCCTACACTCTCATTTGACCAAGGACAAGGCCAAAGAGGGTGATGGATGCACACAAGTCATTCTTGATCTCTCTAGAGAAGAAGCTCACAAGCAATGGAGTTCACTTAATCCTCCCTAGGGCTCTTGCACTCTCACAAGGTCACAAAGGTTGCTTCAGCTGTTGGAAATGGCAAGAGAGCTAGAATGGAGGTAATGGTAGAGTATAAATACTCACCCTCTCCAAAACTAACCGTTTGAGCAAAAATCAACTTTCTACGAACCGTCAGACCGAGTGAATAGTGACACCGTCGGACCATCCCGCGCCGGTCCGACTCTCACACGCGTACTGCTGGCAACACTGTGTTACAGGGGGCGTCGGACGCATGCCAATGGTCCGACGCACACCGTCGGACCAGTGTCCGACGCCACTGTGCTCTCAGGTGAGCACTGCACAGTTGCTCTCAACGGCGAAACCACGCAGAATTAGTCCGACGCCCTTCGTCGGACTCGATCCGACGCTCACAGACACTCTCTGGACCTCTCTGAAAGTGTCGGACTCTAAGAACCATTGGTCCGACGCGTGTGAAAACTGTGGCACCGTCGGACGCTGGGAAATGGTCCGACGACCATTCCAGCAGCGTCCGACGCTCCCTGGTCTGCTAAAAAGCAACCAGGGGCTGCCACGTACCCGTCAAACCCTAGCCATTGGTCCAACGACCATACTAGATAGAGTCCGACGCTTTTAAATTGATCAAAACTTCGCCGAATCGAAAACTTTCCAAAACGAAGTTTGATTCTCTCTCTCAAGAGTCTCCCTGGGCTGTCTAGAGCTATGTTGGACAAGTGTGCATTACATCTACACTCTCTAACTTTGTCCTAAGTCAAGCTACCCATCCAAATCCCTCTTAATAGTACGGTCAAATGGAAAAATAAAACCTAAGACTACTCCAAGCAATCGACACTTGGGACTAGTCTATCACCGTTTTGTCTTCCATCTTCTGAAAACCGAATCGATTTCCATCACTAGGGGCTTGAACTTGCATGTTATTATAACCTAACCTTTAGGTTATCATGCAAAACACACATTAGTTATAATAACTGTCTTATTGTCATTAATCACCGAAACCAGTAGGGCTTCATATCTGATCAAAATTTGTGCGCTGATTGATCTGGACTCTTCTTTTGATGTGCGTACCATTTATTTATTCAACAAATCTTCGTGACATTTCACCAACACAAGCAGTGAATGTATGTGAAAATTGATCTTCTTCACAAAGTTGTCTAACAATTTTTTTAGCTAGTTGTCTACTCCCTCCGTTCCAATTTATAAGTAGTTTGACTTTTTTATCTCTAAATTTAACCACTCGTTTTATTCAAAAATTTGTAAAGTATCACTTTTTTTATAACCTGATTTATTAATAAAAGTTCTTCAAGAATACGTTAAATTTTACTTTTTTTACATAATTTTTTTTTGCATAAGACGAGTGGTAAAATTTAGGGTTGAAAAAGTCAAACGACTTATAAATTAAAACGGATTAAGTAACATTTTACTTATCCATAAATCAGGTCTCTTTGATACTGTTTCAAAACCTCATTGGCGGCATGGATGCTTGAGGTTGTCTTGGAGTTGGGGAGGTGCATAGGAAAAGGAAGACTACACAAGGGAAGAGAGAAAGGGGTTCGGGATAGTGCTAAAATAAGGAAGTGAAGTTCCTCCAAACAGATACATCCTGATCCTGATCTAACATTATTATTAGAAAACAATAGCTTAAACATCAAACATCAATCAAATATAAAGCACGAACTATAATGTAGACAAAGTGCAAACTGGCACAAGATTACAAAGGCGCACAGGATCGAGCAAATTTTTTAAAAAAACGTCTAATGATTTGCACCACTAGCCGCCGGAAGCATTTTTACTTGTTTCATACAGCGTTGACTATATATTATATGTATATATGGCTAATTGGCTATCATCAAGATCCTTACATTTCAGATCTTGGGGACGATCGACGCCCCGTGACATGAGGAAGCATGGCTTGTATATGTATATTTATAATATTGTCTGGTCGATAGATTAACCAAAATTAATCGGTAGATTCTTGAAGATAAGAATATATAATCGCACATGCATGCCCTGATAGGCTGATAGCAACACCAGGAACCACATTTCGGATAGGCCTTTCGGATACATAAAGAAAGCTGGATTAGGTGCGCAGGCACACTCACGCAGATATCTTCCGTCCGATCATCGCAGCTGCCTCGCGGCAACAAAAATCCAAGCAGCAAGGAGCAAAAAAAAAAAAAAAAAAAAAAAAAAAAAAAAAAAAAAAAAAAAAAAAAAAAAACTCAGATAGCGACGAGAATGGTTATATCTATACCTAATAATGATATTAGTGCCAAAATTTCGTCCAATCTTAACAATTTAGGACTGAGTCGAGCCAAGCAGGCTCGACATCCCGCATTAGGCACAAGCTCGTTTTGCTAATTCGTCCGATGTTAATACCCCAACCGCAAAAGATTAGAATAATCAGCGCGATCTCTCCGAGTTGACGCCGATGGAAGATCACGACACTTGTGATGAATGCAATCTCGCCTCTTTTCATGTTTGCCAAGTCAAGACTCAAGAGCTAGCTTCACTCTGAGGCTAGTAAGTAAAGCCATCGTTAACTTCCTCGCCCTCTTTTCATACATCCTGCTTCATTAACCCTTGTCTAGCTAGTTACTTATTATACTAACTAGCTAAGCATGGACTAGTTTGTTTATAACTGAACTAGCTTAACGCAAGCTGGTGGTACGTCGTACTACCAGTCAACAGGTAATTAAAGATATACACTGGCTTTCAGGAGATGGTATATATTTGTCATGGTAAGTAAGATGATTGCTGACCTCCGTTGCTCTGTCGGTTTCTGGAGTCCGAAATCTTACGCGTAGCTTCAAGCCGAGTTACCTTCATGGCAAGGTCTTCAGCAAAAAAAGAAAAGAATACTACCACGACATTTGTTCTTGGATTATTTGCTCCCATGACAATATACAATAGAGTTGCTCCAATGATTACACATGGCCCAATTCGTTTCATCGTTACTGTCAAAAAGTGGACAAATCTGGTATTGGCTCACACCACAAAATCCCTACACCACCAGTACAACAAAAGTCCAATCCACCAGCCCCACCAGGCACCAAAATTTCGAACTGATGCTACAACAGTTCATCGATAAGATCAAAACCTGGCGTACGCCACAAAACACAACACGTCATCTCGATTAAATAATAAACAAATTCTAATCAGAAAAACCACTCACCCTGTCACGAGGGAGACAATGCTTTGATTCGCCATGAACCAGCCTCGCTATGACCAGACTCCTGATCCCTCAGCATTCTTGTGTAATGCTCAAGGGTGTGTGTTCGCTCGTCTATCTTGTCGTTGCATTCTGTGTCCTCGGCCAACTTCACTGCAGCCCTTTGAGATACCTCGAAGTTATCTGCAGCCTCCTGCACCTGACGGGCCCTTTCTTCTTTTCCCAGCTGTATGAGAGCCACAAGCAGGCTCTTCAGCTCATTTTGGGCACCACCTGTCAGCCCCATCCCTTTGAGATGCTCCACAAGGGCCATTTCCTCCCCGGGACTGCATGCATAAATAAAGACAAGGTGAGTCCACATTGACAAACAAACCCAAATCAGCACTAAAACTGCAGGTTGCCGACCTTCCAGCTCGTATCTTGCCACCTTTTTTTTGCCGCCTTGCTCCTCGTGATTTGCTGACATTGCTGGATATGACCGAAGCACTTGATTCCCTGGTTGACCTGTCCACAGAGAATTCAGAGTTTCACACTGATAGGTAACATGACACAGATAGGATTCGATTTTAGAGTTCTTTCTAAAAAAAAAAAAGATATTATGAAACTATGTAGTAGCGAAATGATAAACAGAGATAACACAAGTTGTGCAACTCGATATGGTGCAAGGTGCAACCTCTTACCTTGTGGTATATGCACTCATTTCACTGAAGCTAGTGCTCACTTCTGAAACGTTGTCATCTTCAACATCCATAAACCGATCTTCTGACTGGAGTTTGGCAGCAAGCGACAATCTCCTCTGACGGACAGCCAAATAGCGTGCTACATATTTACCAATCTTCAACAGTCCTTCCTGGTACTCAGATATCAGTAATGTGGCACATTCTGAAGCTGCATCTCTGACAGTTTCAACCAGATCATGCCTGCTAAGCATATAAGCAACTCTAAGAGCTTCTTCCCATTCCCTTGCCATAATATAATAACTTACACCTCTTTCAGCATCTGAACAGTACTCCAGTGCAACTCTAGCAGCCTCTCCTGGCTTGCCAAGCGCCTGGAACTCATCACATAACTCGTGTGCAAGTTGAACAATTTCTTCCTTTTTTAACTTCAAAAGACCTGCAACGGTAAAAACACCTCTCCAGTCCCCACAAGCGCGGTAGGCTCTCAGTGACTTCTGATATGATGAACAGCACTGATAAGTCAACGCGGCATCTTCAAAGCATTTCTCTCCAGAAAGATGGTCACCCCATGCCTCAAGAATTTGATTCCTTTTATCTGGTTCATTAAATAACTGGAGGCCCAGTGGGAACAGCTGAGGATTACCATTAAGGAGTTTCATGCAATCCTCATGGTACTCATCGCCAGCAGAAACAATGTTTCTGAGAGCACTCTCATATCTTCCAAGCCTTAAATCAATCGTGTACCTCATGATAGCAGGAGGAAGGCTTTCAAGACTCTTAAGGAAAGGAAGGAACTCTTTTGGATCTTTTTGTGAATTCAAAGCAACGATAGCAGCAAGATTCAGATCATACAACCCCAAAGCAGCACTGAAAACTGCTTCAGTGTCCGTTAACCAAAGCAAGTGCTTCAGTGACTCTTCAGCAGAAGGGTAGAGTTTTCGCTTGGCATCATCAAGCCCAAGAAGTTCTGATTCTCGAATGAGTTTTATTCTATTCAGTGCCTGCTCCAACAATGGAGGTTCACTACGGGCCAAAGTGGTCAATATACAAAGTTCTCTTGATGAGCTCTCCTCTATTTGTTCCTCAAGGGCTTTTCGAACTGCCATAAGTACAGAAGTAACTTTGTTACCCAAAAATAAACCAGGTGAACTTTCATTATCCGCCATTGGGACCTCACACTGATCAGGAAATGATATATTGGCTTCATACAAGTTACTGCTGACATTATTGTTCTTCATTGAGCAAACAAATTCAGTGATATGGGTAAGGTTATTAACTTGCTTAACAAAGTCTGCTGCTGAATTCATAAAAGCATTCCAACCACAATAGTCAACAATGATATTGAAATCTATGCGATGCCGCCTCACCATGTCTATTGCATCTTTGAAACGCCTCTGAACCAGTGCTTGAACAATTGAAACAAGGACTAGCTTCCTGGGGTAGGTACACTCTAAGTTACCACGTATTGTTTGCATTATGACAGCTGCTTCATCACCATGGAGAACACCAACCAACTTCGCTCCCTTTTCCCACACAGTGATGTGCTCTTTGCTTTGCTTTCCACGAGCAGGACTACTGACAAGGCCATCAATTGTCACGTCGATATCTTTAAGTAAGATCTCATTGACATCCACAATGAATAGAAGATCTTGCTTAGTAGTCACAAGCAAGTGGCTCATAAATGGCTCAGTGGCTCCATAAGCACTGGAGTAGAATGTGAGGCTGCTGCAGTTGTTGCTCAATAACCTTTTGCCCATATAAAGCTTGCCGGTTTCATCAAGTCCAAAGAGAAAGGGTTTTGCCATACCATTTTCATAGCACAGAACTGCAGTCATCCAAGGACACGATGCTGGAAAACAAAGGTCAGAACCAATGCCACTGAATTGTGCTGGTGGACACATATTCAGAAGATTTAAACTTGAGCAGTACTCAATAATCCTTCCTCCACTAATTTGAATGAAGGCTGAACCCCTTTTTGCTGGGTTTGGAGAGACTCCAATGACTGAACTCTCCAACTGCACTTTCTTTGATACTCTAGCATGCCAACCAGATGAACTCACTGAGCCTGGCACAGAATCCTCTGAACATCTAAGTTCAATCTCATTGATGAAAAACAGTGAACCATGCTTATCTACGAGGTTACTGGCTTCATTATAGCAACAGATACCAATCAAGGTGCGTGTATCTATCCAAGTGAGGTGCATACAGTTATTCAAAGTGAAGTCAGAACAGCACGGGTCAACACTTATCCCATTGCCTTCAAATTCTTCCCAGGTATCTGGTGCTAGAAGTTCCACAATAGACAAGCTGCCATTTGACAGATAAACAGCCAAGTGGCTCTTCGAGTTATTGGTCACAAAAGAAACCTCATTCACCGCACAAGGAAATGCGAGGTGGAACAGAGACATGGGAGGTGGCATGAGGCCCAAAATAAGAGGAGTAACAAGAACATGGGAACCATCGATCACAAGTGCAACTGAACTCTCACTGACTGCTGTAGTCCAAGCGAACTTGTGAATAGTGACCTGGCCACTCAATGTCCAGCAAATCAGATGCATTGGTTTCGTTGGATCCCAAAAGAACCTCACCCCCTCTTCCTTTGTGTATCGCAGTTCATGTTTCAAGTACCAGTGATTGTTCCTGCAACTCCATATTTTGATAACATCATGCTGACCAGAAGAAACCAGAGCAGCAAGGATCTCAGAATTACAGTTCCACTTTAAAGCTTGAATGGCAACCTCTGCTGGTTCATCAATAGAAAAGTGGCTCCTCTCTAAGCCATTCTTCTCAAAGAAAACAATGAGAGGGCACTTTCCCACAGTTCTCCTATCAAGGGCTGTAGCAACCTTGGCTCCACTAGGCATCCAATCTAGCGATGCTCCCATAAAAGTTTTGGCATCCGAAGAAGAATGCACCTTTCCCGATTCACGTTCCCAGACATTAAGTTTTGTGGGGCTAGAAGAGCTCTCAGGGGCTACAAGTGTAGCGAAATACTTCCCATCCCCTCGCCAAGAAATTGAGCTTTGGATCTGACCACCAGTACTTTCTATGTTGCCAATGGTAGTGTCCTGAGAAGAAGGATGTTTAGAATTGAGAGAGATAACATGTGTGCGCACACACACAAAAGTAAGACTTTAATATATTATAAAACATACTTGAGGGTCAAGAGAAGTCTCAAACAACACTTCCCAATCCTGTGTGATGACAAGAAGTTGCCCGAGCCCAGTGGTGACGGAGAGAAGGGCCCCATCGGGGCTAGAGGCAATGGTGTTGACACCACCTTCCAGTCTTCCGACAACTTCAGTTGTTTTCTCGTCCACGTTATACAAGAGCAGGCAACCAGCTGAGGAACCAAGGAGTAGAGACTCCCTCTCCATAAGATAATCCATGGCAACAATGCAATCTCCAGGATCAAGAACAACCTCCTCCATGTCAGAGTGTCGGTTAGCAATTTTGCTCCATTGCAGTGGTTGCTGCAGAAGTGAGACGAAAGCAGGATAGTCAGCACAACATGAAAAGCTACAAGATGAAGTTGTTGGCTTAGCGAAAGTTTATCCTGGACGGAAAAAAATAAAATTATTGGCTCACAGTAACATTTTAGTAAGTGTTTGCTGGCTTTTTAGCGTAGATAAAGGCTGGGTTTTTTTTTAGCCTGGAAGCAGTGAATGAGAGAAGCAAAAACTTGTATTGGTCCGCAAGGGACGGGGTGGAAATTGAGACCTGTTCCTGGGTGAAGGACGCGGGGAGTGAGACGGTGTAGATGAAGTTGGCGGAGGAGGCGAAGAAGGCGCGGTGGCGCTCCGCGTCGATGGCGGAGGCGACGAGGGTCTCGCCGTCTATCTGGAGCTGGAGCTGCTGCGGGAGCCTCGTCACAAGACGCAGGTTCCTCATCCCGCCGCGCCGCCGCTGCCAACGTCGAGGGTTTTAGTAGGAGGTCGATCGAGGAATTTTTATTTGGTTTGCCTCTGTATCTCTCTCTCTCTCTCTCGCTCGCGCTCGCTCGCTTTTTGGAGCCCGCTGGAGACGGCAGTCGGCGGCGGCCGTGGGTGGAAGAGAGCCGGCGACGGTGGCGGCGGCCGTGGGCGGGAGCCGGGACGTGACGGCGGCTGTGTTTTGTTCGGTCGAAGAAATTGGCTAGGTTAACACGAGGAAAGGAAACCGCCGACGGCCCACAAGGCCCAAAACAATGATTCGGGAGACTGTGTTGCTTGTTTTCTTTCACTTTTACAACTAGAACTACAAGCGCGGCGTTGCCGCGCTCAAGTCGATTTGACCAGTGTTATTGTCATGGTCTCTGTTGAATTTTGGGTCATGACTCATCGGGTGACTTGCTTTTGTCATTGCTGGGAGGAAATCGCGCATGGAAATTACTCATATTGATAGAATTTGAATTTGAGTGTTGCAAGGATCTTAAGGCATGTTCTCCAACATCTTTGTATCAAGTGGGATATGGTGTGGATGTGAACAGGTGGGATTAATTCTTAATACTCCCTCTATCCCAAATTATAACACATTATCTTTTTTTTTAAGTCAAAATATCTTAAGTTTGACTAAATTTATATAATAAAATAATAGCGTTACAGAAAAGGTAAGAGCTTTTGTGCAAAAAGGCATAGCCTTATCCCATCTCACATCCAGAAAATGTCTAATTAAAGTACAGGGGATTAAAGAACAAATATGCGAGCAATGATTGAGTATATCTGAAGCAAAATCTAGCGAGGGGATAAATTATACATATGGTCAGATTGTCAGCTCTTTCTTTCAAAATCAAAAATCCAGATAAACATACACAATAGAATTAAAATATATGATAAAATATATATGCTCATGGGCTGAAATAGAAACTATAGCATTATTAGGGAGTCCTTTTGATATATATAAATTAGAATAGAGAGATATAGCTGATAATATTTTGACAAAAACTTTGGAACTAATAGCAATAGATGTACTAAACTTAACTACAAATGTAATCAGTGGAAGCACACGATGTATATCTAATCAATCCATACATGGCAGTTAACTTGATTTGGAGGGTTCTTTGTCGCTGGAAACGACGAGCACACGGGAACAGAGGCAACTGGCGCTGTGCAGCTCTTGTCTTCATCATCACCAGGCCAGGATCACTGCAGACTGGTGCCAGCTTTGCCGCTGCCTCTGGCTGCAGATAACTGGATGAATAATATAATACTACCTCCGTCCGCAAAAGAACAACAACAACAACAACATAAGCCTTTTATCCCAAGCGAGTTGAGGTAGGCTAAAGATGAAACCCACAAGAGACCAAGATTAGAGAAACACAAAACGGACACAAGACGAAAGGTAGAGTTAGGGATAAACAGAAAAGGAAGCAAAGGTCACGGTTCAGGCACATTGATTACTAACCTCCAGGCGCTCCTATCCATAGCTACTTCCTTGGAGATATTCCACTCTTTAAGGTCTCTCTTAACCGACTCGTCCCAAGTCAGTTTAGGCCGACCTCTACCTCTCTTAACATCTTCGACCCACTTTAAAACCCCGCTGCGCACCGCCGCATCAGGAGGCCTTCGTTGGACATGTCCAAATCATCTCAACCGATGTTGAATCAGTTTTTCCTCAATTGGTGCCACCCCGACCCTCTCCCGAATGTCCTCGTTCCAGATTCTATCCCTTCTTGTGTGCCCATAAAAGGTAAGTTTTATAGGACAGCGATTCGCCCGGCGATGCTATACGGTGCTGAATGCTGGCCTACAAAAAGACGACATGTCCAACAACTGAGTGTAGCAGAGATGCGTATGCTACGTTGGTAAACTTCTACTGTTCCTCTTTGACCATTCGTCTTATTTAATTTTTTTATATAAATAATAAATTAAATAAATTATTATGAAAATATATCTAATAATAAAATAAGTCATAACAAAATAAATAATATTTATTATAAATTTTTGAATAAGACGAACGGTCAAACAGAGATCGTAGAAGTCAAAGAATTGTATCCTTTTGAGGACGGAGGGAGTAGCACTGACCTATAATAATAACATAAATTGGGCCCTGCAAATCTATTTAGCTATGAAGTGATCTAGAAGTCCTCTTTAAGAAATCTGACCAAGCAAATGCCCAAGGCCATGTCATCTGACTGGACAAAAAAAAACAACGCTAATTGCCTTGCAGATGTTAGGTATAAAAATTCAGGAAACATTGCTTACCTATTTATACTCAAATGTGTTTATATGACATGAACACAACCTGGAAGGCTGGAATCAACAGATAATTCCTGAAACTCAAACCAAATATGAATAGTTTAGTTTTGTGCAAAGATGTCCTCTCAGTTGATTCAAACAAATGTAGATGAGTGCATCAATACCAATTCTTTTCATATACATTAAAATGTATATGTCGGTTACCAAAGTTAGGGGTACCCAACTTCCATGCAAAAAAGCTCATTCCCAAACTTGGCCTGGCCCAAGTAAGGCCAGTGGAAGCCCACGAAGGCCGCGTCTACAGAGCCCCACGACATCATTCCACTAATGACAGCCTCCTCGGGAGAGCTCGGGAGAGCGGCGTCCTCGGCGCCCAATTCTCCGATTCGCCCGAGCCTCCCCGGGAGAGCTCGGGAGAGCGGCGTCCTCGGCGCCCAAATCTCCGATTCGCCCGAGCCTCCTCGGGAGAGCTCGGGAGAGCGGCGTCCTCGGCGCCCAAATCTCCGATTCGCCCGAGCCTCCCCGGGAGAGCTCGGGAGAGCGGCGTCCTCGGCGCCCAATTCTCCGATTCGCCCGAGCCTCCCCAGGAGAGCTCGGGCGAGCGCCCGGGAGAGCGGCATCCCCGGCGCCCAAGTCTCCGATTCGCCCGAGCCTCCCCGGGAGAGCTCGGGCAAGCGGCCTCCCCGGCGCCCAAATCTCCGATTCGCCCGAGCCTCCCCAGGAGAGCTCGGGCGAGCGCTCGGGAGAGCGGCATCCCCGGCGCCCAAGTCTCCGATTCGCCCGAGCCTCCCCGGGAGAGCTCGGGCAAGCGGCCTCCCCGGCGCCCAAGTCTCCGATTCGCCCGAGCCTCCTCGGGAGAGCTCGGGAGAGCGGCGTCCTCGGCGCCGAAGTCTCCGATTCGCCCGAGCCTCCTCGGGAGAGCTCGGGAGAGCGGCCTCCTCGGCGCCCAAGTCTCCGATTCGCCCGAGCCTCCCCGGGAGAGCTCGGGCAAGCGGCCTCCCCGGCGCCCAAATCTCCGATTCGCCCGAGCCTCCCCAGGAGAGCTCGGGCGAGCGCCCGGGAGAGCGGCATCCCCGGCGCCCAAGTCTCCGATTCGCCCGAGCCTCCCCGGGAGAGCTCGGGCAAGCGGCCTCCCCGGCGCCCAAATCTCCGATTCGCCCGAGCCTCCTCGGGAGAGCTCGGGAGAGCGGCGTCCTCGGCGCCGAAGTCTCCGATTCGCCCGAGCCTCCTCGGGAGAGCAGCGTCCTCGGCGCCCAACCCTCCGATTCGCCCGAGCCTCCTCGGGAGAGCTCGGGAGGCGGCGTCCTCGGCGCCCAAATTTCCGATTCGCCCGAGCCTCCCCAGGAGAGCTCGGGCGAGCCTCACCCTCGGTGCCCAAATCTCCGATTCGCCCGAGCCTCCCCAGGAGAGCTCGGGCGAGCGCTCGGGAAAGCAGCACTCCTGGGCGCCCAAACCTCCGATTCGCCCGAGCCTCCTCGGGAGAGCTCGGGAGAGCGGCACCAGCTCGGGAGAGCTCGGGAGAGCGGCATCCTCGGCGCCCCAAGTCTCCGATTCGCCCGAGCTTCCCTATCCCCCTCGAGCGCAATCTCGCGAAGACATCCAAGGCACAGGTAATGTCAGCGGAGCAATCTTGGACCACAAGAGATCTCTCTGACCACTTTACAAGCACTGTCCCGTCGGGCGAGACTCTCGACGCAACCGTGCTTCGCACGCCCCTGACGGCCATACCACCTGTCCTCCACGGTATGGTCCACGGTGCGCCGCCCCGTTTCGGGAAAGACGCCCACTGCGCCGTCCACACGAAAGGACGAGCACGATCCCGAGCCTCGGGAAACAGCGCCCCAAGGTGATTCTCCCTCTTGTCACATCGTACGGAAGGATAGCCGGCAGGTGTAAACGCACCAAAGTCGAGCGGACCACGACGGCCATATCCAGAAGACCCAGAGAGCCGACGACAAGACATGGTCAGACGACTGTTTCTACCTTGGAACTCGCGAACCAAGATAGCCATACCCATGCCCCGAAGGCACGGAGAAAAGGCAGCAGCTAGTCAAACGGAGAACGGCAACTCCTCACTATTTTAATAGGTAGCGTCGTAGCCGCCTTTGCCTCTCCCTTGCGGCTATAAAAGGGAGAGCAGAGGCCAGCTTTAAGACAGACAGAAAACAAGGAACGAACCGACGGAGAAGTTCTAAGTTCTCACCCACAGCAAACGACTTGCAAACACTTAGACACTCACAAGAGACCTGGGAGCTCTTCCCTCTCTCGCCTGGCTTGTAACCCCCTACTACAAGCACCCCGGTGCAAGGCAACACGACTCTCCTCTCCACTGGACGTAGGGCTCGCTCGGCCTGAACCAGTATAATCCCTGTGTTCCCCCTTGCACACCATCCGTAGCCTCAACCGCAAAACACATATTTACTAGCCGGTGTTAGCCTCGCCAAAATTAGCACCGACAGTTGGCGCGCCAGGTAGGGGCCTTTTGCGTGTTGATCCCGGTTGCGGATGGCAGCCAGCGTCCCTGCGCTTCCTGCTGGCTCGGTGCTCCGGTTCGGGCCACTGTCCTCGGCCTCGAGATGAACCTCCGCCCAACCCGAGCCTCGGGCCATCATCACCCCGACCCCGGCCCAGCAGGTGGCTGGGAAAGGGACCCCGGCGACACCTCCACCCGTTTCAGGGAAACAGAGGGAACGCCACGCGCCGCTCCCGCCGAACTAGGCGGGGGAAGCGCATCCGCGTCAACCCGACCAATCCGGTGCCCCCCGCGCGAGACACCGCCTCTACGATCATCACCAGCGCAACGCTGGTAGCTCGAGCAGCTAAGTCACAGTTACCCTTAAGTTTCCATGCTTTGTTCATATTTGTGGTCTCGGAATCGATAAATAAGCGTTCTTCAATTATCACGAATTTTGAGATTTAAACTGAAACCTCCCTCACGTCCGAACCTCTCCAGCACTCTTGAAAAAATCCGTGAAACCCGAACAGGCAAGAGAACACCTTTAGGGCATGGCTGGCCGAGCCGCGAGACCGCCTACGCCTCCGGGCTACGGCACCTCCACTCACCACCCATCGTCCGACGGGTGACTTACGCTTCGAGGCAGTTTCATGGAGTTTTTCAAGTACGGGACGAGGGGTAGACGCTTGGGGACCGACGATCTAATTTTCTCTGCGCCTTTTTGATAGCTTTTTCGAAAATTCCGCGCCGAACTCCTTTCTGCACTCTAGCAAAACTTGCGAGATCCAAAGAAGTAAAAGGACACTCTTAGGGCAGGGCTGGCCGAGCCGTGAGATCGCCTACGCCTCCTGGCTACGGCACCTCCACTCACCACCCTCCGCCCGAGGGTCAACTTGCGCTCCAGAAAGATTTCGCGAATTTGCCTGAGTGCGAGAAGAGAGACGGGCGTTTGGGAAATTTAGTAAAAAACGATCTCACTCGAGCCTTCTCTGAGATACCTAGCTGTGTGCGCGACAAAGCGGGAACCCCTCGGGTCGGACTGGCACAGCTCTGGCTCTGTCTACAGCACCGAGGCTACGGCATCCCTAAAAATGCTAAGTCCTCAACTTTCATCACAAAGTCTGATATTTACATGGGCACTCGGCCAAGACTTATTGTTCACAGGACGACAGAGGACTTCGCGCCACAAGCTCACTCCACCGTGGGAAGGACCGTTCATCGTCGCCGAGGTGCAACGCCCCGGCAAAGCTCGCGAACGAGAACGGCGAGGTCTACAGCAACGCTTGGAACATCGAACAGCTACGTCGCTTCTATCCTTAAGATTCCAAGCATTATACTATTTTGAAAATCTTGAAATCGATGAAAAGACCCGACTTCTACTCTTTTTAACATGATTTTAGATTTTCAATCCGAGCCTACACTCGGAAGTGAAATGAACCTTTATTTCACCGCACAGTAAATGCGAGGTTCGGCCTAAACTACGGAAAGGCCGACCCTCCCTCGGGGGCTAGGACGGGGGGAAACCCCGGACTTTCCCGAGATCCGACAATTTTGGAAACGCAAAAATTTCAAAACTTGTCGAATTCGTTTCTCCCTAAAACACGCTTCCTTCCGGAAATCAAGCATGAACTTATAGAATTCGAAGAATGAGGGAAGCCCCAGAAGACAGAGCCGGTCGAGTCGGAGACCGCTTATGCCCCAGGGCCACAGCATCTTCCCTCGCCACTCCGTGTTCGAAGGCTAACCCGCACTCGGAAGAAAACCTATAAGATCTACGCTCGGCCAAGGGAGAAAGCTCGGGAGGAAAACACCTAAGCTTCTTTTCTAAAGGATTCTTTCTGCCAAAGCTCCTAGGACATCGGCTGCGTCTATGCCACTAAAGCTACGACACCCGAAAAGCGTCCCCCGAGGCTCCATGGCCCGGGCACAGGATCGGCAAGAAAAAATGCCTAAGGAAAAAAGCACGAAACAAAGCGAAACAAACATTCAGCAAATATTTACATAAATGTTAAGGCCACGAAGGGCCGTATTGTTTGTTTCCTTTCAAACCACTCCCGAAAGGTTACTTTTTACAAGGGCACTATGGCCCGCTTCTTCTTCACGGCAGGTTCAGAGGAGGGAGCTCGACCTCCGCTTGGAAGAGACCCGCCAACACCGCGCACGCAAACCGCCTCGACTGAGCCGAACCGTCGCGTCCGTCAGGCTTCGCGCCTCAAAAGGTGAGCCAAATCATTACAACCGCGCGCTTCGATTCCACCTACGTTTTCTCAACGAAGAAACCCCGGGCTCGGGCGCCCGTTACGTTCCCAGGGGATCGAAGACTGGCCCTCCGAGGCTCGAACAGTCGCCCCAGGGAAATCGAGTTAGGGACAGCTAGTGGATGGGTCACGAAAACGGCCAGTATCCCGACGCCCGGAACGTCACAAGGGACATCCCATGCTGTGTCCAAGTCCCAGTAGCGAGTCGGTTACGTGGAATCCCTCCGTGGGAGGCATCATGCCCTCGGGACCCATCGAAGGGACCCGACATCCACTAACTGACCCTCGGGAAATAATTGGAGTGTGCTCAGGCCACTAGCCGACCCTTAACGAATAGGGCACGGACCTCCACTTGGACCAACCCGTTTGTAGCTCACCGGAAATGCCGACTCGTGCCCCAGCGGGGAAGTCGAGCAAGACCAAACCTTCCTCTTCCCGAAAAAATAGCGTGAAGGTCGAATTAAAAAAGACAGGGAGGAACCCGATCGATCTCCGATACGAAAACGGAGGCTCGGAAACTTGCCCTGCACCTTGGAAAGACCACCGAACGATCTCCCAACACGGTGGGAGGCTCGGGGGCTCCGCTTCCAAGGAAACAACGCACCTAAATAAATCGAAAAACACCCGAGGACTAACGAACACGATTCAAAGCCTTTGAAGGGATATATCATCCCTCCAGAGCCTCGGGGGCTACACCCGGCGGGTGCGCTCGCGCGCACCCCCCGGAAAAAACAACGCACACTTTATCTTTTTTGACAGGAAGAACCAGCGTGAACCTGTGGAGGAGTGCCTTCACTCCGCCACAGGCTCGGGGGCTACTGTCGGTTACCAAAGTTAGGGGTACCCAACTTCCATGCAAAAAAGCTCATTCCCAAACTTGGCCTGGCCCAAGTAAGGCCAGTGGAAGCCCACGAAGGCCGCGTCTACAGAGCCCCACGACATCATTCCACTAATGACAGCCTCCTCGGGAGAGCTCGGGAGAGCGGCGTCCTCGGCGCCCAATTCTCCGATTCGCCCGAGCCTCCCCGGGAGAGCTCGGGAGAGCGGCGTCCTCGGCGCCCAAATCTCCGATTCGCCCGAGCCTCCTCGGGAGAGCTCGGGAGAGCGGCGTCCTCGGCGCCCAAATCTCCGATTCGCCCGAGCCTCCCCAGGAGAGCTCGGGAGAGCGGCGTCCTCGGCGCCCAATTCTCCGATTCGCCCGAGCCTCCCCAGGAGAGCTCGGGCGAGCGCCCGGGAGAGCGGCATCCGCGGCGCCCAAGTCTCCGATTCGCCCGAGCCTCCCCGGGAGAGCTCGGGCAAGCGGCCTCCCCGGCGCCCAAATCTCCGATTCGCCCGAGCCTCCCCAGGAGAGCTCGGGCGAGCGCTCGGGAGAGCGGCATCCCCGGCGCCCAAGTCTCCGATTCGCCCGAGCCTCCCCGGGAGAGCTCGGGCAAGCGGCCTCCCCGGCGCCCAAGTCTCCGATTCGCCCGAGCCTCCTCGGGAGAGCTCGGGAGAGCGGCGTCCTCGGCGCCGAAGTCTCCGATTCGCCCGAGCCTCCTCGGGAGAGCTCGGGAGAGCGGCCTCCTCGGCGCCCAAGTCTCCGATTCGCCCGAGCCTCCCCGGGAGAGCTCGGGCAAGCGGCCTCCCCGGCGCCCAAATCTCCGATTCGCCCGAGCCTCCCCAGGAGAGCTCGGGCGAGCGCCCGGGAGAGCGGCATCCCCGGCGCCCAAGTCTCCGATTCGCCCGAGCCTCCCCGGGAGAGCTCGGGCAAGCGGCCTCCCCGGCGCCCAAATCTCCGATTCGCCCGAGCCTCCTCGGGAGAGCTCGGGAGAGCGGCGTCCTCGGCGCCGAAGTCTCCGATTCGCCCGAGCCTCCTCGGGAGAGCTCGGGAGAGCGGCCTCCTCGGCGCCCAAGTCTCCGATTCGCCCGAACCTCCTCGGGAGAGCAGCGTCCTCGGCGCCCAACCCTCCGATTCGCCCGAGCCTCCTCGGGAGAGCTCGGGAGGCGGCGTCCTCGGCGCCCAAATTTCCGATTCGCCCGAGCCTCCCCAGGAGAGCTCGGGCGAGCCTCACCCTCGGTGCCCAAATCTCCGATTCGCCCGAGCCTCCCCAGGAGAGCTCGGGCGAGCGCTCGGGAAAGCAGCACTCCTGGGCGCCCAAACCTCCGATTCGCCCGAGCCTCCTCGGGAGAGCTCGGGAGAGCGGCACCAGCTCGGGAGAGCTCGGGAGAGCGGCATCCTCGGCGCCCCAAGTCTCCGATTCGCCCGAGCTTCCCTATCCCCCTCGAGCGCAATCTCGCGAAGACATCCAAGGCACAGGTAATGTCAGCGGAGCAATCTTGGACCACAAGAGATCTCTCTGACCACTTTACAAGCACTGTCCCGTCGGGCGAGACTCTCGACGCAACCGTGCTTCGCACGCCCCTGACGGCCATACCACCTGTCCTCCACGGTATGGTCCACGGTGCGCCGCCCCGTTTCGGGAAAGACGCCCACTGCGCCGTCCACACGAAAGGACGAGCACGATCCCGAGCCTCGGGAAACAGCGCCCCAAGGTGATTCTCCCTCTTGTCACATCGTACGGAAGGATAGCCGGCAGGTGTAAACGCACCAAAGTCGAGCGGACCACGACGGCCATATCCAGAAGACCCAGAGAGCCGACGACAAGACATGGTCAGACGACTGTTTCTACCTTGGAACTCGCGAACCAAGATAGCCATACCCATGCCCCGAAGGCACGGAGAAAAGGCAGCAGCTAGTCAAACGGAGAACGGCAACTCCTCACTATTTTAATAGGTAGCGTCGTAGCCGCCTTTGCCTCTCCCTTGCGGCTATAAAAGGGAGAGCAGAGGCCAGCTTTAAGACAGACAGAAAACAAGGAACGAACCGACGGAGAAGTTCTAAGTTCTCACCCACAGCAAACGACTTGCAAACACTTAGACACTCACAAGAGACCTGGGAGCTCTTCCCTCTCTCGCCTGGCTTGTAACCCCCTACTACAAGCACCCCGGTGCAAGGCAACACGACTCTCCTCTCCACTGGACGTAGGGCTCGCTCGGCCTGAACCAGTATAATCCCTGTGTTCCCCCTTGCACACCATCCGTAGCCTCAACCGCAAAACACATATTTACTAGCCGGTGTTAGCCTCGCCAAAATTAGCACCGACAGTATAATTACTGTCTATTGAAACATGGTATATTGAATATAGGTCCGTGCATAGATGAACCTTGAACTATGGACTATGGTTGCTAAATAAATCTAAAATATATTACAAGAATACAAAGTACATATAAGTTATGCAAGAAGAATACGAGCGGAAGATAAGAAGAGCAAGATAACGAATAAATAACGAAATGAAATATATGTGTATGTCACGGTGCGTCAGATTCCACTAAAATTTAACATTGTACAAATCAGAGGATTGGTGAGTGGAAAAGTGAAGTTAACTAATTAGAGGTTGAACGATAGTGCATAGGAGCACAGTGCGGCTATTACTGAGGTCGGCAAATATATGAGAGCTTAAGCATACAAGTACAGGAGATCAACCTGAAGTATGGAATCCACTTCATGGATGTTTGAAAGAATTGATTTCCTAGCCCCTGTTGTCATTGTCAACAATAAACCACTATGTATAAACTAATCTGAAACCATCTAAACTTTGCTCAGCAGAGTTGGAGCTATCCTGCAGCTAAATTGAAGACAATAGCAAAACCGGTACCTCTCCTTTGCCTGCTCCTTTGACGAGACCTGCAATGTCCAGGAGCTCAATGGAGGTTGGGATCGTCTGCTGTGATTTGCTTAATTTTGAGAGCACCTGCAAACGAGGATTAGAGACAGTCACCACACCAACATTTGGGTTGATGGTGAAAAAGGGAAAGTTTGCAGCTTGTGCCTTCCCGTTTTCAACCTGGGAAAAAAAAAGAGAAACATTAATTTTAAAGTATTCCCGTGAAGAACCTGTCCTGGTATATCACATACAGTACATTACTCCATTTGATTTGAAACATTTTGCTGCAACAAAGTGCAGAGGGTAACTTGTGCAGCAGAAGAACAACATAAAAGAACAGGATATTTTGTGAACTTTATTGACTCTTACAAATTATACAAACCTAAAGTGTCAGCTGTCCCAGGAATGTCTATGTGGCAAAATATGGAACAGTTGGCGTCCACCGACATCAACCCAACATACACGTTACTTTTCCAGCCTATATACCAAACTAATGAACGAAACCAGAAGAATATAGTATAGAGCAGAAAATAACCTAAACATTTCTCTCTCATCTAGGCTCCTCGGTTATCACGAGTTCTTAACACGGATTCCTCCTAGGAATAGGAAGCAACTAAACAAGCAGGCTTAGTTACTCACAATGGCGTTGAAGAGGGTTGACTTACGGACGTTAGGAAGCTAGACGATGCCGGCGTGGAGGCTCAAGCTAATCCGTGCTGCGCGGCCAGAGGTACTGCTGGCCCTGCTCCAGTGCCAATGCTGGAGTAGCGCCGACAAGCCGCGCTCAGGGATGGCCGGCTGGCCAGGTGGGCAACGCCCGCCGGGGCGCAACCGCTGGGGCGGCGGGGTCAGGCCGGCAGGGGGCAGGGCCGCAGGGCTGGGATGCTGGGACCCGGCCGGCAGGGGCGTCGCCTGGGACGTGCCGGGGCGCCGCCGCACGGGGCCGGACCAGCTGCCGCAGGCGCCTGGTTTGCGAGATTCGTGGACGGGCGGGGAGAAACAGAGAAGAAGCCGGGACCGTGAGACTTCGCGAGGATTCGGGTGATGACTGAAATGGGTGAAGGCCCGATCGATCCACGATCGAACGCTCCTTGTTACACCTTCGTCAGATCCAACGGTTAGCGGGTTTACGGGTGACGTGGCTCTATCCATTAGCCCGCTTTTGGGTTAGGATAGAGATTCCTTCGCTCTTTTCATCCAATATTTTTTTTAATTACATAGTTCTCTCTCTATCTTTTTTTTTAATTTTGATACATCTTATTTTATTTGATTGTTCATCTTATTTATTTTCTATAAATATTATATATTTTGATATGATTTTTATAATAAGGAGTACTTTAATAATTATTTATTTTATGATTCACATAAAAATTCTAAATAGGATGAACGATCAAATATGATATCTGAAAAAAATAACATTTTTAATGGGATGGAGGGATCGCTGATGTCCACAACGCGCATGCATCCTCACATCTATAAACACACGTACACAAATCTTACTTTCATGAGCATCTCAGAGCTAGCAAATATCGAGATTTACGAAATTATCACAGACGTCTTGCTGTCGACGAAAACATTATCTACCATTAAATACTAGAATAAATTTAGGAAAATACGATCACCTGTGCCAAGTCAAGGACTCAAATTCAGATGGATAGATTCCAACACAAGTAATCTGACCAACTCATTGATGATCAGTTCATTTCTATATCTATATCTATATTTAATATTAAAGAGGTAAAATTTTCGGCTCGTTTTTTCGTGCAGCCTTCTCCAACCACCGCTCATTTCGCTCGATCTCGGTCATAGGGTATTTTACTCGTAACGCAGTCGGAAACCTGGTGCTTGCGCCGTGCCGGTCCACCCGTGATGCCACACCGGGGCTGCAGTCGTGAGAATGAATGATGGTGCAGTCCGATGGTCAAATGGACCTACAGGCTACAGCCCAAAAGGTAGGCATATACGTTTTTTATTATAACTATTCGGCTGCGTTCGGTTGAGCTTATAAGCGCTTATTTTTTAGCACTTCAGCAGTATTTTTCTCTCATAAGATTTCAGCACTTTTACAGCACTTCAGCGCTTATCTATAGCACTTCAGCTTCACCGAACACAGCCTTCAAATCTATTAGTATTATGAACAATAGTAAATATTTAATGGACCTGTATTTAGTCCGGTTTAATTTTTTGTGCCTAGTTGATATTAGTACCATATGGTAAAGTGAGAGAGGACAGCCAGATGAGAAATAAATAAAACAAGAGACATTTCGCTAAGAAAAACGCATATCTTTTTTTTTATTTTTTGACAAAGAGAAAAGAGAAAAAAGACGTTGATATGTAAGTCAAACACGTATAATAATTACTTTTTTCTAAATTAATACGAAACCAATTGAGTTAATGAAAAATTATTTTGACACTCTCCAGCTGCAACGCATGCTCTCCCGTTAATGAAAATTTATTTTGACACTCTCCAGCTGTAACACATAATTACTAACAATTGAGTTGACAAAATGGTTACTAACAATTGAGTTGACAAAATTTATTTTGATACTCATAGCTAACTATACCACGTCACTGATTATTATCATTTTCAGAAAACGCAGACATAACACAAAAATAGCTAACTACCACTTCACCTTTTTTCCTACCATACATACCTCTGCATGTGAACTTTAGAGTGTAACATTTTATCTGAGTTCCCAGTCCCCCATGTTGAATATTGTATCCTCAAAATTTGCGTTTGATTTGTCCACTGCCCATATGTTTATAGCTACGTCTCAAGCAGGTCAGTCTGTGATCCTAACTTATAGCTGAAGGAGTGAAGTTTCATCAAACATAAAAGAGCTTTTACCTGTGTGCCATTATAAAAGTTCAAAATGACCTACGTACCAATGAATCGAAAAAAGTTCCTCTGTACCCTCACAATTTTTTTTGTACCTACATACTACTTTCGTCAATGACTTAATTTTCAAAAAATTATAGCTTCTCCATACAACATCGGATGAAAACGATTTTTATATGAAAATTGTACAGCTCGACGAGATCTATAACTTTCTAGTTTTGAGTTTTTTCATTTGAGGACGTTAAGATGCTCAAAATTAATTTTAGTGCTGAAAGCTTAAATTAATTTTTTTGAGCTTCTTAACGTCCTTAAATGAAAAAACTCAAAACTAGAAAGTTGTAGAGCTCGTCGAGTTCTACAATTTTCATATAAAAATCGTCTTCATCTGATGTTGTATGAAGAAGTTATGATTTTTTAAAAATTGAGAAGTGATATGTAGGTAAAGAATTTTTTTTTGTGAGGGTATAGAGAAATTTTTTTTTCGATTCAGTGGTACGTAGGTCATTTTGAACTTTTTATAATGGCACACAGGTGATTGTTTCAACATAAAAAGCCTACATAGACCATATCAGAGGCATAGGAAAACACTAAATTTTGGTGACATGCTAGCAGTACATACATGGGCAAAAATTATGTGACTGATCATGAAGCTGCATTGCCGCATGCTTACATCCTGACACATTTCATGAGGTACTAAGCTCTTCGTCAATTCATACAGACAAAACCTTAGAACAGCTATTCAATTATTTATATGCTATTCCCTTTTACACGTGAATCTGTACAGATAAAAAAAAAGCAAAAGAAAGAAAAGCCAAGCAAAAGTTTCATCAGCGAGAGTGACGAAGCCAATCCTGGATAGCGAAGCGAAGGGCGTGGTTAGGTGTGAGATTGAGATGCTCTAGTTTCAGGTTGTTCAGAGATGCCGTTCCCTGCTCAGTCTCCATCCTTTCACGGATTGCCCACCCTTCATAGCTCATCCCATTAGCACACACCTGAGGATCATGCATTATCTCCTGCAGGCCACAAGAGGAAGAAAAATACCAAGTTCCCTGTCATTATCACATCCATCCCCATACCCATTCCCTGGTTAACAATGGTGCAAGATGATGGTACTTGCCTGCATAATTGGGCACAGGAAAGAGGAGGGTGCTCGTTCCTCCTTCATCAAGTGTAGCTGTTCCAGTTCTCGTACAGCCTCAGGAGTCAGGTCTGGGCGATCTCGGCTGCTGTCTTCACTACACCTCAGGCCCAATTCTGCTAGCCTTTCAGCCACCTCCATAGGCCAATCTCCAGCAGTAGGATCGAGAATTGATGATAGCTTGCCACAAGACTTAGCACGCCTTACTTCACCAGCAAGCCCTGCAGGCTCTTGTTTTCCGGTCAGCAGCTGGAGTATCACACTGCCGAAGTAGTACACATCAGACTTCGGTGTCAATACTTTGCTTCTCTTGTACTCCGGATCTGCATAGGGAAAAGACCCTTTCAGCTCAGAACCCTCCGATGGGTAATCCTTCATGCTATCCGTGACTAGCCGAGAAATACCAAAATAGGCTATCTTGCAATGGCATTCAGTATCTAGAAGGATGTTTTCAAGCTTCAAGTTGTCATGTACGATCATCTGAGGTTTACAGGAATGCAAACTTAGCAGTGCATCCGAGATATCAGCAACAATGCGTGCACGAATTCTCCATGGCAAGTGCTGGCTATTGCATCTGCTGAAGAGGCGGTCATGAAGGCTCCCATTTGGCAGATATTCATAAACGAGACACAGTGCTTCCGGGCATGCACCAACCAGTGTCACTAGATGAGGGTGCCTCACCTTGCTGAGGATATAAACCTGACATAGAAAACAGAAATAGGTATCTTCAGCTATATGGGGATATGTTCTTAGACACATACATGACTCATAAAAGGTTCCCATGAATTCAATAGCAAGTTCTAGAGTGCATTGGCTAATCAATAAACATATCGAGCGTAAAAGGTGTGAAAATCAGAGAAACATGGAATACCTCTTGCTGGAACTGCCTCACGCTCTCAATGCTATGGCAATGCAGCTTATAAATCATCACAGTTTTGTTCATAATTTCTCCTTTGTAGACACACCCACGACCTTGCGACCATATCTTGAAGCTCTCTGAGAAGTTGCCCGTAGCAGATTGTATATCCAACATTGTAAATTCCCTGAAGCTGTATAAATCATCTCCAAAAGAATTTGAGACACAATCTGACAGTGTGGCATGGCTGCATGTGCACCCCTTATCCAGGTCAATATGTTTGCTTTCTAGCCTTTGCATTTTTAGTTTCTTCTGGCAAAGACTTTCTATGGAAGATTGAATCACTTCAAGTTCTGCTGAGAACTCATCTATCTGAAGCTCTATTTTTTCAGCATGGGCATCTAGGATAGCTAATCTTCTCATAGAAGAGTCCAGTCCTGATACTGCTCTCTCTTTATTCTTTATAAGATCTTCATGCTGCTTTTTTGTGGCTGCCAATACAACTTCAAGTTCCTCCCTTATTTCCATTTCATGTTTTTTAGCAGAATCAGAATCTTTTGTCTGCCCAAAGGCCAGGAGATGGGTAAGAACAATGAACAAGTGCAATAGTTTTCTGCACATTAATTGACATGGAATGTTTACTGCTGAGTATTGGGATTTCACCTGGCTTCCTAGTGATGATGCGTAAAGTTACAAGAATAGGCCAGTAAAGTAAATAACCCCTCCATACGAAAACCTACTTTTTTTTTTCTCGAACACGCAGGAGAGGTGCGTATCATCGTATTAAGAGAGGAAAAAAGGTCCCATACAAATATCCCCCTACTCCAGACCAAGCTGTAGGAGGTTCCTGATATAATGCTTTTATAACCGATAAAAGCACACCTAAGATGAGACCTGACCAGCACTCTAACTGCCCACCTACCGTGACGCTAGAGCTGAACCTAAGGCATCAAGCTTCCTTGCACTTGCAAGACACCAGAAGTGGTGTTCATCAGCGAAGGAACGCAAAAGCTCGACCATGTTGGGATTGGCCCCCTTAAAGACGCAAGCATTCCTGTGTTTCCAAATCAACCATGCGCCCATGACCACAAGTGAGTTTCCAAAACCTAGTTCACTTCAGCTTTGTCTTAAGTGTGGTTGTGTGTCCTTTGGGATGGTTGGAGAGTATATAGGCCTTCATGGTTTTTGTATAGGCCTCGTTTTGGTCGGATAAGGTGTTTGGAGGTTTGTTTGGTGCTATAGTTTCCTGAAGTTATTGTTGCTTAGTGTTCTTGGTTGTGCAAGTCATGTTCGTGATTGGTCATGCTTTGGTTGCATTTTTGGCCATTCTCCATACACAGATCTCCTGCGCATTGGAGAAAGAAAGACTTCTCTAACTTTGACTAAGTTTATGGAAAAATATTGCACGCAAAAAAAAGGTTTATGGAAAAAATACATTAACATATACACTTAGTTTCATTAAATTCTCCAAGCAATATGGCTCAATAATGCATTTATTTGAACTTGTAGATGTTTTTATACTTTTCTACTAACTTGGTGAAAATTAGAAAAGTTTGATTTAGGATAAAGCTAAGTGAACAATGATTTGGAATGTTGGGAGTACAAGATATTAAATGGTGAGGAATAGATGTCACATACCTTGGCAAAGGCACTCGCAGCTTTTGACTCTGTTTCTTTTCGCTTCATCAGCTCAGCAAAAGCTTCTTTCCTTGATCTGTCAGCTTCCATCATTACTTGTTTGACATTTCTGGCCAATACTTCCTGAAATACTATCCACTTAATGTTTAACGCAATTCTCAAGCAGGAAATACAGATGCATATATGCATATAAATGAAGCAGAGGGACCACCTTAGAATATAGCTGTAATGTATCAGCATGTACAGAAGAATCAGACCAGAATGTTGAGTTGGGTGCATATTCTGTATCATCTTGCCAATCTGACATGCTCATACTGTGTGAATGGTTCCCTTCATGTTCCCCAAAAGCTTCATAATCATTAGATCGATCATAATCTGAAACAATGCCTTGATTTAGATCAACTGTTGTTAATGCCTCGCGCGCAAGATATCCTTCATCAGGTACGGGTCCAGTGCTGTTAGTATATGAACTGAACCTTTTTGGGGTCATCACGTCATCTTGGTACTGAACTGGGGTAGTGTTATCGGTGGCCGCACTCGCTTCTCTGGTCCAGACGTGCCTTCCCCTCCATACGAACCAGATTTGACAAAATGCAGGAGCCTTGCTGGCCATTAAAGATTCTTTGCCATATTTTAACTTGATGAAGCAACTGCATGCATTTGGCGGTCCAGGATACAGTTCACTGACAAAGAGTAGAGCATAATGTATGCAACTAGCTTCAAGAGATCTGATGAGAAGCGTACCTATCAGGTGTAGAACCCATTATGAGCTTGGTGATCCTGTAATGGTCGACCAGGCTGAGGATGCCATCGTGGATTTGGTCGTTCTCCGTGACAAGAAGCCGGGTTTGCACCTGGGCCCTGTGGCAGAAGGCGAGGTAGGTGTGAAGGATCTTGTGCATCTCCTCCTTCTCGGACTTGCGATGGGAGAGCACCAGCTCCTCTGTCGCCTGGACTGCGGGGATCTTTCCTACTGATTTTTTTGTTTTCAGTTCATTTAGTTGTTCGATTCAATGAATGAATGAATGATGAATGGCCGAACTGCAGAAATGAGAAGCTACACAGGACGGTCAATGAGAAGCTACACAGGACGGTCGACTCGTCTACAGTTTTACTCACAGAGGGTTGGGATGACCGGCGACGGCTGGTGGACGTGGAGGAGGGCGATGCGGCCGCACCCGAAGCGGCGGAGGGCCCATCGTAGCAGCCCAAGCGTCTTCTCCGGTGACCTCCCGACGGCCACGTGGACCCACGCCTCGCCTTGGTGCTGCTCCCGGCGGCCGCCGCAGCGTAGGAGCGGGTAGGGGCTGGGTGGCGGCGACGGGTTCAGGGTTTCCATCACCGTGGTGATCCAGGTCCGATTTGTGTGAAGAAGTCAACGGCGTTGTCTTCCGATGGTACAGGACTGCTTATATTTTCCAGCCGACAAAAAAGAAAAAGAGAGAACCAAACGAATCTTCCAAGTAATATTCCGTAATCTTTTCTGACCCATGAAAAGAGAAAAGTCTACCTTTTCTTTATGTTTCCTGTTGTTGCTCAGTTCACTTGCTTTGAAAGAAACACTCATGTCTAAAATTTATGAGTAAAATGTGACGTGGGTCTTTAAACTTTTGTTTATTTCTTATTTAGATCCATGAACTTTTTTCGTTCATTTGGGTCCATAAACTTTTCTCCACTTCTCATCTAAGTCTAGGTACTTTTTCTTCGCTCATCTGAGTTCATGAACTTTTTTTGACTTTTCACCTAGTTCCATAGCAGGCTGGCTACACACGACTCTACTTCCTACGTGTCCGTTGATGTGGCACTAAAATATTACACGCTTTATTTTAAAAATTTTATTATAGTTGTACATCTATGTGTTTCTATATTTAATTTATAATAAATAGTTGGTGTACTAAACATTTAATTTGAAGTTGAGATTTTTATGGTGATGGATGATAACAAAACATGACCAGTATAAAAATATTACATACCTAAAATTAGTAAATTAATTACTACAATAAAAATAAATTTTAATTGCAACAAAGCATGTGATGCAAAGATAAATCTAAAACTCAGGAGCACAGGAGCTACAGTTATGAATTAAACGTAGGAGCATATAGATTTACATAGATCTACAGCTAAATAAAAAACTTTAAATTAAAGCATATTATATTATATAGCTATTGCATAGATCTATTCATGTTAAGTCTAACAAAAGTAGATTTTCCTTTCTACGATTTTTCCGTGATTTTATACAATTTTTCAAGGTTTCAGCCAATTTATGAAATTAGAAAAAAGAGCACGTAGTGCCACATCAGCGGCCACGTAGACAACAGAGTCCTATGTGGTCTGCTGTAGACCTAGATGAGAAATGAAAAAAATTTATGGACCCAGATGAGCGAAAAAAAGTACCTGGACCTAGATGAGAAGTGGAGAAAAGTTCATAGACCCAGATGAGAAAAAAAAGTTCATGGACCTAGATAAAAAGTGGGCAAAAATTTAAGGACCCACAGCGTATTTTACTCAAAATTTATTATTTATTATTATAAGAAAAAAATATTGTTTTATATTAAAAATTTTGAAAGGTTGTCTGATTGAGCAAAAAATTTATTATTTATTATTATAAGAAAAAAATATTGTTTTATATTAAAATTTTTGAAAGGTTGTCCAATTGAGCAAGCGAATAGGGCATTATATGCTGGTACTACTCTAGTACTCTCGGTGACAAATCTAGAAACGAAAGAAAGAGGTCAAATGCTACACTTTAAAACTTAGGTCTGGTTTAATTACGTTAAAAAAACTTTATACTCCATCACATCAAATGTTTAGGTACATTGAGCATTAAATATGGTTTTTTTAAAAAAAATAATTGCACAGTTTACATATAAATAAATCTTTTAAGCTTAGATAATTTATGATTTAACATTAATTGCTAAAGTTAACATGTGCTATAATACCAAAAAGAACTTTATATCTAGATAAAAAGACAACCAAACATAAAAGGAACTTTATATCTAGATAAAAAGACAGCCAAACATATTTCGTGAGAAGTGTCGGATATCTACCTAGTTTTAGATACATTTCAATTTAAAAATATAAATACATCTCTACTAATATAAAAGGCACCAGTTAGAATTCTGCTAAACGTATCCCACCAAAACAAACCTCCAGTCTATCTCTTTCCTAATCTCCACTAAGCACGTCCCAAATTATATACCCAGGAATCAAACACCTTTTAATCTAACGCTCCAAAGACACCCCTACCTCCATATTCTCTTACTTACTCAAATCCAAGGACTCAAAGTCTCCGGATCTCACATCATCGTTCACCCCGCCTCCCACGCTAATAACAACTCCCGCTCAAAAAAAAGGCCGCCCCTCGACATGCCACCGCGATCTGCGCCGCTCCCTAGCCGCGATCACGGCTCCCTGCCACGCGGAAAAACCCCGCTCCCTGCCCTCTCTGGATCGCGTGGAACCGTCACGCACGACGCCCCGCCCCTACCTCGCCGCTGCCACAACCACACCGCTGCGACCTGCCCACCTCGCCGTCCCACCGCGGCAACTGCCTGCCTCCCCGTCCCGCCGCGACCAGCGCGCACCGCCGCGACCTGCCGGCCCGTCCCGCCGCCACAACCACCCGCCTGCCCAGATTTAGGGAGGAAGAGATCGGATGGGTGGCGGATGGGTGCCGTTGAAGCCGGGGAGTCGCGTCACGACGGATCAGGTGGCGGCGATCCAGCGCCGAATCGGCGAGGTGATTCATCGCCCGCCGCGCCCTGAGCTGGGTGGCGCTCCCCGATCATGCTGCAGTGCCGCTCGTGGGATCGACAGTGGAAGGAGCTGGATTCGTCGCACCACCAGCGGATGCGTCTACCGGCGACCCGCCTCGCCTGCTTGGCTCCCACTGGACCGGTGCAGGCCATCCTCCTGCAGTCTCGCTTCCGCCATCGAGTGTGGCTCCTCAACCTGCACCCTCCTGCCATCGAGCGCCAACCACAACCTCTGACACAACAGCCGAAGTGCCGGACCAACACTCCCAAGAATCCTTACACTATAGCAGCGACACAGCAGGTGCAAGAAGATTTGCTACTAAAAATCTACAATCTAATAATCTTCCTTGTTCTGCAATTATTTACTCCCTCCGTCCGGTAATATTTATATTTCTTTGACTTTTACTATTCCTGTTTGACCATTCGTCTTATTTAAATTTTTTTAATAAATCGTATTTATTCTGTTATGACTTATTTGATCATTAGAGATATTTTCATAATGATTTATTTATTATATTATTTGCACAAAAAATTTAAATAAGACGAATGGTCAAACAGGAATCGCAAAAGTCAAAGAAATACAAATATTGCCGGACGGAGGGAGTATTTGCAATTTCTGTTGCGTTACTATAGGATTAATCAAGCATGTTGGCTATAGCAGGATGAGTAAATCATCCGGGAGTTTATCAACGACGTATATTTTTCTTGCTCCTTGGTGGTTGTCTGATGAATTCATGTCAGGGTCGTCAATGGCCTTCAGGAAGCCTGCCAGGTATGGTTGCTCTTTGCCATCTGTTTTCAGATTCGTTCTCAACCATACACAACTTTGGCTCCTACTGTCAAAAGATGCATACTAAGAGGAATCTGGTGTGTAGTTGTTCGGATCAGAATGCATGCCACAGCTTAGGAGATGCATGCGTGAGCAGGCAAGGCTGGGAAGTCGCTGGGACCTGCTCACACAAAACATTTTGTCTTTTCTGTATATGCCATCATTGCATTACATTCAGCAATTGCACTTATCAGTGAATTTACATGGGGAAGCTTCAACAGTTCATTAAACAATTATTTGGAGGTTATTATTAGAGTAGAGATTTCATCTTCCAGGCATCAATAGATTGAACAGATGCTATCTTTTTTCTCAAGTTATTGATTACAACACATTGCTAAGTTGTCCTATGTCGTCATTACTTTTGACTCAGTTGAGGTAAATAAAATATATCCATATGTCTGTGTACTCTTTTGTCTCAGTTGAGGTAAATAAAATATATCCATGTCTGCATACTGTTTTTTACCTGATTTGAAAACGTGGATTTAGATATGTGAGCCTCAATGGCAGATTTCGGTTTTAAATCGTGTCTATTTTCTACAGGGAAGAATGACCTTGTGATGTTATATATCTCCATCTGAGACAAGATTTACATAGACTCTTGCCCCCATTTGCAGGATTGCCGTAGGTACACATCCAAATATATTTTGATTTTAGCTTCTCATTTAATATTGACTCATTGTGTATTTATTTGACTTCTTCATTGTTAGTAGGATGTGTGACAATCTATATGTCTAGATACTACAAGTCTGATTATCAAAAGCATAATTTTTTGTTGCAGCACTAACAAGATATACCTTTCAAACAATTAACTAATCTTATTCTTCATGGTGTGCTATATAATTTTCCTATTATCAAACATGTACCAACCTTTTCTCTGAGGGGAACCAAGCTTCAAACAATCGAAATAAAAAATAGACATTACATAATGATATGATGGGCTAGGTTGAATGAATGGGACCTGCGAGTTGTTAACTCTCCTGTCCCTTTATTAAAAAAAAAGGCACTCTTCATCCAGTTAGACTGGGATAGTGATTTTTCCTCCACCGTGTATTGTCCACTTGATTTGAGTTTCCAAATATTAGAAATTTAGAATCATCAACACCAGGCTCTGTATAGTTCCACATTATATAGAATGTCCCGAAACTCTGACACTATTTATGTAGTCCAATGACTTGCTCAAGGTGTTTTTAAAAGCCTATCACTAACCTGTGTGGCTGCATGTGTTTTTGTGTGAAGTCAAACCATATTTCATTTTGTCACTGTTGTATACTTTATGTCAAGAACTGAAGTCAACCCATGCTGCAGCTCGATCGAATCAGACACCAACAGTAAGGAGCTACGGCATATCATTATTGTGAGCCCAAAGGTGATCTCTGGTTTCAAATTCACATATATCTTATCCCCTAATTTAATTACTTTTCGGGAAACAAATGGATTTGGAAATGTTGGCTTCACACCAAGTGCCTGACAAAAATGCCTTGACACAATTTGGAAATGTTGTCTTCACACCAAGTGACTGAGTAAATGCCTTGATGCAACATATGAATTTGCTTCTGATTTGATGATATTTCCGCCAATCTTGAGTTCCAATTTATTGGATGGATGACTCAACCATTGTAACCAAATTATCACATATTTTAGTATTTTTAGTGCCAATTTGCGGTTTTGCATTGGTTGATTCCATTCATCCTCACAAAATTAGTGTATGTCTGCAATTGTAATCTCATAGCAATAACAAAGAAGAAGCTAGCAGCATGCACCCTGTTTCCCTTCCTATGCAAAGAACACAAAGTAAAACACTGGCCCAATCCAAATTTAAGGTCCTTTCTAATTTGCGTATAAACAGAAGCTCTGAATTTTCAGCATTAGTATGGTCATGGTGCTTAGTATGCTATATTATGCTTATTAGTACCTCCCTTTCCTTTCCTTTCCCCATGAGAAGAAAATGGTAATCAAGGCATTTAGAAGAACATTAGCAGCAGCTATTTTACTTACACCTGATCACCTTTCGGTTGGGCATGCTAGGAAAAGGGTGGCCTTATTCCATCCAGGCTAGGAATATCGAAGACCTGAGCACTTATTAGTTATTCTAACAATTCCAGTGTTGATCTATGGTTGACCTTCCATGAGCTTGCCGGGATTGGGTGTCACTGTAGCCAGTAATCGAATCAAAGCCATTTGTAGTGTGAGCACTGACTTACTCTTATTTTCTTCCTCTTTTTCATTTTACTATAACTGTTATGTGAGCACTAACCTTTTGTAACTCACAGTTGTATGAGAGTGTAACAATTCTGATAATTTTTATTTTCCAGAGTTCTGATAATTATTGATTGGTTCTTGCTTCTGGAGTAATTACTATGTGCCTGAGTACCATAAATAGGACAGCAAAGAGCATGAGCACTAATAGCAAAATTGTTTTTGTAGATCCCATCCAGCAGATCTAGCTAAGGAGTGGTCAAGAGTGGCAGCGAGCAAGCAAATGAAATTAAAGAAGAAACAAACAACTTACTGTCATGTATGAGAAAGTACAGACAGCAAGGTTCGTTCTTTGACTATATATAGCGTTCTCATGCATATGTTTCAAAATTAGAAATATATATGTTTCAAAATGAAATTGTCTCCTTTTCATTGGCTTCCTTTCACTCTTACCTGTAGGCCTTTGGATACTTGCATTCCCATGTAATCAATTTGATGGTCAAGAGCCTGGCAACAATGAATATGTGAAAGCAAAGTTTCCTATTTTTGCCTAACGTATTTTGCTTTGACTACCACAATGGCCTTTGGTTTTGTGTTGTATATATATAGTATACCATTTTCCTTTCTAACAAATTGCCTGCGTTTATTTTTTTCACACACCGATAACAGTTATGCTATTTCATCAGGTGTGGATGTATGGTAGATCATAAATGTAAATTGACTTGAACCATAATTATTTTCATAGCTCATAACTATTGTGAAGCATATATATATCCGATCCTAAATGTCTGCGTGCATCCAGTGGGTCTATAATTAGCCTTTTGTTGTGCCTTGAAGTAGGATCTACACGATGATGTTATAACCATTCCTACTATGTGCATTATGTACATAGTCAAATACAATTGTTTGAGACTTAAACTACTGAAAAATATTGTCGTTTTATTTTCATATGCATCATAGAAATAATCCATTGCAACGCACGGGCACTATACTAGTCTATGTTAAGTATGTACAAGTGTGAATGTGTGATCCATTGTAAAGTAAATAGGAGTACATAATAATCATAACTATAGATAGATGGAAAATAAAGCAACAATAGTTGAGCCATCCATGACATCATTCGCACTAGTCGACACGGTGGGTTATCTGATATAGTCGTTCACTCGGTTGTACAAAAGTGACACTAGGGTGGGAACCGAGCGTAGCTCGGGTGGTGAGCACTCCGGATGAGGAGGCCACCGGTCACGGTTCGAGTTCGCTCGAACGCGTGATTTCCCATCGGGAACAGTAGTTCTCTAAATATATCAGTTGCCTCTCACGTGTGGTGCCACAATACGATTGTGACGTGCCCGTTACCTATAGAATCAGAGGATTCTGGTGATATCAAGAAGGACGCGGTCTTATCTATATGTAGTTGTAGATCTGCTTGTACACGTGTGGTGTGTGTGGTGTGCGTGTGTAGTGTAGTGTAGGCGTGTGTGTATAAACAGATACTATACCTGTACCCAGATAAGAGGCATTCAAAAGTGACACTAGGGTAGTTGCTCATATTTGCCTGGTATCGAATATGACAACCACCAGTAAGTGCTTTCTTGTCCTGCAGAGCATCTCCAAAAATTTGCCTTCTTAACCTGGCATCTATATAATTTTAGCAAAACAAGAAAAAATAGCCTCCAATAGTTTAGCAAAGCAACGTGGTATCAATAGCAACTTGGCATATTTTCTCTCCGCGCGCGCAAATATGCACGCGCGTATACGGCTTGGCATCCGGGGCTCTTCGTTGTTTTAACGGGGCTCTTCGTTCTCTTAGCGGGCTTTTTTGTTTTGTTAGCTGTAATACCCCAGGTATTACGGATTTAATTAATCTGCCATGTCATCATATTTAAATTAATCATTTGCATATGATTGTGATTAGGTCCCTAGAGTGGTTTGAATTTAATTAGTATTCGTTTGTAGAATTAAATTCCCAAATAAAGGTTTAAAAATTTACTTTTATTAGGGCCAAAACCTAATTCAAAATATAAAAGGAATTTGGAGATAGTCCCTTAATAAAAGTTTTAGATCTTTTAAAATGGAACAACTTTTATTTTTGGAGATTTCAAAGTTCTGTGGTGGAAATTCAAATTTATTTCAAAACAATGATTTAAAACTTAGTTTTAGATTGGCATTTCAAAAATTAATTGGAATCTGGCAAAACTTCCTAAATAGAAGTTGTAAAACTCATTGAGTAGAACAACTTTTATTTTGGCAATTTTTCAAGTTGTTGTGTAAAATAAAAAGTAATTTTGAAAATGCAGTTTGAAATTCAAAAACCAAGTTTACCCCTTTTGCTGTAGTTTCAAAAATATTTCGAATTTGGATTTAGTTCCAAAAGCAAAGTTGTTCAAAATTTCAAACCCTACAACTTTTGTTTTTGCAGTTTTTCATATTGTTATACAAAATCAGTCGAATTTGATCAAAAACCGACAGCCCTAGGGTCTAGGTGCTACAGTGCTATGCCCCCTCACCCTGTTCGCGAACAGAGCCGGCAGCCGCCGTGCCGGGCGCGCGCGCGCGGCCGGCCGTGCCGGCCGGGATCGTGTCTCCGACACCGTTCCTCGCGCGGGCGAACGTGCGCCACGCCGTGCTGCTCCTGTCCCCTCTCCTATGCCCCTTAAAGACGACGACCGCCTCCCCCTCGTTTCTTTCTCCCCGCTCGGCCGCCATTGCTCTCTCGGTCCCCGGCTAAATTCGCTGCGCTCCGTCCATCACCACCCTCTCCATCTTGCAGCCAGCTAGCTAGCTTCCTTGCGCATCTCCTGCGACCGTCGGCGGGAGCTGTAGAGCTTCGTAACCACCGAAACGCCGGTGTCTTCCTCGCGGGCGGGCAGAGCGCCGCCGCGAGCTCCGCCGTCGTCTCGAGCTAGTCTGGGTAAGCTCTGGACCTCGGATTCTCGCGTACCGTGATCTCCGTGACCCCTTGAACCTTACGCGTGCGTCGGCGTGCTCTCTGGTTCCCTAGGTTCGCCGGAACGCGTGTTCGCCGTTGAGCCGAGCCGCCGGGATCCGCCGCCGTCGCCAAGTCGTCTTCTCCGAACCACCTCCGTCTCCACCGACCCCTCGGCCAGCTTCGTGGTGAGCCCCAGATACTCGCGCACCTTTTTCCCCTCTCTTTACCGGCTTGTGCTCGCCGGCGACGTGCTCGCCGCCGCCACCGAGCCGCCGCGTACGTGTCTCCAGGTGCTGCGCGCCTCGGATCTCGTCGTGTCTTAGCTTGGTAGACTCGCCTTGGAGTGTAGAGTCCGTAGGTGCCCTCGGCTTCGTCCCTAGGCTCACCGTCGGCGAGCTAGGGGCGGCGAACCGCCGGCGCCCTCGCCTCTGTCAGAACAGAGGAGAGGCCAGGGGCCTCGGGTTAGAAGATAAGTTTTCCCAGGGGGTTAAGCGCGAAGTTCATGACTCATGTGAATAGTGTAGATCGGACCGCGGGTTGATTTCCAGTTTTCCCAGGGTCTCTTTTGCAAAGCCATCGGCGCCGGGCGCGGGCAGGCCGAGTGGGCCGGCTCGCTCTGGACTTGGGCCGTAGTGGGCTGATTTGGTCTTTTCTTTTTCCAGTGAATTTCAAAATGCTTTTCTTTTATATATTCGTGTGAATAGTGCTGATGTTTGTTAATTTCATATGAATTAATCTGCTAGGTGTAAAAATGTGAAAATAATTGTGTATGCTCTCTGAAGTATGTAGTATTTGTTAAAAATATAATATAGGGTGTTCCAGTGCCTTTAATCTGCTGAATAAATCAGTAAAGTAATTAATATATGCAAGTTTGGGTAATTTTAATTAATTCTCTGTAAATCCAAAAATCATGAAATTTATTGTGGCTCTGTTTTGTGATAAAACCTAGCTGTTGGTAAAGTTTGGTTACAATTTAAGTTAGTTTGGTCAATTAATTAATATATGTGAAATTAGGGATTAATAAAGTGAATAGAAAAATGAATTTAGGTTTGTTGTGTGAAATTTTGGGTTGAATGAAGACCAAGGATCTTTCGCTGTGTGATCCTTGGCAAATTGAGAACTTAGTGCTTGATAGTAGTCATAAAGCTGTGTAGCGGCTTTCTGTGACCGTTAAAAGGGTCAATAAAACAAAAGTAGGAAACATTACTTTTACCTTCCGTAGATTGTTTACAACTTTACCGTGAAGGAAAGTTGTACTCAAGGTATTAATGGTTTACTTCCAAGCATTTCATTTGTTGCCCTCATGCCACGCTAAGCATACATCATTGCATATGTGTAGTGCCCGTTCCCGAGGTGGTCCAGGTCGAGACTACTACTGAGGAGGCTACTCCAGAAGTCATCCAAGGATTCGACATTTGCGGGACTGATCCCGATCCGACGCTGTACACGATCCAAGGCAAGCCCCGGTGCATTCAGCCCCTCTATTACAAAATATTTATAATTCGAGTTAATCTACTGCATTAGGTTGATAGGAGTTGATTGTGACCTATCCAGATGCATTGTCTCAAATAAATACCCTGAAAACTGATTTAAATAAAATGGTTTGAGAAATGCTTAGGCATGCTTAATGAACTTAGCTTTGCGTAAAAGAAAAATTATTTTCTGTGCAATGATTATACTTATACTTTGATTGGTGAAGAACTGGTTATCCGCTGGTCGATGTGTATTTGGGTTAGAGTCCCAATGCATGGTCGCTTTCGGAATAGTTTGGAACTGGTCGATATCTTTGGAAACGTGTTTCGTTGGGTGGCCAGCTCATGGGGCGGCGTTCCCTATGTCTCACTCACCCGACAGGCACGATAATAAAAACTGTCGGGTAGTCTTGTACTTGGGTTAGAGTCCCAATGCAGGATTGGCGGCAGGAAGGAAGTAGGGACCGTTCGTTGTAGGCCTGCTGTGATCATGATGAACAGCCTAGCCACATACCAATGCGGAAAGCCTAGAGTTCGGTGACGCTATTGCTGGAACCGACAACCACGCACTGGGAGTGGAGAGATGGCGAGAGTAGCTTGTACCCACGTGGCCGGCGTGCCTGGATAAGAGTGGAGTACTGTGCTCTCGGGTGGCGCAGGACCGGTTCCGGGATAGCAAAGCCGTGACGACGGGTTGGTATATGTATGCCGGCGTGCTGCATATGCAGTGTGGTTAGAATCCCCAGCTGGGTACTTTCTGGATTCGAATCGACGTGCTCCTCGGTTATGGAGACTTGATCCTCACACTCTACACCGAAAAGTGGTTCTCAACTAGGTTATCTGAATGAATAAAGTAATTGAAAGAATGATGATACATGAGTCTGAATATTGGAGCTATGAATATGATTATAATAATGACAAAATAAAATATGGAACAGGATAGATTGCTTTTCTGCAAACTCCTCATCCTCTGCTAGCCTTACCCATAGCCTTGCATTCTTGAGTCTCATTTTACACCCTTAGTCGGGTAAGTCTTGCGGAGTACCCCAAGTACTCAGGGTTTGTTAACCCCGTTGCAGGAGGACCGCAGTCGGAGATCTGTCTTGCTCCCTGTTGCGCGACCGTGGTCGAAGAAGAAAGCGGCGATGAGTGAAGTGGGACCCGTGGGCAGGGTTCGAGTTATCTTATCTAGTGTTGTGTAACTATTCCACTGCTACTGTTATGTCCTCTGGCCTGTAATAACTATATTTGAATCCTATTTGAACAACTGGTTTGTAATCTAAATGTTATGTAATCTTCCGCACTGTACTCTGATGTATTTTATTATGAAATGTTGTAATCCTGTGATGATTCTGCAATGGTGATCCTGTCGGAGAAAAGGGCGCTAATGTAGCCCGACAGACCTGTCTAGATCATTTGGGACACGGGCCCGGCTGTCAGAAGTCGTTAGTGACAATGACAGGTGCCGGTGGGGCAGGTGATTTAGCCGGTTCTGTTACAGTTAGCGGAGCTTTTTATTTTACCAAGTTAAAAATACCAAACTTTTGGAGATGGTTTGTTTTTCTACTTAGCATATCGTTTCAGGAGTTGGCAAATCACAAGTAAAATTTGGCAAACTCTTAGAAATGCTCTTATAGGTTATTATTTTAAAAGTTTTACAGAGTTAAAAACATCTTAACTTTAACCAAGTTTATATAATAAAATAATAACATTTACAATATCAAATAAGTAGCATTAAATTCTTCAATTAATATATTATTTGGTGTTTTGTATTCCTCTATATTTTTTATGTCAAATTTAAAATGTTTTGACTCTTTAAGGTTTAGAATGACTTACAGTTTAGAATAGAGAAAGTAATCATTTTTTACACCATACGAAACGTTTTCTAAAAACCAAATCGTTCATACACCTAAGCAGCATATGAAGTGCGATTCCAAAGCCTGGTTGGTGTTATATTAGGATGCCCTCGTCGCAAGAAGAATATCCCTACTGAAATATAGGGGTCTAGCCTACAAAACGAGAGGCTTGGCTATCTTCAGCAGTCACGATGCATATGGAGCATCTATTTCTTGGTTGGGTCACGTATGGTATAGTATAGTTGGCTACCCAAATCTTCATCCTCTTCAACAGAAGACCCAGAAGCTCCCACCCTGCCTCTCCTTGCCGAGCCGGCGAGCACCGCCGCCGAGGGCCGAGAAGGCGCTGGCCTCGGACCCGCCATGGATGCCGCTGCAAACCCACCTCGACGCGTCCGTTTTCCGCCTCGCCTCGCTTCGCTCCCCACTCCGTGTCACATCGGCGGCCGCTCCCCCGCCGAGGCTGCGCCGCCCTACCCCGGCGATGGCCTTCCTCGCCATCGCCGCCTCCCCGTCGCAAATGGACACCGCGCGGATGCCCTCCCCGTCGTCCCCCATGCCCCGCCACGGATGCGCTCACGACGCCAGCAGCCCGCCGCGGATGCGCTCGCCGCGCCGGCGGCTCCCCGCCACAGTTGCGCTCGCGCGACGACCGCGCCGCACGGCGGACATGCCTCGTTGCGCCGGTCACGCCCTACTGCACCTCGCTCGATGCCGCAGGTCCATCCTGGAAGCTCCGGTGGCTCCTCGCCGCACCGGAGGTTCCCTGCCGGAGGCATGCCTCACCACGCCAGCAGGTCCCCACCGCGGGCTCGCCTCACCTCGCCGACCGTGCCCCTGATGGACCCACCTCGAGAGAAATGCGTCGAGGAGAGAGGGAAGGTATTTTTGCGTCCTAGCTTCATCCGTAGGTAAAATGGGTGAGGGGATTGGGTCGTCTGTTGGAGACGGATTTGGGGGAGGCAAACCACTGTACGCGATGCTTTTTGGGTTTGGATCTCTCTTTGGGGAAGCCATTGGAGATAGGGCAGGGTACCTAGACTACGTGGCAAATAGCCATCGACCCAATATGCTTAGAATCCAGTGATTTGTAAAATATTATTATATTTCCTTGAACGAACTAGAAAACCGTATATATTGACAGGGGTGAAGCCCAATAAAGACCCATGTTTGTATTTGACTAAGAAGCCCACTCCAGGCTTACTGGCTGCTGAATTGGATCTTCTACTGAAACGCTTAGAAAAGATTGGGCTAATGAGAAAGGTATTATGAAATACACCGCCCAATCCATAGATGCGCAAATGGCTTGCGAAGTCTTTTGAAATATTAGCCACATGGGAAACAAATGTCCTGAAACCCATGATAAAGCGTTGTTTATTAACAATGGGTTTCACCAACAAGGCAACAATGGGTGGAATAATCAACCACGCCATGCTAATTCTAATTCTAATTCAAAAATTCAAATCAGCCTTCATTTAAAAAACTTGTTCTAGGCCAAGTTAAAATTAGTGAAAATTTGACTAAGAAACTTGCCTTCCACAATAAAGTTCTTGAAAATACTAATACAAACATGGAAAGTTTATCTTCCCCTGTCAAAAATCAATTGAGTTTTAACAAAATGATAGAAACCCAAATAGCTCAAATTGTGGTTGCCTTACCTTCGAATATATCTGGTAAAAAACTGAGAATAATCCGAAATGCCTTTAGAATATGTTAAACTAATTTCAATGAGGTTTTGTAAGCCTTTCAAACAATCATCTCCTCAAACCACCATTCCTCATCAAGAGGCTAGATGGATGGAAAGGGAGCTCTTTAAGCTTAGTAGGGAGACTGACTTTGATCAATGTTATGTCCATGTATCTGTTGCCTTTATCAACAATTCACAAGGTGGACTCTGCCAGAAGAAGATTCTTTTGGCAAGGTGGGAATTTCAAGAAAAAAACACATAGTGAAATGGGTGAAAATTACCAAACCTAAGGACAAGGGTGGTCTCGGGACTAAGGATTTAAGAAAAATTAATATTAGTTTGCAGTGCAAGTAGTGATGGAAAGTTGAAAATGAATCTGGGATTTGGCAAGAAATTGTTAATCAAAAGTACATGAAAAAGAGTGGTGCTACAAGTCTTTTTAAGAACAACAAAAACTCCCTTGTGTGGAATGAATTGCTGAAAATCAGACATATCTATCTGAAAAGAAGATCTATGGTCATTGATAATGGCAGGATGACAAGTTTCTGACATGACAGGTGGTGCGGGCAAGTATCACTAATAGAGAAATTTCCTCAACTTTACATTATCAATCAAGAACAAGAGGCATCGGTTGAAAAAAAATGAAAAAGAAACAATGGTGCCTTTCGTTTAGGAGATGATGGCTTCATGAGGATTTGCAAAACCAACTTAGAAGACTCCACTGTACAGACATAATACTAATGATGAAACTGATAAAGCAAGATGAGACTGGTAGAAGTCTGGTTACTTCTCAGTGAAATCAACTTACAAGCATCTATGCAACAATGAATCTGGAAACAACTTCGAAGTGCTCTGGAAAGCCAAAATCCCACTAAAAATTAAGATTTTCATATGTATGATTTTTCAGAATGTGATCCTTACTAAGGATAATATGTGTTAGCGTAGGTGGAAGGGCAACGATCAACGAAGGCTGTGCCTTTTGCACAGAAAAAGAAATATCCACCATATCTTCTTTGAATGTACAACAACTAAATACATTTGGAGTCGCATTGCTTTTGGGTTTGGTTCTGACTTCTGACTGTACATTTGGAGTCGCATTGCTTTTGGGTTTGGTTCTGATTTCTGACTGTGGACCAAACAATTTTGATCAGATTGGGTTTTGGATTAACAATAGTTTACCCATTGGTCAGCAAGTGTATATGACTGGACTAGCAACTATATGCTGGGCAATTTGGAGAACTAGAAATTTGATCTATTCCGAGCAAAAGAGAGAGTGAAATGTCCTACTAGGATTATTTGTCTAATTTGTTTGTTTGTTGTGTATTTGGTAGGTTGTATTCAAGGAAGGGATGGAGGCTCAAATCGTCCAAGGAGCGAAGATGCTGAATTACTTTCACAAGAAGGACGTTGCGAAGATGAATAGTGAGGATCGTCACTTGGTGCCGTTCGTTGGCTAATTCTGCTTCGCACTTGTCTCATTCTGGCCTGTGTGCCGAGCAGGTCCATTGGCCACGCACTGAAACACCTGGAGGTGTCTGTCAGGGCGTTACTTTAATTGCGTCTTCGCGTTTCTTTCGTGCTAGTATCTAGTACTCGAGGTTTATTTGTGCGGTTGGCCATTGAGTTGGTCCCCTTAGTGGTCTAGCTCTTTGGCTTAGTCATGTCTGTTAATTTAATTATAGGTTATTTATCTGTGGTTGCACTGACAAATTTTGCGATTTCATTACAACCGTAAGGCTCAGGACTTTTTGGGGGAAAAAACTACCATGCCAGAGTTTGCTATGATCCCTTGAGCAGAGACAACCTCACCAACTACACCGTCATTACATTCTCTGCTGAAGCACGACCCTAAATACATATCAGTCAAGAAAGTCAGATACACAAGTTGCAACACAGAAAGTAATCGTCCTACTTGATATGCGTATGGTACCCAGACTAGCTAACTGAAGAATATAGCGTGCGATCACATTGCGTGATGCTTGGTCTTCGTTTGTTCTCTATATAACCTACTAATTTGATGAATATTATTGTGAGCACACTTAACTGTCATGCGCGTTGCGTGGACATAAACACAAGAACGGCTGAACATGCATGCACACATCCGCGCGATCACTAATCAAATTAAAGCCACATCAGAAGACATTCCGGGGGAGTGCAGAATTTTAAGATTATTTAATTTTCATGTGCAAACTGATAGCGTATGCATGCGCATGCGCGGGCTTTACCTAGCACTACGCACGTCTATATATGCGTGCATATATATCTGTGCATACTTTTCTTTTTTTTTTTTGATGAGACTGATCAAGCAAGGAGTTCACTCGTTCTCTAGCTACCTACTCCCTCCGTCCTATAAAGACGGTTATTTTAGATTTTCCAGACATCACGTTTCACCATTCGTCTTATTTAAATTTTTTTATAAATATCATTTATTTTATTATAATTTATTTTATCATTAGAGATACTTTAATAATTATTAATTGATTTTATATTTTGTACAAATTTTTTGAATAAGACGGATGATTAAACACAGTTTCTGAAAAATCTAAAATGAGAGTCTTTATGGACAGAGGGAGTAGGTAAGTCGGAGACTCAAACAAAGATGAATGACAATAAAGTTCAATCACAAGGAACATACCAAGAGTTCACTGTGCATGCATACATGATTCCTTTGTTGCGGCTTAGGCTTCATTTAGCATAGCTCAACTTCACTAGTGAAGTTGTTTTTTAAACAGTAGTACACAGAACTCTATCAATGGCGGTTGTATACCTACTTTTATTGACGTTTTTTTCAACCACCAATGCTAGAAGCCAATGAAAATTAACGTTTTTCACAGACGGTTGCTTGAGAACCGTAGGACAAATCGATTTGTACTGACGGTTCACTTAAGAAACCGCATGTAGTAATGCTTTTTCAAAAATCAAGTTTAAAAAATAAAAAAATAAATCCAGGCAGGGCCCATCGACCATCGTTTGACCATCTCCGCCGAAGTCGCGAGTCACAACATTTTTCGTGCAAAATTCACGCACTACACGACCGTAGGGATTCAAACCCGCGACCTCGGCTTCACGCGTGAACTGCTTTAACCACTCCACCCATCCACTTACTTATGTCTATATCACAGTTTTTTCCCACATATTATAACGAACCGATGAAAATTGACTATTTGAAACTCTAAATAAATTCAAATGAAAAGGTTACCAACTATAAAGTTGCATAACTAACTTTTATTTTGATAGTTTCTCTATCCGAGTTTGTTTACAAAATTTAAATTTCAAATTTTACAAATGCAAACGCATTTTTCGTTGACAAAATGATTTCAAATGAAAATATTGATGACTATAAAGTTTTATAACTTTACGAGATCTACGACTTTTATTTTGATAGTTTTGTCATATGAGGTTATTTGAAAAACTAAAAAAAATCAATTTCAGATTATTTCTAGTAGCGGTTCCTTAAGAGAACCGCTAGTAAAAATCGATTTTTACTGGCGGTTCTCTTAAGAAACCGGCAGTAGAAATACATGATTTTTATAGGCGGTTTGTAAAGAAAATCTCCAATAGAAATCGGTTTCTAGTAGCGGTTCGGAACCGTTTGTTTTCTACTGGACAATGTCACGAGAAACCGCCACAAAAAATAAAAGGCTGATGTCAAGAAAAATGATCTATGTACTAGTAGAAAATAGCTTCACGAATAACTTTTTAAATGAAGCTAAACTATTTTGAAAATGTTGTTTGACAAAATAACTTCACCCACAACTTCATGCATGGTTGTAAGAGAGAAATAAGAGAGAGAGCTAGGATAAACTTTTTTAGATTCATACCAACTCATCCTTTTGTGGGAGGATGAAAGTCCATGTTTAGTTTTAATAATTGATGAAACTTAGTTTACTAATACTTGCTCTAAGTGTTTCATGAGTTGGATTACCAAACATTAAGATGGAGCATGATGATCGGTCGGTTAAGGCCACAAGTGAGATGCCATGACGACGTCCATAAAAACGGTGTAAATCCATCATTAAGAAGGACTCCAAAAGCTTCATCTTTGGAATAAAATAAAAAGGGAGAAAATCTAAGAGCTCAAGGCAAATGTATACTTGATAGGAGTTCTTCTGATTTTAGTGATCAAAACTATTTAGAGAGAGTGATCACATTTAGGATATATAGCCGTACTATGAAGAGAGGAAAACTCAGTTAAGGAATACGGTTATCAAAGTGCCCCTAAATGCTCATATTTGTTGTATATACATGTAGATGCTAGTGAGTACTAACAAAACCCGTTCAAAACTATTTGGAAAATGCTAACACACCTGCACTAAGGTGTGTGACACTTTGGAGTGTTAGGACATCCTGAAACGGGGTGAACTCTGAGATTTAGAGAGGGTTTGGGTCCCCTCTCCTTCCTGCCGAGCTTGCTCGTTAGGCTCGGCAGGATTTACCGAATTTCGGAGATATTTGAGTTTTAAAATGAGCGTTGGACGCTAACCACGTCGAGCGTCGAACCATTGCATTGTGTCCGACGGCTAACCCTCACCTGCACTTCACTGGACACCATCGGACGCGCTGGGAAAGCACCGGACTATGCGTCCGCGTCCGACGCTAGCAGGCGCTGTGAGAGTCGAACTCTGAGTGAGGCGTCGGACGCTGTGTACCGGACCATTTCTTCACCGTCCGACGTAGTAAACCCAAGAGCACGCAGTTTGTTTAAAATTCATCGGACGCTAACCTTTAGCCTGGTGGTGTGTGTCGGACTGAGTTCGACGAGTTTTTTGTTCTCTGGAACCTCTCTGGAAGTGTCGAACACTTCTGTGCGTTAGTCCGACGGCCGTGCTGTTCACGTCCAACGGCTTTCGTTCGACGTGGCGCGAAGGAGTCGTTGCGCGGCAACGGTTGATTTCAAAAGGTTCTGCACATGTGGCATTCGCTGATTCGCTGGAGTGAGGGCACCAGATGCTAGTGATTTAGTCCGACGCCCCCAAGGTTACTGTCCGACGGTGTGTCAGGAAGCCCAACGGCTATGTTCTTGTGAGAGGCTTATATATAGTTGGACTGCTGGTTTAGGGAGGGCTCTTAGCCATTTTTTTATTCAATCTACAAGCTAGTGAGCCTCTCCACTCTCCTCTCACACATCCTACTTGATTGCAACATCAATTTGATGAGACTGGATAGCATCAAGTACACTGCATGAGTGTGTTCATCTAGAGGCACTTGGTGATTGGATTTCGCAGCGGGTTTTCTTGTTACTCTTTGAGTTTTTTTACTCCCAGACTGGCTTAGAGATGCGATGATCGTTGAGGGAAGTTGGTGATTATCTCCGCCTCCGATCGAAGACTTGTGAGGGGTTTTTGAGGCTTTCCCCGCGGGAGGATCGCAAATTGGTTATTCTAGTGAATTGCTTGTAGTTTGGTGGATTCCCATCTTGTGTTGGTTGTACGACACCTTTGAGAAGGGTGCGGTGTATGATGTCAATTAGCGCGTGAACCTACAAGTTGGTGTATTGCTACAACGAGGAGTAGAAACTCGGTAAAAAATCTTGTGTCATCTCTCTATCGAGGATTTCTCTTGTTTATTGTGATTTATTTCATTGATATTCATTTTTTCTTCACCGGCGGTGTAAAAATCACTTCTCTTCTCTTTACTTTCTTGTATTTACTTTTGTAATAGTATACTTGTATAGCTTGCTTTCTTATGAGTAGAGTAAAGTAGTGACATAGTCTTGTTGGTGTGAAAATAGAGACAATAGTCTAGAACGGTTAAGTGGCTTGCACCTTTTAATAGGCTAGCGTAAAATTTGTTTCGCCTCTTAATTATGTAACCACTTTGTTTAAGTGTTGTTTATAGAATTTTTATAGCTATTCACTCCCCAGCCGTTTAGGACCTTTCAGAGAGGGGAGAAAAATAGCTTCATTGGTGAAGCTGTTTTGGAAAAGAATGTTTAGAAAAAAAAAGAAGACTGAAGAAAAAGAAGAAGCTCACAACATCTATGCTAAACAGCCCCTTATTGTCTGTTGTTATGCATAGCAAGAATTTCGCTCTCATTTTGAAACGGAGGTACTATGAGCAGCCAACATTAGCCAGCCATTGAGCAGAGTTTTTTTTTTCTCGCAACAATTTAGCCAGCGAGCCAATTTTGCTCGGACGTTATCTAGATAGCTGCGTGCTTGTTGAAGGCACAAACATTTGGAAGACGGCCATTTTAGTGTCGCTAGCAAACGTGTCCGCTGCAGAAAAGTAACGTGTTTATTTATTGTGTGCAGTATTCATTTGGATAACTTGAGGTTGAAGAGATTTATTGTGTCATTTGTTCCAATGTGTATCCTGAAATTAGATTCCGTACCGTAGCTAGGCACACAGTGTTCTAATTAGATTTCGTACGAGTACAGAATATGAATTCTAGTCAAGCATGAAATAGAGAGGTGTGCGAGGGTACGTATTACGGAAACTAAAATGTGATGATTGAAAATTTGAAAGGATAACCTTTTGATTTTAAGAACACTCCCAATACAGAACCATCATAATTTCTATATACATTAATTATACTGCCACCTAAGCGTTTTACTGATGTGACAAGAGAGTTACTGAAGAGAATAAAAATTATAGAAACCGGGTCTAAGTTTGAAACAAGTCTACACGAGAACCAAAATACAAAGGAATGTGCATATTGGTGAAAAATAGAGAGAGAATGTATGCATTGGATAAAAACTTGTTCAATAGAGACTATTCATTGGACCATAGTTTCTATAAGTAGAGTCTATATAAATTAATAAGGATAGAAATCACATGTAGTTTCTAGCATTGAGACTGTCCTAGTATATATTATATACAGACTCGCATGATCATAGATGAACTCGCACTTAGAGGAATTTTAATATCTGGCTAAATGCTATGGTGGAGAAAAGAAGCGCAGGGGAAGTAGCCTGTAAGCTTAGCAAGCCTAGATAAAAGAATAATCAAGAAATTTGGTCAGAGAGACATACAGTCATGCATTAATTGTAATAAGTTAATTACTATATGAATGGATTGAAAGATAGGCTATAATCATTGTACATCCAACAGACAGTTGTATTATTAGCCTTACTTTGAACTGTTCACACGAGTTCATAAACCGGAGGCAGATTATGTCCATATAAAAAAACTCAGAAGATAGTCCCCGCAACTTTATGCTTAACGTAGAAGGACCTATCAAGCAGGCGAAAACTCCTAAACTTCTGCCCCACCTGTACACAGCGACACCGCAACACAAATGCACGGTACATGAGGTTAGAACTTAGGTTGCAGGGTGCCAACGAGATTGCTAAACCAGCCAATCTAGCACCTCTTGGCAGTTTGTGTCCATATATACAGTACCATATATAGTATGTTATACTAGGTTACATTTGCACCGTAATGATTCCGTTTCAGAGTGACGCCCCATCAGCTGCAGCAATTTGTTGTTTACGTGCGTGCCACTTCTGATCCAGTATAATTACGATAAACACTGTTCTTTTTTTCATTTATACAGTACAATACAGGTACATTTGCATTCATCTTTTACACAGTACAATACAGACATACGTACATATGAACACTTAGCATGCAGCAAATCCTACCTTAAATGAGCCATATGCAGGCACACAGGCGGCGCACACAGCCCACAACGACGATATCAACCTACGCATACGCATTTCAATTCATCACACAACTATCATACAGTACGTAACACGAGCTATTACACAACACCATATATTATTCAACAACCACACTCGAGTACGTTGAATTCGATCGACGATATGTATATATAGATGCATGCATGGTGTGCTTTGATATGATCGAGCCGTTTAATTAGAGTCACTACTCGTGCACCACCTCGTCCCTTTCGCCGTGCCTCACGACGTGCTTCTTCACGTCGACCACGTCGTCGATGTCGACCACCTTGAGCATCTGCCCCGACGGCCCAGGCACGACGTGCTCCTGCACGCGCACGTGCTCGGCCACCTCCACGTCCTCCTCCTCCTGCGCGCACCCGTGCTCTTCCTTCCTCCGCTTCCGCCGCGCGAGCAGGCGCAGCCCCGCGAGCAGGCCCAGGAAGAGCAGCCCGCAGATGGGAACCGCAACCGCCACGACGTGGTGGTGGTGGTGCTTCCACGGCTTCGGCGGCGTAGTGTGGTTGTGGTGGTAGATGACCGGCGCCGGCGCCGGCGCGTATGGCGGTAGAGCTGGTGAAACGGGGGGCACTGGTGCTGGTGGTGCCGGTGCTGGTGCTGGTGCTGGTGGAGGACATGGAGGCTTGCCGGCTTGGGGTGATGTGGACCATAGGGCGGCGGTGGCTCAGGACGCCAAGACGAAGTTGGGGTTGGGGCCATGAAAAATGGATCGCGTGCTATGGCACAACCAACCACTACTGTTCTTGAGTCCTGTATGTGCTGCGAGCAAAGATGTAGGATGTTCAGTTGGCCACCAGGTAGATATATAGGAGTAAGAGACCCGACCTACTGGCTAGCTAGGGTCTAGTCATCTTGAATTGGACAAGTAGCTGCTAGAAGTGTGAGTAAAACCTTTCCAAGAAAGGGAGTACTTATTAGTTGATTTGGTCCATCGACAAAGCCAACTAGAATGCAACGCCAGCTAGAATGCTCAGACAGTGCTTCACTAGTTACATCTCTGCCCAGCACTGAGTAGATCGGTGAAGAAGCTTATTTTTAAGTCAAATGGACTCAAGTTGCAACAAAAGACAGCGTGTACTACGTGCAAGACAGCGTGTAGACAAACTTTGCAATTTCATTACAACCGTAATGAAATTCGACTCAGGCCTCTTTGGGGGAAAAAAAAAAAAAACCCTACCATGCCAGAGTTTGCTATGATCTCTTGAGCAGCCTCACCAGCTACACCGTCGTTACATATCTCTGCTGAAGCACAACCCTGAATAGAGCAAAATGCTACACCGTCGTTACATCTCTGCTGAAGCACAATCCTGAATGGACGGTCCTTCAACTTGGCTGGAGGTGTCATCCAGGTCCCTTAACTCACTATTACAGAACAGGCCTTTGGTCGATGTCCAAAATGCACAGTAGTTTCGGCAAATTTTGCGTCCGGGACAAAAAAGATCTTTAGTCCCGATTTGTAACATCGACCGGGACTAAAAGTCCCGTGCCCAATGGCTATGGTGTCAGAATTCTACAGGAGGGACTTTTAGTCCCGGTCCGTGTTACAAACCGGGATTAAAGCTCAACCTTTAGTCCCGGTTCGTGTTACCAACCGAGACTAAAAATTTAGTCCCGGTTAGTAACATGAACCGGGACTAAAGGTTGAGCTCTAGTCTCGGATTTTAGTTCTCACCGGGACTAAATGTCCCCTCTATTTAAACCACCTTCTTCTCTCCCCCCAGCCCGAGCCCGAGCAGACAGCTCTTGCTCTGTTCTTGCTGTGTTCTTACTTGTTTGAATTGTTGCTCTCTCATCTCCGGCCGTTGATCCATCTCAAGATCTTTACTCCGCCATCGACTTCATTAATGGTGAATAGCTTCATCCTCTCATGTTTTAGTAGTACCATACGTCATTTTAAGTATATATATTTGTTTTTTTTTCATTTTATGATTTTTACGTCATTTTAAGCAACAATCACTTGATAGTTTGTATATTTTGTTAAAGGAAGCTAAAATTATTAAATTAAAACAAGTATACACCTTTCATTGCTATTATACACCCTACATGGTTAAGTTTGAGAAATAGAGAGTGGTAGGATATTTTATTAATTATATTTAATACGTGTTTAAAAAAATTAGAAATTTTTATAATTTGGGTATATAATAAGTGTTTAGGAAATTTAGAAATTTCATTTAATACGTGATTAGGAAAATTAGAGATTTTAAGTGTTTAGGAAATTTAGAAATTTCATTTAATACGTGTTTAGGAAAATTAGAGATTTTAATAATTTGGGTATATAATAAGTGCTTTAGGAAAATTAGAAATTTCATTTAATACGTGTTTAGGAACGTTAGAGATTTATATACTTTGGGTATATAATAAGCGTTTAGAAAAATTGGAAATTTCATTTAATACGCGTTTAGGAACGTTAGAGAATTATAGAATTTTGGGTATTTATTAATTTTATTTGTTTGAAGAATGACAAATTTAATTATGTCATATGTCATTTAATGAAAGTCATGACACGCCATTGGACGTATAATGCCGATCGGCGTTCCCAAGAGTTCATTAAGTGTGTGCATTATTTCTTAAAAGTGGCCGAGGCAAACAAGCGGGATGGTTTCATGTGCTCCCCAAACTGCCATGGGTCCTAAACTTGGTAGAAACTGTCATTTAAGTCTCAAACTTTCAAAGTGAACATCACAGGTCCCTACAGAGGGTGTCATTCAGGTCCCAAACACTGTGGCTAATTCGTCACATAGTTATTTTTAAAAAAAAAGTATTTTAATTATGGATACTATAGTTACAATTCGTAGAATATTCAAAAAAATGTATCCTTTTCATATGATCTCGGATGAAGATGAATCATATAGAAAAATTGTAGCTTTCGACGAGATCTACAACTTTCTAGTTTTGAATTTTTTAATTTGAGATCACGAAGATGCTCAAACAATTTAAATAAAATTTTTAGCAGTATATTATTCGCGTACAAGCGCTTGTTGCCTTTGAAAAATAATATTTTTCTTATATCCTGTTAAATGAAGATAGTTTCTACTCAAAAGTTATATTGTGTCAAATGAAGATATTTTCATTTGATAACATATAAGAAAAATATTATTTTTCAAAGGTGACAAGCGCTTGTACACGAATAATATATTGCTGAAAAATTTTGTTTAAATGTTTTGAGTGTCTTAATGACCCTAAATTAAAAAAATTCAAAACTAGAAAGTTGTAGATCTCGTCGAGTGCTACAATTTTTATATATAACTCATCTTCATCCGAGATCGTATGAAAAAATATATTTTTTGAAATATTATGTGAATTGTAGCTGCAGTACACGTAATTTGAGTTTCTTTTTTAAAAATTATGTGCCGCATATATTAGCCACGGTGTTTTGGGACCTGAATGACACCCTCTGTTAAGTTTAGAGACCTGTGGTGTTCATTTTGAAAGTTTATGACCTAAATAATACTTTCTGCCAAATTTAAGGATCTATCCATAGATATCTATTTGAAAGTTGAGAGTCCTATATGACACCTCCAGCCAAGTTAAAGGACCGCCCATACATTTTTGCTCCCCTGGGTATATCAGTCAAGAAAGTAAGATAACACAAGTTGCAACAGAAAGTAATCGTCCAACTTGATATGCGTGAGGTACCCAGACTAACTGAAGAATATAGCGTGCGATCACATTGCGTTATGCTAGCTTGGTCTTCGTTTGTTCTCTATATAACCTGCTAATTTGATGAATATTATTGTGAGCACACTTAACTGTCATTCGTGTTGCGTGAAGATAAACACAAGAACGGCTGAACATGCATGCACACATCCGCGCGATCCCTAGTCAAATTAAAGCCATATCAGAAGACATTCCGGGGAGTGCAGAATTTTAAGATTATTAATTATCATATGCAAACTCCGCTCTGATAGCGTATACATGCACATGTGTGGGATTTACCTAGCACTCCATGACTGTGTACGCACGCATACTTTTGTTTTTGTGTTTTCCCCGATGAGACTGATCAAGCAAGGACTTAACTCGATCGTTCCCTAGCTACGTAAGCCAGAGACTCAAACAAAAAAGAATAATAATAATAAAGTTCAATCACAAAGAACATACCAAGAGTTTGCAGTGCATGCATACTGATTACTATGTTGCGTCTTACTGTTTGTTATGCATAGCAAGAATTTCACTCTCTTTTTGAAACGGAGGCCGGAAAATCAAGAATTGTTCTGTGTATGCGAAAACATACATAAAAATACAAATAGCGTCAGAAAAATACACACAAAAATATAATGATAGAAAAAGTGAATTTTTCTATGGGTTCGTCGTCAGAAATAGTTTTTCTGTTGGTCTTGCACGCATAGAAAAATTACGTTCGCCCAAATTAAAAACAATTTTCTATGTAGATATCCACACAGGAAAAAGAAATGAACACATAGAAAAAATAAAGTATTTTTCTGTCATTGGTTCAATGAGTCTGGCTCGGACGTTATCTAGATAGCTGCGCGCTTGTTGAAGGCATAAACATTTGGAAGACGACCATTTTGTGGTATTTTAGCCTTTTAGGGCGTCCCCAACAAGGCAATAACTAGCTATTTGGCTATAGTTATTATGACGTGGATAGGAAAAAAGGTATAAGAGAGTAGTCAATAGAGAAGAACAAATAATTGATTTATTTCACGTAGTCCGAGAATATATGAGAAAAAGACGTGAGTCTAATAATATAAAAATATATAAAATATTATTTGCTCTTATCTTTCACCTTCACATCAGCTAACTACGTAGGTAGCACTATTACAAACGCCCTTAGTGGAGCTAGCAAACGTGTTCGTGCACTGCAGCAAAGCGACACATTTATTATTATGTATGAATTTGGAAAACTTGAGGTTCAAGAGATTTATATTGTGTCATTTGTTCCAATTTATCCTGAATTTAGATTCCGTAGGCACATACTGTTCTAATTTGCACTGAGTACATATTATGAATTCTAGTGAAGCACGAAATAGAGGGGGTACACGAGGGTATTATGGTAACTAAAGTGTTATTGTTGAAAGGCTATCCTTTTGATTTTTAATATATATTATTATGTATGAACTCGCACGATCATAGATGAACTCACACTCAGAACAATTTAATAACAGACCGTAAGCATATCAAATGCTATAGTGAAGAAGAGAGAAACGAAGAGAGAGGGAAAACCGTCTATATAAGCTTACCGGCTTTGAACACAAAAACAACCAAGAAATTTTACGCGAGACATACGAACAGACATTAATTGTAAAAAGCTAACTAGGAGTATATATGAATGGACTGAAAGATAAGCTACAATAATTCATACATCTAACAGACAGTTGTATTATTTTTCTACACATGGACACGCAGACACTCACCCTTTCATCCACAGACTGACATACATGCAAATCCTATGTTAAACTACCCATATATTTCCATGCAGGCACAGGCGGCGCACACAGCCACAACAATGATATCAATCTACGTATACGCATTTCGCGCGTGTTTGGATGGGCGCCATGACTCAAGTGCGCCAGCCACACCAGTCGAGGCGAGTGTTTGGTTCTTCTGTAAGCTTTGGCTGCCACACATTGCTTTGGTATCTTTTTTTTAACAATCCGGGTTCTCGGTAAACCAAAAAATACGAACTTTTTAAAATTTTTCCTGTAATTGTGAGAAGCATGTAGTTACTGGATGAACGGCAATTAAACCACTAATAATTCGTTGCATTCATATAGTATTGCTTGTAGATATGTGTCCGTATTGTGAGTCGGTTTCCGGCGTCGAGTTTTGTTTTGCGTCGGAGCGCACAAGTCCATAGCAATTTCCTTTCATCCCTTGCGGGACTGTCTCAAATCTGTATGTAATTCCCCCAAATTCCTCTTGACAGTAAAAGGAAAATCATTTTCCTTTTTCCCCTCCCTCCAAAAATTCCTTTATGAATTCTATGCAAAGTCTCCTAGCCAACAGAGCCACTCATTCCTAATTCCATGTGCTAACCATCTTGTGCTTGCACGTGTAGCACCCTTCTCAGCTGCATGCTCCTGTAGCTTGGGCAAATCTCCTCTCGGCACACACCAAAGGTTGGTGGCCTTGCCTGGGCAAGTTAACTGGGTGCATAATATAAACCATGCATGCTCCTGTACTGCACCACTAATCACGTGAGCACCTTCCAAATCCATAGCATGCACGTATACAAGCTAGTTGAAGTCCAGCTCCCTTTGTGTTCGTTGCCCCACGAAACGAGACCATGCAAGCTTCAGCGTATGGATACGAACTACTCTGTCATAAGCTCGTACACGCACAGGCTCCCGTTTTCCTTCCGTAGTCAGCGCTGAGCGCCCGCCCTCTGTGCAGCGTAGCAGCAGCCCACTCGCCCTCACCGGCCCACGCATGCGCGCTCCACGCTCGGCCCAACCAGCCCAGCCAGCCCACTCGGTTGCGCCCCTGGGAAACCCTAGGGCAGCACACCCTCTCCCTGGAGGCCGCCGCCGCTGCCAGGAGCAGCACGCTCGAACCCGCGCCCTGCCTTGCCTTCTCCGCTGGATGCCAGCCACGTGCCCCATGGTACGGACACCGAGGCATCCCGCCGTCCATGCCCGAAGCCCTAGGCGACCACCCGTATAAGAAGACCGAAGCGCCGCGCCCCTGTTCATCTTCCCCGAGCAGCCGCCGCCGCCGCTGCCTCGCTGCACGCTGCCGCGCGGTTTGCTCCCGCCGACTGCAGCCACGCAGCCGCACCTCCCGAGCCCGGCCATCTCCGCTCATGATGTCCATGCTGCGACGCTGCAGCCGACCGCGTACGCCGCGCGCCGCGTTCGCCGTGCCACGGCCACGACCGCCATCCGCCTGGAGCCACTCCGTCGAGCCGCGTCGCCTCGCCTCGTGGCACGCCGGAGCCCCGCTGCGACGTCACCCACACCACCACTCTGCTGAACCTCGCCACGTTGTGGTTCGCGCCCACGACGTCGTCCATGACCACCACCGTGATGCCATCTGCACCGCCGCTGGAGCGCCACCACCGGAACGCCGCTGCAGTGCACCGAGCCTCACCACTGTGCTGCGCCGCGACATGGACGCGGCCATACCAGCGCCTCGCTGCGTCCCAGCCGCGTCAAGCCCATCGCTGCCGTGCTCGGCAACGCCTCGTCAAGTCGTCGCACGGCCACGCCACGACGTCGCCTGCGCGTTGCGACCGAGCCACGTCTACCGCACTGCCTTAACACCAAGTTGGCGGACTGCTGCTCCACCGTATCGACCTCGCCGGTGAGCTGCCGAAACCCGAGACCATGCTATTCCCCTTCCTACCGGAACGCTGGACTGAGACCGGCCTTTGTGCCGTGTTCTATCACAACTACAGGAATCCGGCATCCCGACCACGTTCCCGGAGCCTCGCCGCCTTCTGCTCTACACCAGACCGCTTGAAGCCGCACCGAGCCCTCACCTACGGACCTCTGCTGACTCGTCCTCAATGGAGCCTCTGTTTGTTCGCACTCTGCCGGCAACGAACCTTACCCGTGTCAAGCGATCTGCCGTCCGCAAGCCCTCGGTGAGCCACGACTTTCTCCCCTATGGTGGGCACCGCCACCGTGACCGGACCCGCCACATGAGCCATGGCGTCCCACCTCAGGGACGCGTAGGCCGAGCCTCTCCCGGCTCAGGACACTCGCACACACAACACAAGACCCTTTTAGCCAAATCGAACCACCGGCGTTCCAAGAACGCCGGCGTGGCCGAGGACTACCCGAACCACCACCGTGATCGCGTTTCGGTTTTACCTTGTGCCTTTGGACTCCAAGACCACCGCCACTCTACTACTGCCGCCGAAGGACACCAAGGACGCCGATTAACAAAGGAGAAGATCTCTGGAAGTCCTGCTTGGTTTCCCCTCGACGCGCACCGACGCCCCGTCCTACACCGTTGGAACCCGGACACATCCTGACACCTCCCAGACACTTGCAGCCATCTCCGGCCAGCCTGTGGCCACTCCGGCCAGCCTCGGCCAGTCACTAGCCTCGCCTGGCCAGCCGCGACCAGCCACGACCACCCTGCAGCAGGCCACAGCTAGCCGCAGCCAGCCAACAGCCTAGTCACAGCGGGCCAATAACTACCAGCAGCTGGCCAAGAGGAGCCGGGACATGTAGCAGCAAGCCTCGCCACTTTCCTTTGACGCTGACCCTGTCTGACCTTCGTGTCGTAGCTCCGTTGCTAGATCTTGAGGCCCCGTAGACGATGTTGGACTGTTGGGAAGCCAAGTGATATACGACGTTGGACTATTGAAGAACATTTTCCCTTACTTTCTATACTCCTGCCCTCCATATTGTATACCTATCCTTATAATCCGTCTGCTCATATCTCTGTTGTACCCTATCTTTACGATCTGTCTGTACATGTATCTGTTGCACCCTATTCTCACGATCTATCTGTATCTGTATTTGTAATACAGGATCCATCCATCATAATGCTATGGAAATGTGCTACTCCACTAGTTTATCGAGTCATTTTGTCTTATGGTCGTGTCATTGGATCTTTTTGCTAGTTGTTCTTGTTGACTGCCTGTGTGCCGTGCCTTCGAGCCGGCTGAGGGATCGTACCTTGTTCGGACGTTGCGATCGCGGGATCCGTCCTGCCATGACCGTAATGTCGGGTGTAACTCGACCTCTCGTTGGTGTAGCTTGTGGCCGCGAGCACGCCTCGCCATGACCATGAAACTATACCCCGTGCGCTGTTCTTTGATTTTTCGTGCTTGACCCTCGTATGCTCGTACCCTGCGCGACCGTCGCATTCCTCTGGTTCTTGCGGTGACAACCGCATCGCTATGGATCCGAGTAATGCCTTAGTGCCAGTGCACCCAGGTCGTGGTACCCTACGAGTGGTTCGCGCACTTGCGTATTTTACATGTCGCTCTCTTCTGACGCTCCGTCTATTCTGTGGCGTGCGTGTTGGAAGAAGTAGACCACTGCTGTTTTATGTTTCTCACTCTTCGTATAGCCCACTCTATTCGATCCCGACTTGTTCATGGCGTCTGGATCAAAGATCGGACTAACTCGTTTTAGTTAGCAAAGAGATGGTCTATATCAAGATCTCGGATCTATACGAGTCGACTCGATCGACTACTTAAAACCATCTTCACTGAAGATGTGACTGAGAATATGATATAGATGTACCTAGCTAACTCCTCTCTCTCTCTGGATTCTTGGTGTTTAAGCACATGTATGATTGTACCTGTTTGAATCACAGCCTTGGTACCCTACATGTGGATTAAACACTCGCACTATTTTGTGCAACATTTATTGTTGGAAATTCCTTGTTCTTTCCTACTGATCGGCCGTCCTCCGATCCCCGTCTTCCCCGTGGCGTACGGATCGGAAGATCGTGTGCCATGGTGTTTGCTATGGATAAGCTTTGGCCTAAACCATTTATTATAAAGTCATATTGGCTTGGCTGTGACTTATGCTTGTGCTTAGCAAACCACCACTCCTGTTCCCTTGGCCTGATGAAATCGGACATACGCCGAGAGGGCTAAGCCGTGTACCTTTTATTATTTCTTTGCTGTTAATAGGTCTCCCCGCGTCCCGTCGTCTTTTGGTGTATTAGGGTGTTTTATTGCCTTGTATTACTTCGCGGAGTAGCCATTTCCGGATTAGCGACGACCGGACTGAGGCCCGCTGGAGAAGGAGAACATGGATGACGACAAAAACTGCGGAGTGGATCTAGGAGACCCAGCAGAACGACTACACTAACTGAGGAGTGCTCATACCACTACTTCCTCGACAACGCAGGTGTCATGGCAGCACCTTTTTTTAGAGAATCCTATTAGACATTGCAAATTTAGAACTGCTAGCGCTTTATATTTACTCCTTTGTTAGTATATGATGCATGTTACTACCTAAGCCGTTACTACCCCGCTTGCAACCACTCTACTATACTACCCAGCTTCGCGCTCACGCTCTTTTATACATATTCCTATCTACCTGCTTGCTTGCATGTTACATCACTATATTTATTTATTAACTCCACTCGCATTGTATCTATGATGTGATGCTGGTGGTGAACCCCTGGGAATGGTTTGGCTTGGGATGCCGGACTGGTGGTATGTGAGCGTGCTGCGTGTGTCTTGGGTGTGCAGTGAGGGTCGAGTCGACCAAGTGGGATACACGACGAGCTGTGTAAGCGAGTCTTGCCCGGGAATTGCATCTGGGCATTCCCACGAGAGATATCTGTGGCGGGTAATGGTGTATGAGGAGGTTCTGGGGTAGAAAGCCTGCGTGGTTGAAACCCCGTGAACGGAGGTGCCGTGGAGGCACGGGGAGAGTATCCCCTAAGAGAAGATGCCTGCTTGGTCAGCCTAGGATCTACTGGTACTCAGGCTCATAGGAATTCCTTTACTGCTCACTCGCTTCTGATGGGCGAGAGACGGCTGGACTACTTGGTAGGGCGGTGCCACTACTGCTAGGTTGTGAGGTGATTAGGGTGGGCGGTGAAGGATGTGGGATTCCCGAACCGTCCTAGATGCGCAGTACCACTTATTGGGCCCGGTACTGTGTCTCCCAGTCTCAGCGTTTCGGCGTAAGGGCCGAAGTTACCCAGGGCTGAGTGGTAGGGTGGCATCGACCTAGACAAGTAAGCACCCGAAATTCTGCCTAGATGTATGTACAACATCGATGATGGCTAATCTTGTGAGTAGCAAAACCCCTGCAGAGTGTTATGGTTGATCAATCGATACATATGCCGGAGTGCTATGGACCTTTCCTGTGGTCTTCTACTAGTGTAGTGAGTGGTATTCTTTTCTCCCCCTGGATGATGATTGTCCGGCAGTGTGCCCGGAGTGGCAGTGTGCCGTTGAGGCAGGACCCGAGAGGGAGTTGGGCCTGTCGACTGAGTGCGAGGTGTGTGTGTGAGGTGGTGTATGGGTGAGATGAAGGAATTGGGATGGGTTGATGGATGGGTGATATGGGTTAAAACTTGATGAACTATTATAATATCTACTACTGGGTACTACCTGGCATGCGCTTAGGATGCAAACCACAGCCAAATATTAGGATCGCCAGATCCTTTATTTTCTCTTTTTCACTAAAGCTCATCGGTGCTGACCATGGCCTGCACATATCTGGCGGCGTGCAGATTACCTGATTAATAGAGACTTTGAGATAATAAGGATTAGGAGGTCTCGTGCCTACGCTCAAGTTACTATACTGCGCCAAGAATAACTCCGATGATGCCGTGAGGGAGGAGCCTTTACCCGACGACATACTCCGCCAACTCTGATGACGTCTAGATACGCTCCCGTTAGAATAACCCTGTAATAGGTGTGCTCTCAGTTGATATGAAATAATGTAACTATTGCGAGGTATGGCTGTAATACCGACTGATATATGATAATGTGATGAGATTAAACTTTTGTTTTATCATATTATACTTCATTCTGTGGATTTTTTACTCGTGGAAAATCGAGGATGTTTCACTTTTGTTCTTACAGCTTGTCCTTTAGCGTGTGGCGAGATGGGAGAAAGTGTGGCGCACTTTTTGGACGCCACGGCCACGGCGAAGCCACTGACGCCACACTGAATGGCCAGAACCCAAATAACTCTTTCATCACACAACTACTTAATCTGTCCTAATTTATAATTTATAAGTCGTTTGATTTTTTTAACCCTAAGATTGACCACTCATCTTATTAAAAAGTATTGCGCGAAAAAGAGTTAAATTTATATTATTCTTGAAGAACTTTTATTAATAAAGCATGTCATAAAAAAAATCATATTTTTCATAAATTTTTAAATAAAATAAGTGGTCAAATTTGGGAGTGAAAAACTTAAACGACTTATAAATTGAAACGGAGGGATTATCATACAGTACGTAGCACGAGTTACTACAGCATTGTATATTATTCAATTCAACAACCACTTTCTCTCAAAAAAAAAATCAACAACCACTCCAGTTGAATTCGATCGACGACGATAGATGCATGGTGCTTTCGGCGACGATCGATAGAGAGCTGTTTAGTCACTACTCGCCCACCACCTCGTCCCTTCCGCCGTGCCTTCCGCCGTGCCTCACGACGTGCTCCGACGACGGCCCAGCTGCCACGGCGGCGTGCTCCGGCGCGCACGCCTCTTCCTTCCTCCGCTTCCGGCGCGCGAACAGGAGCAGCCCCGCGATCAGGCCCAGGAAGAGCATCCCGCAGATCGGGACCACCGCTGCCACGACGACGACGTGGTGGTGGTGCTTCGACGGCGGCGGCGGTGGAGGAGGCGGCAGCGGCGTAGTGTGGTGGTAGTGGTGTTGGTAGATGGCCGGCACCGGCGCCGGCGCCGGCGCGTAAGGCGGTGGAGCTTGATGAGGAGAAGGCGCGGGGGAGTGAGGTGGTGCTGGTGAAACGGGGGGCACTACATGAGGATGAGGCGGATACCCATGCGGTGGTGATGGTGGCGGTGCTGGTGGAGGACATGGAGGCTTGGGGTGTGGAGGACCATAGGGCGGCGGCGGCGGCGGCGGTGGTGGCTCAGTACGCCAACGCGAAGTTGGGGCCATGGAAACTCGATCGATCGTGCTATGGCACAACCAAACCAAACCACTACTGTTCTTGAGTCCTGTGTGCTAGCTGCGAGCAAAGATGTAGGATGATGGCCAGTTGGCCACCAGCTAGATATATAGGAGTAAGACCGGCGATCGACCTACTAGCCGTTTAGCTAGATCTTGAAACTAATGGGCAAGTATGTAAAACGTTTCCAAGAAATGGAATACTTATTAGTTGATTTGGTCGTCCATCGACAAAGCCAACCGCGTGATGGGCGGTGTCATCATGTGCAAAAGCAATTATTAGCACACTACATTGCTTGATCATCATGTGGTACACGCAACGCCAGCTAGGATGCTCAGACAGTGCTTCACCAGTTACATCTCTGTGCACAGCACTGAGTACTGAGTAGATCGGTGAAGAAGAGCTTACTTTAAGTCAAATAGACTCTCAAGTTGCAACAAAAGACACAGCGTCGTACGTGCAAGTTGATATATATGCGTGAGGTGAGGCTATACTAAGTCGTCGCATCTTGTATACACATGCAGAGTTGCTGAAGAATATACATGTGCGTCATAGTTCACATGTTCTGTACACATGCATGCAGAGTAGCTGAAGAATATATAAATACGAAGTAATTTATTGCTAAATATGAATGTTGTGACCCGTGACGAGCATACTTGTACTTGATTTTAACCGCAAGAGTGTTGGTGCATTAGTATGCTGTCTAACGTCGTGTTGACTGAAGATCAACACAAGAATGGTTGAGCATGCATGTGTAGAACTCAGGCTTAGGCCGTGCCATTTGAGAGGTCACGACAAGGTCTATTGGCACGACACGACAGGAAGTATTTTTTAGGATGTGCCGGCACAACACGAACACGATACCTAGACACATATACGATTGTACAATACAATTTCCTAACATTTACTATACTATCTCTTATCTAGTTCTCAAATACATTATGAAAATAATTAAAACTTTCATGAAAAATAGGACAAACAAGGATATATACTTTTTATATCATCAGCGGAAAAAGAAGGTAAAATATTTTGAGAATTGTGCTTGGGCCGACACGACCCAAAGGGGTGTCGGCGAGCCACAAGCCATATATTTAGGCCAAAGAAAAGATTTTATGCGCCATCTTGGCACGGTCGGATGCCTAGAGAACACGAGTCAAAGCACGTCACGGTCTATGTTCCACCTCTATACATGCACACATATTCAGGATCACCAACAATAAACCAAATGGAAGACTGATAACCTGCGACTTGTCGCACGTATGTCAAACGTGCGACCGAGCTTACTCTGCGAAACCCTCCGGCGCCTTTCTCCGCTCCACTCCTGAGCCTTAAGGCTCCAGTTGTGCCCCAGCCACGTGATGCTACAGCCCTCCCGGGCACTGTTTTAAAGAAAACAAACATTTTTATAAAAGATATAATTTTTGAATAGTGTATCATTTTTTATTTTATCTCCATCAGTGACAAGAATAACAAAACAACTAGATAACTTGCCTACTCCCTCCGTCCCATAAAGACTGCCGTTTTAGACTTTTTAGAAACTGCGTTTGACTGTCCGTCTTATTCAAAAATTTTGTACAAAATACAAAATCAATAAATAATTATTAAAGTATCTCTAATGATATAACAAATCATAAAAAGATAAATGATATTTATGTAAAATTTTCAAATAAGACGGATGGTCAAACGTGATGTCTGAAAAGTCTAAAACGACAGTCTTTCTAGGAGGGAGGGAGGGAGTATATCTCAATGAATTTTATTTTAGTAGTAATTTATGTGTAAAAATATGCTAAGAGATTTATAAAAAGAATAGAACAAACATTATATAAATTGCCAACTAGAGAGACAAGTTATTATATATCTCACTATATGAGACGGGAAATATGACTAGCTGACAAAATGGATAGATATTTATTAAAACAGATAAGAGTAGGGACCCAAAATAAGATAAGACGTACTCTGAGAGCCAAAATATAAGTTGCACTAGTAGAGAAAATACTTTTGATCAGCATCAAGTTTGGCTTTAGTCTCGGTATTTTTTTTTTTTCGAGAGTAAAGACCTTTAGTTTTAGTTAATAACACCAACTAGGACTAAAAGGTCAACATTGGTTCCAGTTGATAACACCAGCTCAAACTAAAGGTGTAGATACTCCAACCGGGACTAATTAAGTCACGGTTGGTAACACCAACTTGGACTAAATGATCATCTATGGGTTAGTTTAAAAGGAAAACATATTGTCTGTAGTCACATCTGGTGTGTAGGTGTGGTAGTAAGTCACGCACGAGGCTATGCATGAGGTCTGGGTTCGAATCTCATGGAGCGTAGAGATGTGGGATGCCAATATATTAATTCTTCCTTAGTCTAAGGAGACCTTTAGTCCTGCTGAAAGCCCTTGTTTGGTTTTGAATAATTGATGAAACCTAGTTTGCTAATGATCTGTTCTAAGTGTTTCATGAGAATTAATTAGAAAATGGCAAGATGGAGCAAAGTACCGGGTCGGTGGAGGCCACAAGTGTAGGGCAATGACGGCGTCCATGAAAATGGTGTAAGCCCATCAACAAAGGAGAAAGCCCTAATGACGGCATCCATGCAAATGGTATAAGTCCATCATCAAAAAGAGTCCACAAGCTTCATCAAGAGATGAGAAAAAAAGTGGTGAAAAGCTAGGAGCTCAAGACAAAGGTATAACCAATAAGAGCTCTTTTGCTTTTGGTGATCAAGACTCCATAGAAGGAGTGATCACGTTTACGATAGATAGCCGTACTATCAAGAGGGGCGAAATCATTGATGAAATACGATTATCAAGTGCCACTAGGTATTCATGATCATTGCATATACATGTAGATGCTAGTGACACTAACAAAACCCATGAAAATCTCTTTGGAAAAGACTAACACACATGCACTAAAGTAAGAGACACTTTGGAGTGTTAGCGACTTAAGAAACGGGATGAAGTTTAAGGGTTAGAGAGGGTTTAGGACCTCTCTTCCTCCTGCCAAGCTTGCGAGGCAGGATTCGGCGAATTTCGAAAACGTTACAATAGAAAAACGAGCGTCGGACGCTGCTAAGTTCCAAAGCGTCGGACCATCAGTTTGGGTCCGACGGCTAACTGTTTCAGAACGTCGGACGCTGGTTTGGCGAGCGTCGGACTAATCCTCTTCCGTCCGACGGTGTAGCGCAGTGACTGAGTGATGCGTGGCAAGCTGTGGTGCATCGGACTCTTCTGTTACGTCCGACGGTTTTTAGCGCTCGGGAACCTCTCTGGAAACGTCAGACCGTGGCAACGTTTAGTCCGACGCGCAGTGAAAGATCAGTCCGACGGTAGCTTTCCGTGGAACGTCGGACCGTGGGTTTTGGTCCGACGGCGTTCCGTCCGACGATCTGTTTGGCGCGAAAATAGAGCCGTTGCGATCCAACGACTATCTTCAAATGTGTAGGGACACGTGGCTCTCATCAGGGGCGTCGGACCATGGTGTTTGGTCCGACGGTTGCGCGTCAACCGTCCGACGGTGCGCAGTATAGCCTAACGGCTACATCTTTGAGGGGAGCTTATAAATAGACCTTTGGCTGGTTTGAGCTTCTCTCGCTTGGCACTTCTGAACATCATAGCATACTTATGAGCCTTCCTACTCGATTCTCACTCATTCTACTTGATTGTGTTCATCATTTGGTGAGATTGGAGAGCATCAAGTGCATTGCATGAGTGTGTTCATCTAAAGGCACTTGGTGAGTGGATTTTGCAGCGGTTTCTCTTGTTACTCTTGGAGTTTGCCGACTCCTAGACGGCTTGGAGCTGCGAGGATCATTGGGGGGAGTTGGTGATTCTCTCCGCCTCCGATTGGTGAAGTTGTGAGGGGTTGTTGAGCTTTCCCCGCGGAAGATCGCAAAAGGCTACTTTACTGGATTGCTTGTAGCTCCTGGATCCCCGTCTTGCGTTGGTTGTGCGGCACCCTTGAGAAGAGTTTGGCGTGTGATGCCAATTAGCGCGTGAACCTCCAAGTGGGTGTATCGCTATAACGAGGACGTAGCTTGCCGGTAAGTAAGTGAACCTCGGTAAAAATCATTGTGTCAACTCTCTTGCCGAGGATTTTATTTGTATTGATTGATTAGTTTATCTACTCTCCACCGGCGGTATAAAAATCTTCTTACACTCCTTTACAATTTGAGCTTTTACCTTTGTTCTAGAGTACTTGTTGTAGTTACTCACCTAGAAGTAGAGTAAAGTAATGACCTAGTTTCTTGTGTGTGGATTAGAGATTATAGCCTAGAACGGTTAGGTGGCTTGCATTTTTTAGTAGGCTAGCGCAAAATTCGCTTCGCCGCTTATTTGTCTAATTACCTTGTCTTAAGTGTTGTTTGTAGAATTTTTATAGGCTATTCACCCCTCTCTAGCCATTTAGGACCTTTCACCTGCTTGTCCCGGTGGGAAAAACAACCGAGACTAAAGACTATTTATGTACTAGTGGTGCTTACGTAGATGGTAAGTTATTATACAACTAATGTGTACGATTTAGAAATTGTATTAGAACTTGGAAGGGAAAATGAAATAACAAAACTCAAAACTCATTAAATTCAAACTAAAACAAATATTAAAAAAGAAATATCTAAAAGAACCTTATACATTGATCGATGCAGAAGTTGATATATTAAAAAATTCTATTTTTAAAAAACTTTGAGGTGCTGTGAGGACGAAAAAATGCGTCAAAGCTTGAGGTTTTGAGTTCGCTCCTCCAGGCGTTAGCATGTGCGAAAAGCAACAAAAAAAAATCTTCTGACTTGCAGCCGTGGGAATTTGTTGGTGGGCCTCTCTCAGGCTAAAAAAATATGTTTGGTATTTTTTGGTCTGACTTCTAAATTCTATTAAATAATTTTAAAGGTGACTGGATTTTAACCGTCTCTACATATATATCCTGTAACACCGGTCAAGGCTTCTCTGTTTCGCTGGAGCTAACAAGAAATGCTGATTTGAGCTAACGATGATTTGAGAAAACACTGTTCCAAAACTAAAATTAAGCGATGATAAGCTGAAAGTGAACACTTGAGTCTGAATGAGATCAGCTAACAATTGACAATTGCAAAACGATCATTTTCTGACATTTGAAGGGAATACATATGTTCTTTTTACCTAGTTGTCAGTTTTTTTTAAAAAACACATCAACAAATACATAGACTCATATGTACAGACACGACACACCCTTTGAGTGAACACACGCATATGTATTAAGACTAAGACCATATGTTAAGAATGATGAAAGTCACAGCCTCGTCATCGATGAAAGTCATAGCCAACAAGATTATGCTCACTTGGCTTACGTTGTACCCTAATTATTATGTTTCCATACCGTACCGCGAATTCTAATCCAAGCTGGATATAAACGCTGTTCGCATGTGCGATTAGCACCAAGCTTCCGGCTCACTTTCTCAACACAATTCAAGCTTTCCACTTGCATATTTCATAAAAAGAAGAGTTAAATGCACTATAGGCCTATGAACTTGCAGAGCTGTGCCAAATAGGTCCATCAACTACAAAACCAGGTATCTGGCCCCTCAAACTTGCGAACCCGTTCATCCCAGGTCCAAATACCAAAACCAGCCCGGTATTTAGACCTGGGGTGAACGGGTTTGTAAGTTTGAGGGGCCAGATACCTGGTTTTGTAGTTGATGAACCTATTTGGCACAGCTCTACAAGTTCATGTGCCTACACTGCAAGTTTATGGGAACGGACGGCGGCGGAGCTTGGCCCAGCAACCATGGCACGACGGAAAGTGTAACAACCCTAAAAATCCACACAACCTAAAAATCCCAACCAATTAAAATTTTTCATTTATTTATTGTGAAAACCCATTTTTCTTGTGCAAGCATATAGGTTTCATTATGAAATTGGTAAATAAAGGAGTGTAGTTTGCATTTTAATTCCAATCACATAGAATAATAACTTATGCATCACATTTGGGATTTATTGCAATTTATGTTTGTATTTACTCAATAAATTAAAATGGGCAATATATGTATATATACACTAAACTGAAATCAGAAAAGGAGAAAGAGAGTTCGGCCAGCAAGCCAGCCCGAGCCCGCCCGACCTTCCTCTCCTCATCTCACCGCGCGCGGCCCACGTCGCGGCTCGGCAGCGCACGCGCGCGACCGGCACACACGCGCTCGCGCTCGCGCTCGCTGCCAACCCGGCCCCGCCTGTCAGCCACTCTCGCCCCCACTGTTCTTCTTCCTCACGAAGGCGACGCGCCTGCCGGGGGTGTCGCGCGAATGGCGTGACCCCGGTCCCACAGCCGACAGCATGGCAGAGCCCTGGACCCCGCTGTTCCCCTCCTGTCCCCTCCTTTCTTGGCCGCCAAGCGAACCCGCGCCATCCGGAGCCCTAGATCCACTCGAGCCACGGCCCTTCGATCGGCCGAGCGCAATCGAGACCGTTCGCCATTGGAGCTGGCCAAGCTCGTCTATAAATTGGAGCACCCCGAAGCCCTACCCTCATTTCCCCTCGCCGCCACCGCAGCACAGACCGGCACACCGCACAAACCGAGAGAGAGAGCGTAGGAGAAGGGCGGAGCAGAGGAGGAGAAGCTGCCGGAGCGCCGCCGCCGCGGAGCACGCCGGAGCCGGACACGGAGGAGAAGCCGAGCTGCGGACGAGGAGCGGCACGGCACTGCGATCGCTCTGCACGGCTCCGACTCGCCACTGCACCGCCATCCTAGCTTCACCGACACCACGGTGAGCCACCGCACGCCATGTCCGAACCTTGCCCTGCTTTTGCCATGGCGTTCCACCCTCGGGACGCGCAGGCACGAGCCTATACCGGCTCGGGAAGATCACCTGCACCATGCACTCACTCGACCAGCCAAAACCCCCGGATTACAAGCTTGCTAGACCGAGAACGCAGCACGACGCGTTCTCGGCGGAGTGCGCTCACCACCGACGCGTTCCGACGCCGAATCACCCGTTCCGAGCAATCCGTCTAGCAACCGTATAGGTTAGAGCGTCGTGGAGCACCGCCACGACCCCCTTGAGCTAGCTACGCGGATCTAAGCGCTAGAGGAAGCCTGAATCGCCTTGGCCGCGTGCGCCGCGACCTTACCGGAGCGCCGCCGCGAGCCGTAGCCAAAAGAAGGTCATGCCATGGCTAAGTTCGCCACCAGAGTGTTGTATGCCTCTCTGGCCTCACCAATTTGACAAGACCGCATTCGATTGAACCAATACTTGGTCGTAGCCGCGATGCCGCTTTCCGCCGTCGTCGGCGACACGCCGCCGCCACAACCGAACACCTTGGAAAGCTCGGTAGCCAAAATTGGTAGTTGGTATACCATCGCCTTGGACCCTGGACGCGTATACATCTCCTAGAAGACCTCCTTAACCTCGCCGGAACCTCACCGTCGCGACGACATCGCCGCCGACAGGTTCCGCCTCGCCTAAATCCGTTCCGAGTACCCCCGGACGCCTCGCGCTGCGAAGAAAGGCCGCCGAGGTTCGCCAAGTCTGCCTCGGCACCGCCGCTAGAAAGCCGAGCCCTGCCTTGCCGAAACATGGCCATCGCCGCCCTGTCATCGTCCGCCGCACCGGAGAGACACCGCCGCCTTGAACAGACGCCCTGGAACCCTGCTAGCACCGAATCTCCGATTCGCCCGAGCCTCCCCAGGAGAGCTCGGGAGAGCAGCCCCTTCGGCGCCCAAATTTACGATTCGCCCGAGCCTCCCCAGGAGAGCTCGGGAGAGCAGCCCCTTCGGCGCCCAAATCTCCGATTCGCCCGAGCCTCCCCAGGAGAGCTCGGGAGAGCAGCCCCCTCGGTACCCGAATTTCCGATTCGCCCGAGCCTCCCCAGGAGAGCTCGGGAGAGCAGCCCCTTCGGCGCCCAAAATTTCCGATTCGCCCGAGCCTCTGCAGGAGACCTCGGGAGAACGGCACCCTCAGCACCCAAATGTCCGATTCGCCCGAGCCTCCACAGGAGACCTCGGGAGAACGGCACCCTCGGGCACCCAAATTTCCGATTCGCCCGAGCCTCCGCAGAGACCTCGGGAGAACGGCACCCTCGGGCACCCAAATTTCCGATTCGCCCGAGCCTCCGCGGGAGACCTCGGGAGAACGGCACCCTCGGGCGCACCAAATCTCCGATTCGCCCGAGCCTCCCCGGAAGAGCTCGGGAGAGCGGCACCCTCGGTGCCCCGAATCTCCGATTCGCCCGAGCCCCGCCGAGCTAAACCGAGCTCCACCGAGCTCCGCCGAGATACCCCCAACCACAGCCGAGCTACCCCCGACCACCGCCGAGCTCCGCCGAGATACCCCCAACCACAGCCGAGCTACCACCGACCACCGCCGAGCCACGCCGAGCTACGCCAACTCCGGCAACTCTCTGGGAACCAGCATCGAACACCTGGACGACCATCGGGTCTGTGTTCTGTTGAGGCGCCACATGCCGCACTACTGGACCCGCGCGCCACATCCCGAGCTGCCCCTGATTAACCGACCAGTTTTCCCATTTTCAGAAAATAGGATAATCTTCGGAAATTCATAACTTATTCATACGATGACCAAAAATTGCGCACCATATATCAAAATTCTCAGGAAAATGAGATCTACAATCTAAGACTATGTTTGAGTGCATTTGGCTCTTTGTTTTATTGGATTTTTCTGAAATACTCTATAGGAGTCGCTGACGCGACTATTTCGTGTTCGATTTCAGAGCCGGAGGAGGATCTGACTAAGGAAGACGACCACGAGTACTTCCAAGAGCTAGGAGACGACTACGAAGGTGCCACGTCCCACCAAATCCTTAGATCCTATTACGCATTGCAAATGACATTGTTGCTATTGCTTTATGATTATGTATGGATTGGTTGCATGGTAGTATATTTGAATTACCTGCCTTGATAAGACTTTACCCTGCTATCCGCTGTTAGGTTCGCTGCTGCTTATTTTACTGTTACTCTTCCACTACTTACTACTTGCTATATGCTATGTGGTGGAATTGGGACGGTGTATAACTGATTATAACCACTGGGAGAGAGTGCTGCGTGCGTCTTGGGTGCGTGGTAAGGGTTGATGTCGACCAAGTGGGATGTGAGACGAGCCCATGGGGCAAGTCGTGCCGGGGGTGCAACCTGGGCATCCCCAAGCGAGATACCTGTGGCGGGTAAAGTTGTTGAGGAGGTTCCGGGTGGGATAGCCTTGGTGGTTTGAAGCCCGTGGACGGAGGTGCTGTGATGGCACGGGGAGAGTATCCCCTAAGTGGAGATGCCTGCTTGGTCAAACCTAGGATGGACTAGTTTCAGGTTCATGGGAATCCTTTTCTACTCACTCGCTTCTGATGGGCGGGAGACGGCTGGACTACTTGGTAGGACGGTGCCACTACTGCTAGGTTGAAAGGTGATAAGGGTGGGCGGAGACGGTCGATGGGTTCCCGTTCCGTCCTAGATGCACAGTACCACTGGATGGGCCCGGTACTGTGTCTCCCAGTCTCAGCATAACGGTGTAGGATCCGGAATATCCCAGGGCTGAGTGGTAGGGTGGCATCGACCTAGGCAAGCAAGCACCCGGAATTCTGCCTAGGTGTTTGCGCAACACCTATGATGGCTAATCTTGTGAGTAGTGAAACCTCTGCAGAGTGTACGGTTGATCGATCGATACATATGCCAACCTGTTGGCTATGGACCTTTCCTGTGAAGCTTCTACTAGTGTAGTGAGTGTTCTCTTCTCCCCCTGGATGACATTTTTCCGGCAGTGTACCCGTTGTGGTAGTGTGCCGCTGAGATAGGCCCGAGAGGGAGTTGGGCCTGTCGAATGAGAGTGAGGTGTGGGTATGTGAGGTGTGGTGATGGGAAAAGGGATGATGGTGTTAACTGGTGATAAAACTTGACTAATTAAACATTGATTACAGCTGCATAGGAAAACCTCAACCTATAGGTCTGCTTGTATAGCCTTGCATCCACTTTCCACAAAGCAAATGCTGCATAGGTGGGCTCCGTGGCCAGTACAAATCGTACTGATAAATTTGCTGTCAGGTGACGAGAATGAGTACGACTTCGAGGGAGATGATGACGAGGAATAGGGTCGCGTGCTACACTCAAGTTGGCCGTGAAGGATGAATCGCTTCCGCATCTTCTAAAGCTTCTCTGATTGTTGATTCCGCCAGTGTGGCGATGTAATAAATATTTATGTAAGACTTAATTATCGTTGTATGGATCCTGGTGTCAACTGAGATATGGGTAATTTCATGGATTGTCCCAAGCAATCTGTTGAATTACAATTCGAGCCTGTGGATTTCCCTTCGTGGAAATCGAGGTCGTTTCAGTTGGTATCGGAGCCATACTTGACTGTAGGACGAGACCCATAGAAAATGGACGTTAGAATAGGAAACCAGACTCTCTTTCGGTTATATTACCGACCTTGCATTCACTTTTTATGCAATGGCTTATCTAATACAAGGACCTGCTAAATCCGTTTCTTGAAAAATTTGCAGATGACCAGCCTTGGACCACCACTTCGTCCACTGCACGACGGCACTATTGAGATCCCGATCAAATGGCCATTGACCTTATGCACCAGTAGCTTATGGACCCTGCGTAGCCTTTAGACTAGTGATACCATGAGTTGTCCTGTCATTGGCTATCTGCGCTTAGCACGATCTTCTTAGCAGCTAGGAACATCCTTTATATAATAATAACCATGTGATGAGTGACATTTGGATCTTATGCTTCTTATGGTTCTCTATGCTTCTTTGGTTGAGTGTAGGATAGCGTGAAAAATATTTTAATTCATTTAAATCGTTGAAAACATCTAACTCCTACTTAAACAATTACAAGATTATTACTGCACTGAGCACGTACCTAATAGCTTCAGATGTCGATGAGACGTTCCGCACGCCTGGAGAACCGCCAGCCCTCCCCCGCGCCTGCGCCAGGACGTGGGCGTGGTCGCAACCGTGGACGCCCAGCTGGCAGACGTGCTGGAGTTAACCTGGAAGAAGAGCTGCGCCGGGCAGAGGATGCACCGCCGGTGATCGATCCGCCACCACAAGGCGAGAACGTGCCTCCGCCACCGCCACCGCCGCCGCCACCGACATTGGCGGAAGTGATGGCTCAGCAGACCCAGCTGCTGAATGCCATAGCTGCTGGGATGAACAGGCACCAAGGGCCACCCCAGAATGACTTCCAAAGGAAACTGGAGGGTTTCCTGAAGCTGAGGCCACCTACCTTCGACGGAACCGACAGCGATCCTCTCGCTGCCGATGATTGGCTTAAGGAGATGGAGAAGAAGCTGGACCTGACCACTTGCTCCGACGAGGAGTGTGTTGGGATTGCTAGCCACCAGCTGACCGGTGCTGCACGAGCATGGTGGGACAACTACACCAGCGCTCACGAGGACCCAGCCCGCATTGACTGGGATGAGTTCACCGAGGCTTTCCGTGACCACCACATTCCTGAGGGAGTCATGGAGGCCAAGGAGAACGAGTTTCGCAACATCTCCCAGGGAGCTGACCGGATCCACGAGTACACCACCCGCTTCAACTGCTTGCTCCGCTACGCACCTGCGTCTTGCGTGAGTTCCGAGAAGGAAAAGATGTACTACTACAGGAAGGGACTTCAGACCAAGATCAGGTTGGCTCTGTCAGGGAACAAGAGCTACACTCTGCGTGAGCTGATTGACCGCTGTATTGAGATCGAGAAGGATCGCATGGAAGCACGACTGGAATTCGAGGCCCAGAACAGGGGAAAGAAGCGCCGCTCTGAGGGACCCGCTCGCACTACTCCACCCCAGAGACAGCGAACGGGTGCACCTCCGTCTTTCCGAACCCGCCAGGGACCTTCTTCGGGAACGAGCCGTGGTGGTACCAACAGCAGCAACTATCACCGCCCCGCTCAGACCTACCCTGCGCCGACTCGAGCTGTGCAGAACACACCCGCCCCCGCTGCCAACACGCCAAGGACAGGCAATTGGAAGGCTCCTGCGACAGCTACAGCAGGCAGTGCGCCCTTCACTTGCTTCGGATGCGGAAAGCCTGGACACCGTGTGGCTGTGTGCCCCGACCTCAACCGCGCACCAGCAGCTGCACAGGGCACACCGAACCGGGGATCTGCTACCCGAGGAAGACTGAACCACATGACCGCTGAGGAAGCTGAAGCTGCACCTGATGCTGTGTACGGTACGTTCCTAGTTCAGGGTAACATGGCTACAGTTCTGTTCGATTCGGGAGCTACATGTTCATACATTTCATCTGCATATGCACGTAAGCATAACATACCGGTAACCCCGAGGGCAAACCCCATCCTAACTAGCTCGCCCTTAGGAACCTTCAGAAGCATTCACATATGTAGGGGAGTGATAATCACAATCGAGGGACTTGACTTTCGAGCTGACCTAACCCTACTACCCTCCAATAGCTTAGATGTCATCTTAGGCATGGACTGGCTAACCAAACACCGGGGAGTGATATCTTGTTCACCTAGATATGTTCAGGTAACCCACCCTTGGGGAACAGCTGTCCGATGTGTACCCCAAACCGAGAGAGTCCAAGCCCTCCTATGTGCCCTGGAGACTAAAGCAGATAAAACAGAGCTGACATTCAGAGATGTGCCAGTAGTCTGTGAATTCAATGACGTATTTCCAGAGGAGTTGCCAGGAATGCCACCAGATAGAGATGTGGAGTTTGTTATAGAGCTGATGCCAGGGACTGCACCGATTGCCAAAAGACCCTACAGAATGTCGGCTGATGAGTTGAAGGAACTCAAGAAACAGCTGGGAGAATTACTGGAGAAGGGCTTCATTAGGCCAAGTGCTTCGCCCTGGGGATCTCCCGTTTTGTTTGTCAAGAAGAAGGATGGCACGATGAGGATGTGCATTGACTACCGGAATCTGAATGCGGTTACAGTCAAGAATAAGTACCCACTGCCCCGCATCGATGATCTGTTAGATCAATTGAGTAAGGCCAAGTACTTCTCAAAGATTGATCTCCGATCAGGGTATCATCAGATGAAGATTAGGGAAGAAGATATCCCGAAGACTGCATTTGTCACTAGATATGGACAATATGAGTGCACAGTAGTCTCATTTGGACTCACTAATGCTCCGGCATACTTCATGAACATGATGAACAAGGTCTTCATGAATGAGCTAGACAAGTTTGTGGTGGTATTCATTGATGATATATTGGTTTATTCAGCCACAAAAGAGGAACATGAACATCATCTGAGGACCGTATTGGAGAGGTTGTCTCGCAACCAGCTATACGCCAAATTCTCCAAGTGCGAATTCTGGCTTGAGGAAGTTGCTTTCCTTGGACACGTACTGTCAGGAGAAGGAGTCGCAGTAGACCCAGCCAAAATTGAAGCTGTGAAAGAGTGGGAACAACCCTGTAATGTGTCAGAAATCAGAAGCTTTTTGGGACTTGCAGGATACTATCGCGGATTTATTGAGAATTTTTCCAAGATTGCAAGACCCATGACCAACTTGCTGAAGAAAGAGAACAAGTTTATATGGACTCCTGAATGTGAGAAGAGTTTTCAGACCTTGAAGGAGAAGCTCACTACTACACCTGTACTAGCCTTGCCCGATATTCACAAGGATTTTGTTGTATATTGTGATGCCTCTCGGCAAGGTTTGGGCTGTGTACTAATGCAAGAAGGAAGAGTGATAGCTTATGCCTCAAGGCAGTTGAAGGAGCATGAGCAGCGATACCCGACTCATGACCTAGAACTTGCAGCCGTGGTACATGCACTCAAGATTTGAAGACACTATCTGATGAGCAACAAGTGTGACATCTACACTGACCACAAGAGCCTGAAGTACTTCTTCACACAGGAAGATCTGAATATGAGGCAACGCAGATGGCTGGAACTCATCAAGGACTATGATCTTGAGATCCATTATCACCCAGGAAAGGCTAATGTTGTCGCTGATGCACTTAGCCGCAAAAGCTACTGCCATACCCTCATCACCAACTCTATGCCACCTGAGCTCAGGAGAGAGTTTGACGCGTTCCAGCTCGAGGTAGTCTCCTATGGCATGCTAAATGAGCTTCGCGTCGAGTACAATCTCACCTCACGGATCCGTGAAGCGCAAAAGAACTGTCCTGAGATAGACTATATCCGTGGTTTGATGAAGCTGGGAAGAGGCCCTGAATACCGAGAAGATGAGCAGGGAACTGTATGGTACAAAGATAGAATCTGTGTACCGACGGATTCAGCGATACGAGAAGAGATTCTGTCAGAAGGCCATGACTCCAAATATTGCATTCACCCAGGGTCAGCCAAGATGTACCATGATCTAAGGAAGCACTTCTGGTGGGAGAATATGAAGACAGACATTGCAGGGCATGTAGCCCGATGTGATACATGCAATAGAATCAAGGCCGAACATCAGAGACCAGCAGGGTTGCTACAACCAGTTGAGATACCAGAATGGAAGTGGGAGTGCATATCCATGGACTTTATAATAGGACTGCCCCGATCCGAGCATGGATATGATTCTATATGGGTAATAGTGGACCGTCTAACCAAAGTTGCACATTTTATACCGGTAAAAAGGAAATATAGAGTCGAAAAGCTAGCAGATCTGTACGTATCAAACATTTTGAAGTTACATGGGGCGCCTCTGAGTATTATATCTGACCGAGGCTCACAGTTCGTATCACAGTTCTGGAAATCCTTGCACAAGTCCATCGGAACCAAGCTCGACTATAGCACCGCATACCACCCGCAAACGGATGGGCAAACAGAAAGAGTGAACCAGATTCTCGAGGACATGTTACGTGCTTGCGTATTGAGGTACAAGGAAGGATGGGAGAGCTGTCTACCCCACGCCGAGTTCTCATACAACAACAGCTATCAAACAAGCCTCAAGATGTCACCGTTTGAAGCATTGTATGGGAGACCCTGTAGGACCCCACTAATGTGGTCAGAACCAGGTGAGAGGACATTCTTCGGTCCTGCTAAGATTGTGGAAGCAGAAGAAGGTGTTGCCCAAGTAAGAGAGAATTTGAGGATTGCACAGAGTAGGCAAAAGAGCTATGCAGATAGAAGACGTAGAAAGCTTGAGTTCGAGGTTGGGGATTATGTCTACCTCAAGGTATCTCCACTTCGTGGCACTGTCAGATTCCACGTAAAAGGGAAATTGGCACCAAGATATGTTGGGCCATACAAGATCTGCAAAAGGGTTGGAAAGCTTGCTTACAAGCTGGAACTACCGGAGGAATTATCTGGAGTACACCCCGTGTTCCATGTCTCGCAATTAAGGAAGTGTTTGAAGCTTCCCGAGGAGCAAGTTCCTACAGATGCATTAGACCTGCAAGACACACTTGAATACAAGGAACATCCGATCAAGATCTTGGCACGGGATACCAAAGAGACGCGAAACAAAACCATTCCGATGTGCAAGGTACAGTGGAGCAATCACACTGAAAGGGAAGCTACGTGGGAGAAGGAATCGGACTTGCAGATTATGTTTCCTTACCTCTTCGATGGGTACGTTAACTCTGAATCTCGAGGTCGAGATCCTAATGAGGGGGGAGGACTGTAACAACCCTAAAAATCCACACAACCTAAAAATCCCAACCAATTAAAATTTTTCATTTATTTATTGTGAAAACCCATTTTTCTTGTGCAAGCATATAGGTTTCATTATGAAATTGGTAAATAAAGGAGTGTAGTTTGCATTTTAATTCCAATCACATAGAATAATAACTTATGCATCACATTTGGGATTTATTGCAATTTATGTTTGTATTTACTCAATAAATTAAAATGGGCAATATATGTATATATACACTAAACTGAAATCAGAAAAGGAGAAAGAGAGTTCGGCCAGCAAGCCAGCCCGAGCCCGCCCGACCTTCCTCTCCTCATCTCACCGCGCGCGGCCCACGTCGCGGCTCGGCAGCGCACGTGCGCGACCGGCACACACGCGCTCGCGCTCGCGCTCGCTGCCAACCCGGCCCCGCCTGTCAGCCACTCTCGCCCCCACTGTTCTTCTTCCTCACGAAGGCGACGCGCCTGCCGGGGGTGTCGCGCGAATGGCGTGACCCCGGTCCCACAGCCGACAGCATGGCAGAGCCCTGGACCCCGCTGTTCCCCTCCTGTCCCCTCCTTTCTTGGCCGCCAAGCGAACCCGCGCCATCCGGAGCCCTAGATCCACTCGAGCCACGGCCCTTCGATCGGCCGAGCGCAATCGAGACCGTTCGCCATTGGAGCTGGCCAAGCTCGTCTATAAATTGGAGCACCCCGAAGCCCTACCCTCATTTCCCCTCGCCGCCACCGCAGCACAGACCGGCACACCGCACAAACCGAGAGAGAGAGCGTAGGAGAAGGGCGGAGCAGAGGAGGAGAAGCTGCCGGAGCGCCGCCGCCGCGGAGCACGCCGGAGCCGGACACGGAGGAGAAGCCGAGCTGCGGACGAGGAGCGGCACGGCACTGCGATCGCTCTGCACGGCTCCGACTCGCCACTGCACCGCCATCCTAGCTTCACCGACACCACGGTGAGCCACCGCACGCCATGTCCGAACCTTGCCCTGCTTTTGCCATGGCGTTCCACCCTCGGGACGCGCAGGCACGAGCCTATACCGGCTCGGGAAGATCACCTGCACCATGCACTCACTCGACCAGCCAAAACCCCCGGATTACAAGCTTGCTAGACCGAGAACGCAGCACGACGCGTTCTCGGCGGAGTGCGCTCACCACCGACGCGTTCCGACGCCGAATCACCCGTTCCGAGCAATCCGTCTAGCAACCGTATAGGTTAGAGCGTCGTGGAGCACCGCCACGACCCCCTTGAGCTAGCTACGCGGATCTAAGCGCTAGAGGAAGCCTGAATCGCCTTGGCCGCGTGCGCCGCGACCTTACCGGAGCGCCGCCGCGAGCCGTAGCCAAAAGAAGGTCATGCCATGGCTAAGTTCGCCACCAGAGTGTTGTATGCCTCTCTGGCCTCACCAATTTGACAAGACCGCATTCGATTGAACCAATACTTGGTCGTAGCCGCGATGCCGCTTTCCGCCGTCGTCGGCGACACGCCGCCGCCACAACCGAACACCTTGGAAAGCTCGGTAGCCAAAATTGGTAGTTGGTATACCATCGCCTTGGACCCTGGACGCGTATACATCTCCTAGAAGACCTCCTTAACCCCGCCGGAACCTCACCGTCGCGACGACATCGCCGCCGACAGGTTCCGCCTCGCCTAAATCCGTTCCGAGTACCCCCGGACGCCTCGCGCTGCGAAGAAAGGCCGCCGAGGTTCGCCAAGTCTGCCTCGGCACCGCCGCTAGAAAGCCGAGCCCTGCCTTGCCGAAACATGGCCATCGCCGCCCTGTCATCGTCCGCCGCACCGGAGAGACACCGCCGCCTTGAACAGACGCCCTGGAACCCTGCTAGCACCGAATCTCCGATTCGCCCGAGCCTCCCCAGGAGAGCTCGGGAGAGCAGCCCCTTCGGCGCCCAAATTTACGATTCGCCCGAGCCTCCCCAGGAGAGCTCGGGAGAGCAGCCCCTTCGGCGCCCAAATCTCCGATTCGCCCGAGCCTCCCCAGGAGAGCTCGGGAGAGCAGCCCCCTCGGTACCCGAATTTCCGATTCGCCCGAGCCTCCCCAGGAGAGCTCGGGAGAGCAGCCCCTTCGGCGCCCAAAATTTCCGATTCGCCCGAGCCTCCGCAGGAGACCTCGGGAGAACGGCACCCTCAGCACCCAAATGTCCGATTCGCCCGAGCCTCCGCAGGAGACCTCGGGAGAACGGCACCCTCGGGCACCCAAATTTCCGATTCGCCCGAGCCTCCGCAGAGACCTCGGGAGAACGGCACCCTCGGGCACCCAAATTTCCGATTCGCCCGAGCCTCCGCGGGAGACCTCGGGAGAACGGCACCCTCGGGCGCACCAAATCTCCGATTCGCCCGAGCCTCCCCGGAAGAGCTCGGGAGAGCGGCACCCTCGGTGCCCCGAATCTCCGATTCGCCCGAGCCCCGCCGAGCTAAACCGAGCTCCACCGAGCTCCGCCGAGATACCCCCAACCACAGCCGAGCTACCCCCGACCACCGCCGAGCTCCGCCGAGATACCCCCAACCACAGCCGAGCTACCACCGACCACCGCCGAGCCACGCCGAGCTACGCCAACTCCGGCAACTCTCTGGGAACCAGCATCGAACACCTGGACGACCATCGGGTCTGTGTTCTGTTGAGGCGCCACATGCCGCACTACTGGACCCGCGCGCCACATCCCGAGCTGCCCCTGATTAACCGACCAGTTTTCCCATTTTCAGAAAATAGGATAATCTTCGGAAATTCATAACTTATTCATACGATGACCAAAAATTGCGCACCATATATCAAAATTCTCAGAAAAATGAGATCTACAATCTAAGACTATGTTTGAGTGCATTTGGCTCTTTGTTTTATTGGATTTTTCTGAAATACTCTATAGGAGTCGCTGACGCGACTATTTCGTGTTCGATTTCAGAGCCGGAGGAGGATCTGACTAAGGAAGACGACCACGAGTACTTCCAAGAGCTAGGAGACGACTACGAAGGTGCCACGTCCCACCAAATCCTTAGATCCTATTACGCATTGCAAATGACATTGTTGCTATTGCTTTATGATTATGTATGGATTGGTTGCATGGTAGTATATTTGAATTACCTGCCTTGATAAGACTTTACCCTGCTATCCGCTGTTAGGTTCGCTGCTGCTTATTTTACTGTTACTCTTCCACTACTTACTACTTGCTATATGCTATGTGGTGGAATTGGGACGGTGTATAACTGATTATAACCACTGGGAGAGAGTGCTGCGTGCGTCTTGGGTGCGTGGTAAGGGTTGATGTCGACCAAGTGGGATGTGAGACGAGCCCATGAGGCAAGTCGTGCCGGGGGTGCAACCTGGGCATCCCCAAGCGAGATACCTGTGGCGGGTAAAGTTGTTGAGGAGGTTCCGGGTGGGATAGCCTTGGTGGTTTGAAGCCCGTGGACGGAGGTGCTGTGATGGCACGGGGAGAGTATCCCCTAAGTGGAGATGCCTGCTTGGTCAAACCTAGGATGGACTAGTTTCAGGTTCATGGGAATCCTTTTCTACTCACTCGCTTCTGATGGGCGGGAGACGGCTGGACTACTTGGTAGGACGGTGCCACTACTGCTAGGTTGAAAGGTGATAAGGGTGGGCGGAGACGGTCGATGGGTTCCCGTTCCGTCCTAGATGCACAGTACCACTGGATGGGCCCGGTACTGTGTCTCCCAGTCTCAGCATAACGGTGTAGGATCCGGAATATCCCAGGGCTGAGTGGTAGGGTGGCATCGACCTAGGCAAGCAAGCACCCGGAATTCTGCCTAGGTGTTTGCGCAACACCTATGATGGCTAATCTTGTGAGTAGTGAAACCTCTGCAGAGTGTACGGTTGATCGATCGATACATATGCCAACCTGTTGGCTATGGACCTTTCCTGTGAAGCTTCTACTAGTGTAGTGAGTGTTCTCTTCTCCCCCTGGATGACATTTTTCCGGCAGTGTACCCGTTGTGGTAGTGTGCCGCTGAGATAGGCCCGAGAGGGAGTTGGGCCTGTCGAATGAGAGTGAGGTGTGGGTATGTGAGGTGTGGTGATGGGAAAAGGGATGATGGTGTTAACTGGTGATAAAACTTGACTAATTAAACATTGATTACAGCTGCATAGGAAAACCTCAGCCTATAGGTCTGCTTGTATAGCCTTGCATCCACTTTCCACAAAGCAAATGCTGCATAGGTGGGCTCCGTGGCCAGTACAAATCGTACTGATAAATTTGCTGTCAGGTGACGAGAATGAGTACGACTTCGAGGGAGATGATGACGAGGAATAGGGTCGCGTGCTACACTCAAGTTGGCCGTGAAGGATGAATCGCTTCCGCATCTTCTAAAGCTTCTCTGATTGTTGATTCCGCCAGTGTGGCGATGTAATAAATATTTATGTAAGACTTAATTATCGTTGTATGGATCCTGGTGTCAACTGAGATATGGGTAATTTCATGGATTGTCCCAAGCAATCTGTTGAATTACAATTCGAGCCTGTGGATTTCCCTTCGTGGAAATCGAGGTCGTTTCAGAAAGATAGAGGGCCGCACCATCTGTGTCGCGGACGGGCACGTGCTTTCTGCCATCGGATGGCCTGCGCACGCCGAGATCCTCGCGCAAGCTCCTAGACGCCATGGGTGCGCACGTCGACGCCGGCCATGGCGCGCAGCGCGTCCTCATCCTCTGCGCCGTATGTGAGCTAGCTACCTACCAAGCGCAAGAGCGAGTTCGTCGTCACAGCGATCTACGACGCCGCAGCGCTGGGCTCGGGCGCCGCCACGGTCAGCGAGGAGAAGCGGGGCCACAACTTCATCGTGACCGTCGACTGGGCCGACATCAGCGCCGACGACTTCGACTGCGTCGTCGTGCCTGGTGGCCGCACGCTGGAGCTACTGGTGAGCCACGACGAGGCCGTGGCGCTCGTGAAGGAGTTCATGGACAAAGGGAAAGTGGTGGCCGTTGCAACCTGCGAGTCAGCCGTGGCGCTCCGCACCCTCGCCACCGACCTCGTGCACCCACGACCACCGTTGCGCCATCGCCATCGTCCGTGGTCGGCACTGAGGAAGCTGCGAGCTCAGCCATGGGCTAGGCCTATGAGTGCGCCCTCGCCAATCTCGCCGCGGACGCCACCTCGCACGCCCTGGCCGAGCTCGTGCATCGTCGTTGATTCCGCGCTACGCGTGCGGCGTGGCGAACTGGACGCTGCTGCGCTCGTGCTCCCTCCGGCTGCCCACGATGGCGCGCACCGCAGAGTCGGAGAGGAACCGCGATATCCGCCGGGTCAGGTTCACCGGCGCCGCCCTCGCCCCGCCCCGCGGCCGCGTCCGCCGCGACAGCGCGGAGGAGGCGGCCGAGCTCGTCCTCGCGCACGGCGCGGAAGGAGCGCACGTGCGACGTGGTGAAGATCTGGAGGGTGCAGGCCCTGTGCATATGCCGCCACCCGTCACCGTAGGGCACGAAGATGACACCCTTCGATGGCAGAAAGCACGTGCCCATCTGCGACGTAGATGGTGCGGCCCTCTATCTCTCCGTCGTGCCATGCTTGCTGGGCCAAGCTCTGCCGCCGTCCGTCCCCATGAACTTGCACTATAGGCCCATGAACTTGCATAGTTATGCCAAATAGGTCCATCAACTACAAAATCAGGTATCTGGCCCCTCGAACTTGCGAACCACCTGGGGTAAATGGGTTCACAAGTTTGAGGGGTCAGATACCTGGTTTTGTAGTTGATGGACCTATTTAGCACAGCTTTGCAAGTTCACGGGCCTACAGTGCATTGAACTCTCCCACTTGCATACATATGGTTGACAAAAATATATAATTTCAAGTGCAGTATGTATTTTGCCTTAGTTAAATAAAAAGATTACGTGATTGTGTGTTATCAATTTTCATTATATCCTTTTTATTTATTGTCCTAAATTATGGGAAAAATCACAACCACACAACGGGTTGGGCGCTCACCCATTATCTCTCCCCATCCATTTCGTATTGAGATATGTGCTCTCACTATCCCTAATTGCTTTCTACTGCCTCTATGTGCTTTGTGATTTATGCTCGACTTCTCAATGCAGTGGTGCAGTGCTCCCCCTCTGTAGGATAAGGGGTGTTCGCTCTCCCTGTTGTGGAAAATATAAGTTGTAAAATATGTGGAAACTATTATAGCTATATATGGCATGTTTGACTTAATTTCAGTTTGTTATAGTGTATAGTTAGAAACCTATACCTTTTGACAACAAAACAAAACAATGGTATAACTGGTAGAGATAAGTTCACTATAACTTACTCTGTTCGGCTCAGCTGAGTTTAACTGTGTCTGAATTCTACGGCTGAATTGTTGTGAGAGAAAAGTAATATTATATGGTTAAAAATAAGCTGAATCTAGCTCATGATCAATAAGCTAGCTAAATCAGAATAAGTCTACACAACTCGTGCATTCACATTTGAAATGTGCACCGATGGGAGGAGAAGAAGGCAACTAATCATCGATATGCAAGTGTACATTGCATGTCATACATAGCGTAGTGGATTTGACAATACTATGGTCAACCCTTGGATGGACATATTTTTTGTTTGTTTTGTAAGGAACTATTGACAGGAGTAGAACTGTAGAAGTTCATAACAAGCTAGTTCGTACGTGCACACATGCTAGCAATAAATGCTGGAGTTAATAAGCAAAAAAAAAAAAAGTAGTATTGAAGTCAAAATTAAACGGTTTTGATAGTTAAAGTACCAAAGTTAGACGGTTTTATAGTTGAGGGTTAAAATTAAATAAAGACAATAGTTGAGGGTCAAAGTGGACTTAATCCTAATTTTTGTGTGATGGAGACTTGGCGGATCAAATGCATGCACCTTTGAGCTTCTTTTATAGCTACATACAGAGAAGCACAATGGGCTTGGTCCAACTAGATGCACGCATACACACATGTGCAGTGCAAAAAACAACTAACTGCATCAGCGTAGATCGATGCTGCCCTGCTCCTTGATGATGGCAAGCACACATTTTAGAGTGTAGATGTACTAGTTAAAAATGTGGATTATATACTAGATTAGTTCCAGCCTATGTGGCTTCACAATACTCTTACCCCCCCTTTTTTTTTGCAAGGAATTCCACTTATTAGACAAACAAGTGGAGTATTGTGAAGCCAAACTCCAAAAAAAAGTGCAAGCAGTGAAGCAATCCATTGTGGTTGACAAATCACTAACAAATTAGACAAACATCTAGGAGAAGACAAACAATAGATCAAGTACCTGTAAACTATGAAGGTCCAAAGGGTGCATGAGGCAAAGAACATTCTGTTTTGTGGGTTAATTATAAACCTCTGTCGTTATCTGTTAGCAGTAGAAAAACTTATCAATGACTGCGACAGATGGTAGTATGGTACGACAACATTCTACCTAGTATAAACTGCACATCCAGTGACCTATCGGAGTTCAGCAAAACTGGATAAACTGCTGAAGGAGTGCAACAAATGGAAACTCGAAATTTACCAAAAAACTGGACTCTCAACATTCAGAGTACAGCCGGACCAACTTCAACGACTCAAACGGTGTCTGCAGCCTCCATTCCCTCTGCTTCTTGCTCAGGGGCCTGCCCTTACCAGACTGCTGCCGGTTTATCTTCACATCGGCTATGCCCCAGGTGCACTCTCGTAGGTCCATGTCATAGGAAACTAGCGTCAACACGCCGTCACCTTCCTGAGGCGTGGCTGTCTCATTGCTTGTTGTAGTGTATCTGACATACATTGCCCGTTCTTTGAAGCGTTCGAGCTCTTCAGGGATACGGATAACTCTCTCCACACCGGGGGATGACACCTTCAAAGTGATGACCAAAAGATTTTGTATTATATAAACCAAGTAAAGCTACAGACAGAGTCTTTCTGGTGCTTGTTTCTTTAATACAGTAGAAACAGGCAGAGTTTGTATTCTGTTGAGGGAAAATACCTCCAATGATATGTTTTTTGGTATCTTTCCTGCTGACTCTGCTTCGTCCAACTTTGCACGATATGCAATTGTGTATGCTTCAATGTCATCTATCGTTGGAGAACCGTACCTATTTATCATGCACTAGATGAGAGGTACTACATAAATCATGTCCATGGAAGTAACTCTGACCATAAGGTTACCTGCAAAGAAATTTACGGATGCCGAAAACCAAGCCTGATGAAACATCCCCCCCAACCCCGCCCCTTCCCCACCATTGAAAATTGAATATGCTAGAGTCAAGTAATATGTTATATAGTATTGTGCCTGAGTAGATACCAAGTTTATGGTCCATACTTTTACTTGCATAGTCAGTTCACTGCCTAATGGTATGTACATTGAGTACATCGAAGTATGTCATTCTCCAGTAAGGCCACAATCTGAATTTATTGAAACTCAACCTTCGAACAGATGATTGAAACCTCCTCTCAAAATCCTATGCACCAACATATTAAGCCTCTACATGCATCTATAAGATTTTCTGGCTCAAAACAAGCTGACATTTGCATGAACAAACTTTGGAAACTACTGCATATGGCTGCAAATCGATACATACCTGGTGGACATCTTCTCAATGCGCACTCTGATAGTCAAATTTGCAGCTGTTTTGAAAGCATATATTTTCAAGTCGTCATTGAATGATGCTGAGACCTGTTCTGCCAAAGCTAACACTTCCTTGTCCCACCATGCGCCAGCAAGGGATATTCCGCCACCAGCACCTCCATCTCCAGCCTCCATAACACAATTAAATGTTTATATAATCAAACTATATTTATTAATCAAGCAAAGTACAACTTACATAAAGATCCTGTTCATCATCACTCTCAAAATCATCTTCAAAGTCATAGTCGTCATCATACTCTTCGTCATCATCCATTATATCTACACGGTTTGGTGAACAGAGTAACTTTATTTGGTATAACGAAGTACTGTTTGGCATATATATGAAACTAATAATACTAACTAAGCAGGAGACATCAAAAGTCATGAGCAGACATGTATGCTGCCTGGTTGTTGAAGCACAGTATGTTTTAGAGCACACAAGTTCAGACAGATGCATTGTAAATGAGAACCGCAACATAACCCAAGCCTATAAGCCATTGTTGCATGTTTGCTCTAGAAGGAAGTACATCACTACATCAGCCCTGCCCCAATTTACTAACAAGACTGTACTGTTGCACCTCCAACTGTTAGAGCTGGAAAGCATGAACCTTGACAACGCAATGAGCTATGAAAATGAGCAATGAAATATTCCCTCAATATCGTGGTGATTGTGGGTCCCAACAATGTGCAATGCAACACAACAATGTGCAATGCAACTGCATCTTCTTCTGAAACAAAGGGAGGACTCTGCATACTGCTACTGCAGGATAACTCGACGTCCTGTGTGTAGATGATCATACCACACACCTTCCTAGCATGGGTGCTTCATATATAGTGAACGATAAGAAACAAGCACATGAAAAGGATCAGATGTCTGATGTGCAAAATGCTTCTCACTAAAATTTTCGGAGGGGATGCATCACAGTGCAAACAGTCAGATGAGGGGAGCCAAGAAATGGAGAGAAATGCAGGGTCCACAATCCCCAGTCGTGTCCCACAGAAAGACAACCGCAAACTCCCAAAGAGGAAAAACAAACATCACCGAGTTCACAGAATCCATTACCGCCTTCTTCTTCTCCGGCGTCGAAGTCCTCCTCCTCCTCTTCTACCTCGTCCTCCTCCAACTCGTCAGTGAAATCATCTGCCACCTCCTCATCTGGCGGATCTTCGATATACACTTTCCTCTTCTTCTTTGCAAACGGCACCACCGCTGGGGCATTCCGACGAACGATGGGTGGGCATGACCCTCCAGAAAAGGCAGCACTCAACGCAACGGCGGTGGAGGGCAACGAGCCGAGCAGAAGAGGAAGCCTTGACGGCCTGACGGGGAGGCGCCCATGAACGACGACCAAATCCATCGCTTAACAGATTCACTTCAGTCTTCAGTATTCAGAGTTCAGAGCTCAGAGCCACCACCATCGAACGTGGTCTCGCGCCAAGCGTCCTAACGAGACCAGCTTATCCTTTCCTTTCAGTTGGTAATAACGGAGTGCGCCAACAGGAGGAGAAAACGTCTTTCTCAAAATCCGCCATCACTAACGCTTTCTCACTCCTTGCCGGTTTTCAATGGAGACGAACGAATCCGTACACCTCGAAGAACACAAGACGAGCTCCTGTCGTTCGCCACGCCGCCTCCGCTCCGACGCGGCGGCGCGCGTGCCCACCAAATGCCGCGCGCCCACCACCACCACCCGCCCCAACGCCGCGGACGCCTCCTCCAGCTCGCCGCGGCGGCGTCCGGGCTCCTGCTCCTCGTGCTGCTCGTCCTCCTCCCGGCCGCGCCGCCCGGGGAGCGCGCCACCGCGCCCGCCTCGCTCCTCCGCGCGGCCGTCGCGGCGCACCCGTCGCCGGCCTCCTACGCGCGGCCCTGCGCCGAGCACCTCGCCCTCTCGCTGCACCGCCTCCGCGCCGCGCTGTCGTCCCTGGAGTCCGGCGACGCCCCCGCCGCGCTCCACCTCGCCTCGGGCTCGCTCCAGTGCCAGTACGACTGCTCCCACCTCCTCTCGCTCCCGGCCTTCCGCTCCCACCCACTCACGTCCCGCTTCCTCAATTCCCTTGCCCCGCAAACCCTAAATGCTGCCCAGAAACCTCCCTCTTCCGCCCCTGCCGCCGCTGCATTCCCCGCGAGGATCCGCCCTGACGCCACAGTGTGCAAACCGAATTCCGGAGCGAAGCCGTGTGGCTACTGGACCGTACAAGCCGCGGTGGATGCAGCGCCGAACTACACAGCCGGCGCTGGGCACTTTGTCATCGCAGTTGCTGCAGGTACATACGAGGAAAATGTTGTGATTCCGTACGAGAAGACCAACATTTTGCTGATGGGGGAGGGTATGGGAGCTACTGTTATCACTGCGTCGCGGAGCGTCGCGATTGATGGACTGGGAACTTATGAAACTGCGACGGTGGCTGTGATCGGTGATGGGTTCCGTGCGAGAGATATAACATTTGAGAACAGTGCTGGTGCTGGAGCTCACCAGGCTGTGGCATTCCGTTCAGATAGCGATCGGTCAGTGCTGGAAAATGTAGAGTTCCGTGGGCATCAGGATACACTGTACGCTCACACAATGCGGCAGCTCTACCGCAGGTGCCATATTATGGGGACAGTGGATTTTATATTTGGGAATGCCGCGGCGATGTTTGAGGAATGTGTGATTAAGACTGTACCACGGGCCGAGGGAGCTCAGAAGCGCGCACGGAATGTGGTGGCGGCTAGTGGGAGGATTGATCCGGGGCAGACGACAGGGTTTGTATTTGTGAATTGCACTGTGGATGGGAATAAAGAGTTTGTGGAATTGTTTCGGACAAAGCCGCAGTCATACAGGTTGTATTTGGGGCGGCCATGGAAGGAGTATGCCAGGACATTGTATGTCAGATGTTACTTGGGGACAGTTGTCAGGCCCGAGGGATGGCTTCCATGGCGAGGTGATTTTGCTCTCAGGACACTCTATTGTGGAGAATTTGACAGTCGAGGCCCTGGTGCAAACAACACAGCAAGGGTTGAGTGGAGCAGTCAGATACCAGAAGAGCATGTCAAACACTTCTCAACGGAGAACTTCATTCAGGGCCATCAATGGATTGTGTACTAACTACCGTGAAAAGTGTGTTCTTAGGTCAGTGACTTATTGGCTTCTTAACAGCATGATGTTAAAAAAATCTGGAACGGTAAATGCCTTCATCCATTATTATTCCAAAGATCTCTAGACATCTGTGTTTCCTGTTAGAAAAGCCAAACTGATGTGGTTCTTGTTTCTTTTTTTACTGCACATGTACTTTTCTTTTATTACATGTATTATTAGTTATAGTTTTGTTTTTGTAATTAAATTGTTCTTTTCATAGAGTAAAGACTGAAAAATGTTTTCTCTATAGAATATGATGATAGAACGTCTTTTACTGTATTTACAATATATGGCCGTGCTGTTTCTGGGATTTTGTTTTGGCTGTCCTATTATTTCTTATTGTTACGATTTCTAGCTTCCTGTGGACACTTACTCATAAAATATTAATATTTCTGGCACAGCAAGAAATATTTTTGAATATTGGAAAACGAGTGGAAAAAGAAAGGTAAATGTTTTATCTTCTGTAGTAGCTGAATGGATACTAGCAAGTCACTGGTTTATTCAGAACTTCTGTTGGTAACAGTATACTTGGTATTTATAGTTTAGATATCTCCACATCTTTGTAGTCAATGTTATAAACAACTTAAGTTATCTGATGGATTTTTTCCTATAACATGACACTTGGTAGTGATATTTTTCTATAACTTTTGAACGATTTAGTCATATCACAAAACTACAGTTACTCACAAATTGTGATGCAGAGCATTTAGCTAACCATTTGGTCTTGAACTTAGAAGATATGAGAAAGAAATGGTATGTTGCATGTTCGCAAATCACAAGGCTACAAAACAGTGGGTTCCCACCCTATGGCAATATGACCTGTGACCTAAGTTAACTACTACTTCCTCCGTCCTAAATTGTAAGATGTTTAGATATTTCTAGATTCATAACTTTTACTATGTATCCAGACATACTATATATCTTGGTGCGTAGCAAAATTGATGAATCTAGGAAAAAACAAAATGTCTTATAATTTGGAACCAAGGGAGTAATAATTCAGAGAGTTTAGAATTGGCAGTGTCTTTCTGAGCAGCAGTACCATGTAATAGAGCTACAACATGTTAAAGGTGTCTTTTTGTTCTTTTTTTGACGTTATGCCTTGTTTGTTCTGTTTTTACCTTTCTCTTGTGGCACACTTCCTCTTCGTCAGAGGACAGTGTTCTCCTAAGATATTGGATGCTGATAGTGATTCCTCAGTGCCTATCAGAAAAGTTTGCTTTCTTTGCCTGGATAATTTCTCATTTTTTTAGAGCTTTCTGCCTTTCATTAAGAAAACTTCTGAAAGGCGAACGATTACAGCGCTGCTCGTGTATAGGGCCTGGAACATTTGGAAGGTTTTGATGGCAAGTTGAACTGGCCATTGCAAGTTTTCAACCTCGTGAAAGAAGAATTGTAGCTCAGGAGAGTTGCTTGTGGGAAGCCTTACATCCATGACATTAACTAATTGGGAACTAGGCTGTAGTACTAGCGATAGTGATCTTAGTTCCATACTGTATGTAATAAGACCATGTACTGAACCGGCTTTCTCTTCTTCAAATGAACCCTGTCGACGAGCCTGGACGCTCGGACGGTCGTCTGCCTCCTGCATTTGATCTCGTCTTCCGACGTTGAGCCAGCCGACGCCGACGCCGACGCGCTCATCATTGCCTCCGCTATCTCTTCGCCGCCGGCGGCTCCCGCCGTCCAGCATCTCCACGAGACCCTCGAAGAAGAGGTCAGCGGTGGCGTTTTCCAGTTCCAGAGTAGTGGCCTTTGAGCTCTCGCCCATAAGAACTTGACGCAGGATGAGCTGAGCATGCTGGAAACATAACACAAGTTGGTGTCAATATCATCAGAATTAATTCTCTATATATGACAGACTAGATTGTAAGATGAAGGATAGGAATGAGATTATAGCTAGTTACCTTGTAGCAATCACGATGACTTGTTGGAACAACTGGCTCTGCACGGCCCTCAACCTCAGCAAATTAATTAAGCTGGAAGCTCTCAGGACTCGACGACTGCGTTTGCAAGCCCTCTACGCTGCTATAACAAGTTGCAACAGGCCAATCCTTATCAGCTTGCCAAGCTCGTCACCCTGCTTGTACTCCGGCTGGCCAGAAACGCCTCCCGCAGCTGCCGGCGAGGAAGAAAAGGGAAATGGTTGGCGTGCCGCAGCGCCATGGCCAGCTCGGAGTACCGGAACGAGGGCTGTTGATGCCACAGCTGAAAGAGACTCCGAATGTTCGCTCCACTCTGCAGTCACCAAAATCGTGGTATGGTGCCACGTTCCAGGTACCAAGATCGTACGTTCCTGTTTCGGTCCTAAAGAGCATTCCTCGTTCCACAACCACAATCGTCGTTTCACGACCCAATCGTTTCGGGAACTTTGTGACTGTCCAGTCTTGTCCGGCGACGCCGAGATCCATCGCTCCGAATGATGACCGTTTAGGGTTTAAAAAAATATCCAAAAACATACAAATATATTTTTAAAAATCCAAATATTTACATTTATACCACATATATAAACATCCAACGCATCGGAAAGCTATAATTTTTCTTTCCAACTGCTCCTCCTTAGTTTACTTGCAGCAATCTCACGAGTCGGATGATCATGTATAGATACGTGACATGAATCCACGGTAGGTGCACGCTATTGCCTCACGGGGATACTCCTTACCGATCATGTTTGTTTGTCTAAAAAAACGTTGTTTGTTTATCTTAAAAAATACTGATTTCTGCTGATGCTGATTTGTTATGAGAGGAAAACATTTTTCTTTGTCTGAAAAGAAGTTAAAAATAAAGCAAACGAATAGGGCCAAGCAGTAACACGTGACGAAATGATAATACACGAATTCACCATGAGACCTTCGATTCCATACACTATAAGGATGTTTACATTATGGATCGACCCATTACTCAATGATCGATCATCATATGTTTCAGGTACATCTTGGAATCAAACCATGGTTTGGAATTGGACTTCAATCGCCGTTAGACTCATGTTGTTCTATCTAGTACGGATCACGAACCGTGAGTCCAAGTCACGGCCGGAATAAGAAGGGGTCGAGGATATAGTAAGAAGTAAAAACGAACCTTTATCAAATCCTATGGTATAGTATAACATATTCATTGTCTTGTGTTGCTGGCAATTATGGAAACAAAGAAACAGGGTCATCTTTCACAACAAGGTATCATCCCTGCGGCAGTTATTGCTTTCACTGCAAGTTGGAAGCTCGATAGCGGCGCTCTATGATACCAATGAAACATAAGTCGATAGCAGATGAGTGGTGTAAGCCTCCAATGTAACCTCTCCCTCTTAGTGTAAGTTCTTTGAGAAAAGCATCCTTTGTATTAGGTAGACTATTGAGGCCACGTTTACTATGAATGAAAATCTAGTGGGGATCATATCACCCCTTCCCACTCCACCGCCCTTCGTTGAAACTTTAAAATTTGAAAAAAAAAGATCCTCCTCTTTTTAATATTAAGTAGGGACGTGCTAGCGCTCGGACGTCTGAACGGACGCCCGCGCCTTCAGCAACATGTACTCCGCTTCCCCGCGCGCACCTGCCTCCTACGACCCCCACATGAGGGCCTTGCATCTCCCAGACATCGCCCGTGCCTCCCAACACTAGCGGAGAGGGAGGTGGATGCCCAGTCGGCGTCGAGAGGAATAGGAGATACGAGACGAAGAGGGAAGCAGTAGAAAAAACGAAGACGAAGATACAGATTCAGATCCATTTTGAAACATCTAGAGTGCAACGTTGAAACATATATCTGAATATAGATGAAACATATGAAACATGCAAATGAAACACCAGCTGCAAGCATAGATTTACTTTTGAAACATTCAGATGAAATAATTGCAACATACGTACTAGCACATCTAAAACACTCGAAACATATGTAGGAAACACCTGCCAAAAAAAATATACGCAACATTCGGATAAACATTCCGATCTACTCTCGTAACATCAAAACAAAACAATTGAAACATCCAGATGAAGCAGCTCAAACACTCGAAAGCATATTATTGCAACATGAGCTTTCTGCGCAACATCTCAAAGTTGGAGACGGCAAGAAAGTCCATGAGAAGGCAGAGAATGGTGGAAATCGGCGAGCAGCATGGGGATGGCGGCGGGGAGTGCCATGGCCATCGGAGTGGGGGAGATCCGTCGACTCCCCCGCAACACCATCGTGCCACCACCATGGATCTCACCGGGGTGGGCAGAGCGCCACCAGAATCGTGGTCGTTGGGCGCTCCTGACGGTTGAGGTAAGGTGAGGATGGGGCGCCATCTCGACGGAGGAAGGAGCCGTCTAGAAGAGGACGTTGGGGTGGAGGAGCGCGCAAGCTAGGGTGCATGAGGTCACCGCCGCTGTCTAGTGAGGAAGCCATGGCTGCTTGATTGGGCAGTGTGGGAGTACAGAAGATATAAGATTAGGAGGAGAAAGCAAGGGGCGATGAAGATGGAATAAACGGTAGGGAGTTCTCCAAATTTTGTCTGTGACCGCGTCCGGACAAAAAGTCACGGACAGGCGTCCTAATGTGAGCATTACCGTATTAAGTATAGATGTAAATATAGATATAATTAATTAGTTTTATGACTAAATCTAAATATTGATCAACGATCCAATTTGATTACCTCTATCAGATAGAACAAGCTGCGAGTATGCGCTAGTCGTACATGCTCTATTATCGAGTGAAACCGAAAGCTTTAGGCACTGAAAGCAAATGCTAGATCTGTCATATGCCGCCGGTATACGGTAGTACCTCGTATGCAACCAAACAGTACACGTAGAATCTTCTCCCTAACGAAATCACCTCTTTCTTAACCTAGATCCTCATCTTGTCACGAGAGTACGTGCGTCTCTCTCCCTCCCCTCCAGACCAGACCAAACTACCCTCCCCACGTCACCATGGCCTCCGTCGAAATCCCTAACTCCAGCCCCGACGCCACCAACCCCGCCGCCGCCGCCGCCGCCGGCCCTGACCTCTCCTCTTCGCCGCCGCTCCCGCCGCGCAAGCGCCGCCTTTCGCCTTCCGCATCCCCCACGCGCTCCACGTCACGCTCTCGGTCCCCCCGCTCCCGCTCCCGCTCCCCGCGCGGCCGCCGCTCCCGCTCCCGCTCGCGCTCCCGCAGCCGCAGCCGCAGCCGGAGCCGCAGCCCGCAGTACCAGCCCGATAGCAAGCGGCGGCGGCAGAACGACCTTACCGTGGAGGCTTGCCGCGACTTCCTGCGCGACAGGTGCACCCGCTCCGACCTCGAGTGCAGATACGCGCACCCACACAACCCCGTCTCCGTCGACCGGTGCGTGCGCGCGAGATCCCGCCTCCTCTCGCGCTTGCAGTAGTAGGGTTTCCGTTCTAACATTGGTTTTTGTTTGCTGTCCGTGGGATTTGGTCAGGGACAATAAGGTGACGGCGTGCGCGGATTCTCTTAGGAACAATTGCTTCCGGGGGAGGACTTGCCGTTACTACCACCCGCCTCCACATATCCAGGAGTATGAGCTGATTTCTCCACCCTTTGTTTGCTGGTTAATGGTTATGCTTGTTGTCGAAATCCAGTACTTCTTTCATATCCATAGAAGGTTATAGAAGCACGAATGGCAGATATTTAACTGTGAGCCCATGAAGGCCGCTCCACAATGCCCCTTTTACCTTCGTGGTAACAGCTAATGCAAACTGCAAATGGCTGACAGCATTTTCCTTTTACAAGGAAATTACAACATTTGTTTCTTGAGAAATGCTACTAATGACTGAAACACATGGCCTATAGGTTGTTTTATTAAGGCTGCATTTGGCAAGCCGAATCTGTTTTCGTTTGTTATCAGAATAGGCAGAAACGCTGCCAAACGCACCTTTGACCCAGCGTTTCGAACGTGAAATGTTTTTACCTTTGTGCCTACAGAGTCGAAACGGCCGCATGCTAGTTTCGCGGTGATTCTGCTTGCAATTAATAGACTTCCCCACATGCTTGGTAAGAAATTACATGACCTGCCACCATTTATCGTCTAGCTCACACACACACTTTCTGCCTAGGAGCAACAACAGTTCGTCAGCTCGTCCAAGATGCTACTAACGACATCAATATAAGATTAAAATACTAATAATTTTTTAGTGGCCAATCAATACAAAAATGGATCAATTATTATAGTACTGGTAATATTTTCCATGCTCAACGAAAAAAACATCACATATCAAGGGTATACTCGTCTATTCCCACATATTCTTCACTTCTAAGATCTGAATCTAGAAAGGCTGCCAAACGATTTCAGTAAGTGATTCTGTTTCTCGTGAGAAGCGTTTAAAGAGAATCTAGATTTGAAACGTTCTCTTAGAATCTGGATCCCTACCACCCTAAGTCCTTGACACAGTGCAGGAGTCAACTCCTCTCTTTTTCTGCATAGCGCGTACCATTCAATCCCATGAGCTCCCCTGGCTTGGAAAAATTCGCTGTTAACCCTCCCCTCTCCTCTTTTCTTTGAAAAACGGCACTCCATAAGTACATCAGCATACCTCATAACCTCCTTTTCTGTTGTTTTGGGAAGCCTGACGAGTGTGTTATGCTTGATTCTTATCAAAGACAGTCTGTTAAAACTTGGATGAACTTGTAGAGTGATATGCAAACTGCAATTATCCCTGTGAGAGCACAATATGATTTTTATTGATGTGTAGAATCGAAGTTTTTGCTGCATTCCTGATTCCACTGCTTTTTTTTTTTTCTTTTTGCTTCTTTGTTTAGGCAATTGCTGAGATCAATTGGTGTGGAAGATCCAAGGGTGAAGTCAGTAAGTTTGTCATTGAGTCATTTTCTATTTTTATTGAGTAATAACATGTATCTGACTGACCTTTTGTGAGTGTTTAAAATTCCTTTGTATTTAGTGCTATCTGCTGATTAAGAGTAGAATTGATGCCTATGTGCTTGAAATGATAACATAAGTGTTATATCAGGAGTTACACATTTTGTTTTGCCTTGTGTGACCTAGTAGATATCCTTTTGTTGAAATTCTTGGAAGAGGTGGTGTCAACAACGGTGAACCTATCTTGTACAACAATGTGTAAAGGCCTGCTTAAGTTAGATGCCGTTGTAGCAGCTATGCTGATTTATCTTATAATAATAATAATGTGCTCTGCATATAACATTTTGGATTGCCAACTTACGAATTTTTTTTTATGAACCTCAGCAGATCTGCAGGGATTTTACACGTGGGAGGTGTTCAAGATCAGCAAATGAGTGCAGATTCTTGCATCATTCATCTGTTGAAGATATTGCAATTGTAAGGGTACCTCATTGAAATTTGTTTATTATTACTATAAATTGCCTATCAAAATGCAACCGAGAACAGTTTTTCTGTCCTTTTCCATATGCTGTGTACTTAGACCAAGAACATGTCTATTTCTAACTGATTCCCCATTTGGCACTTCCTAACTCTTAAAAGTTATTTTGGCTGATTTAATTTTTTCTACTTTGTTTGTGTGAAAGGTTTGCCAAGATTTCTTGCGTGGACAGTGCAATCGCATAGCATGTAGGTACTCTCATGTAGTAGCCAATCCGGTGCCACCAATGAGCCATGTTCCTATGCCATACCCTGAGATGGTACGTACTTCTACTGAACACATTCACACATGTTACACTGTTCTTTTTTATGCAAAGAGTTTTCTTATCTATTCTTCATATTTTAATCATACTGCTCTTTGTAGAACTGAGAAACTTACCCTTTTTGCCTGTATTTTTTGTGGAGTACATCTTTGCATTATGTATTATAGTCTAAATGTGAGATGATTAATGATCATGAGTAACATACTTTGTATCCCTTTTTATGCATTACTCTGAAGCTTTACATGCCACCACCACCACCACCACCCCTTGGAGTACCAATGATGGGGCCTCCGCCTTCACCTCCTAGACCATTTGCTGGTACATAGCGTTCAATGATCAGTTCTTCCCCCTTGCACTGTTATTGTTGCTTTTGAGTTTTGACATTTAATGAAGTACCCTGAAAAACATACTCCTCTGACAACACAGATAATAAGAACAGAGTTGAAGTTTGTAGGGACTTCTTGAAGAACATGTGCAATAGAGAATCCTGCCGGTTTGCACACCCTGAGACACATACAGCGGTTTGTATTTGTGTCTTCTCTTTGGCCTTTTTCTGCTAGTTTGCAAGCTACTAATTTGCAAGTTCTCATGTTTGACCAGGCGGTGGGTGCCAATGTTGAAGTATGCCGTGATTTTAAACGTGGAGAATGCAATCGACCTGCCTGTCGCTTTTTCCATCCATATACAAGCTGAAGTTTTCTGTTAGCTAAAGTAAAGTAAATTATACCTTATTTTCTCCCTTTTTAATACAAATGACTGCCAAATACATATAGATGAAAGAATGGTCACCTAAGAACACCAAGTTATAGAGTTAACCTTAACCTCAATTCCTTGTGGATTTTTTTGTCCATTCAAACCAGCTAGAGCAATAGAGTTTAAGATTGGCAATTTTTGTCATTCGGGTAAACTAACATATTTTCATTGAAATGCAACTTTTATCCGATCCAAACGGGGATGTCAATGAGCATGTTGGTTCTCTAAGATTTCCAATTGGCTAAGATAACATGCGCTGTCGAAGTGATCTACTGTTTGATCAGCTTCATTGTCGTCAGATGACCTCCTATATCAGTTCACTTTTAGAATTTATTACTAGTTTATGTTGGGCTGTTGATGAAGTGATAAAATTTATATGGTCTGATCTGCTCCTGCATATTTCTCTTCCACGGACTAGTTTTCTGAAATTAGTTGATAACCTAATGGCTCATTCAATGTGTGAGAGTATCTTTCAAGTGGCATTACTATTATTTTGCTAATCGGGTCATCTGACATGTGTGATGCCTAATGTTGGGTCTTATAAGATCTATGACCTAACAATAGCTGTTGCTATATGATTTTCCATTGAGAAATCATCTGTGCCAAAATCTTGAATCTGCTTATTATTTTTTCCCCTTTACTGAACCAGAAACTGCAGGCAAGTCTCCGTATTTAGTTTTCAGTCTTATTTACAGTGCTGTAAGCTGTCTTTAACAGATGGGTACTGCTTGTTTCCTCAGCTTGAGTGCTCTGCCCTGCGCCGCCGCTGCCAGCTGTGCTGCTGCTGCTGCCGCCGCCAATTCTGCTTCTGCCACCAAAGAGCTGCTGCGCTGGCTGCTGCGTCGCTAAGGTGCCATAGAGCATGGAAGCCGTAGAAGGTGCTGCGCATGCATGGAATAAAAGATACTATCATCCTGTGTGATATCCAGATGGTTTGCTTGAACTTTGCTTGACTCAATGCTTGAGTAGTACCCCTTCACAATGGGGAGTTATGTGTTTGTTGTCACAAAGATAATTTTAGCTCTAGCTAATTTGGTGTTTGCGCTATTGACTTCCCTTCCGCACCATACTTTATTGTATGGATAATTTATTGAGCATTCTGCCACGGCCTGCCTGCTACTTCAATCAGGCAGCACCAGATTGCGCTTGTGATTGCTAAACTAGAAATACAGTACCAGCTACCTGAAAGGCTGGGTGATGGGGTCTTATGCAAAGTGTATGCTGCTACCCGAATGCGAAGTGTACTCTCCTCCGATTCCAAAATAGTTATAGTTTTTGCTTCTTGAGAAAACTTTTGACTAAATTTATTTTAGAAAATTTTGCTGTTTTTGGTACATAATTAATATCATTGAAAATATTTTTATATTAAGTTTTTTAATAAATTTATTTAGAGATAGAAAGATTGCATGCATTTTCTATAAATTAAGTTAAACTTACGACATGGTGTCGGGTACCAAAGTTTGGGGTACCTAACTTTAATGCAAAAACGATCATTCCCAACGCGGTCCGACCCAAGTAAGGCCAATGGAAGTCCACGAAGGTCGCGTCCGAAGCCCACGAAGGCCGCGTCTATGGAGGTCCACGACGTCATTGCACCAATGACAGCCAAATTCTTCGATTCGCCTGAGCCTTCCTGGGAGAGCGGCACCCTCGGCGCCAATTCTCCGATTCACCCGAGCCTCCCCGAGAGAGCTCGGGAGAGCGGCACCCTCGGCGCCCAAATCTCCGATTCGCCCGAGCCTCCCCAGGAGAGCTCGGGAGAGCGGCGCCCTCGGCGCCCATTCTCCGATTCGCCCGAGCTTCCCCATCCCCTCGAGCGCAATCTCACAAAGGTATCCAAGGCACCGGTGATGTCAGCAGAGCAATCTTGGACCACAAGAGACCTCTGTGACCACTTTGCAGGCAATGTCTCGTCAGGCGAGATTCTCGACGCGACTGTGCTTCGCACGCCCCTGACGGCCATACCATGCCCCTGACGGCCATACCACCTGTCAGGATTTCCCTGGCAGCGGATTTGATAGGCCCACTACGGCCGTCCTCTCCACGGTATGGTCTATGGTGCGCCACCCCATTTTCCGCCGGGGTCTGTCAACTCTGACTACGACAGTCCGAGCGCCTAACGACGGGCTACGCAAGAACGGAAAAAGCGTCTACTGCGCTGTCCACTCGAAAGGACGAGCACGCCTTCCATCCGGGCCCACCTAACCCTCGGGAAGTACTGTCCAAAGGCCGAAAATACGCCCGAGGGGAGATATCACCCTGCTCCATCCCATCACGCCTCCAGGAGTCCTGAGCCTCGGGAGACAACGCCCCGAGACGACTCACCCTCTTGTCACATCGTGCAGAAGGACAGTCATCAGGTGTGACCTTACGGCATGCCGTAATCCGACGACTGTTGTCGCCTTGGAACTCACCAAGATCGTGCGAACCACTACGGCCATACCCCGGAGACGCGGAGAAAAGACCGTAGCTGACGACATGCCGTAATCCGACGACTGTTGCTGCCTTGGAACTCACCATGATCGTGCGAACCACTACGGCCATACCTCGGAGACGCGGAGAAAAGACCGTAGCTGACCATAGTCAAACGAGGAACATCAACTCCTCACTGTAACATACGTAGCATTGTAAGCGCTGCCCTTGACTCTCTCTTGCGACTATAAAAGGGAGAGCAGAGGCCAGCTTTGGACTGACCCCGGGAAATCCTAAGTTCTCACTCACACATACACACTGACAGCAAACAACCTGCATACACTTAGACACTCACAAGAGACCTGAGAGCACTTTTTTTTCTCCTCTAGCTTGTAACCCCCTACTACAAGCACCCCGGTGCAAGGCAACACGACTCTCCTCTCCACTGGACGTAGGGTTTGCTTGGCCTGAACCAGTATAATCCCCGTGTTCCCTCCTTGCACACTATCCATAGCCTCAACCGTAAAACACATATTTACTAGCCGGTGTTAGCCCCGGTAAAACTAGCACCGACACATGGAAACCGAAATTGATATCTAATACGGGTAAGCGATTAAGCATGAGCACTGTAGACACAAGTCCAGACATGCAACGGTTTCGTGGGTTGATTGCACCTTCTGTGGGAGATGCTATGCTTGCACTAGTAAGAACTAGATAAGCATGCTGCTTCTCTGTGAGACTGACTGAGCTTCGCGATTCAATCATGCTTATGGGATGTAGAGTATGTCTTTAGTATACTTCCTTTTTGCTACTACGTATATTAAAAGTGGTTACCAACAGCAGCAGTAGATTTGGTGTGCCGCTGCTTTTTCTGAACCTACGAAGTATACACACACTATCGTCACAGGAGAAAGTAATAAGTACGGCTGCCGTTGGGCTCTGCCGTTCTCGCTGTCGCCTCGGCTTTGGATAAAAAGGTGACGCGAGAGAGAGAGAGAGATTCATCTGCAGTGTCACTCTGTCCGGCATCGTCGTCGTTGCAGGGAAATGAGATGGGCTATACTCCCTCCGTCTTTAAAAAACAGTCGTTATTGGTATACGTGTCATAAGGTTAATTCGATTTATACAAAATACGGATATAATTTGTGTCTCTAAATAAATTTATTAAAATCAGATTAAAAAATCTTTTCGATGATACTAATTATTTATTATAAATATTAATAGTTTTTAATATATATTAAGTTAAAGTTATTTCTTGGCAAGCGAAAACGACTCTTTTAGTGACGGAGGGAGTATGATTTATACGTCATTGCTTATGTAATGTTTGCAAGTTTGATAGGTTTACACATTTTTTTTCATACATTAATTTGCCTCCCATTTATTTTTGTGTTCTTCTTTAAGGTATATGTGATGTGATGCGCTGAGGCATCGACATCATGTATGTAAGCTGCTGAGGTCTACCTTGCCTTATCATCGCGACTGACTAAGTGCCTATTTAGTTTCCTCTTAAAAATTTTATATCCCTGTCACTTTGAATATTTGAACGCATGTATAGTGCATTAAATGTTAAAGAAAAACAATCAATTATATAGTTTGTATATAAATCACGAGATAAATATTTTGAGTTTACTTTCTGAGCTGATTCTAGCTGATGCTGATTTGTTGTGATTACAAAGCTAAAAAATAAGCACCGATAAGCTGAAGCGAACAGAGCCTCAAGTCATGATTGAATACTTATCGCTAAAGTTAGCACGTATGTTACAGTACCCAGAAACTTTGTTGTACAAGATTTGAACATCCCTAAAGTTGTTTCTGTGCTTGGATTACCAAAGCCGCGGTTTGGGCTCTGCAAACGTAAACCATGCCAGCCAACCAGAGCACCGGTTTGAGCTCCTTGCAATGGCATTGGCATGCCTGTTTCCACAGGGCTTTCCGTAGCGACACCTGATATTAGTAGGATATATACTTTCTCAAGGCCTGCTAACCGTTTGGAGGGTCAAGGCACGGGCATTTGACCTGCTCTGTCTCTCTCTCTCTCTCTCCAGTCTCCACAAAGAGCAGGGAGGATAAGCTTGGAATGCCTTGGCAGTGAGAGCTGCGGCGGCGACACGACACAGCATCCATGGTGGAGAGGGAAAGAGGCGAGGGAGAAGCAGCCAGGGCCCTGACCAGCAGCGGGCCCCTGCAGCAGCAGCAGGAGGAGAAGGAAGGAGCGGCGGAGGGCGAGAGGGATGATGAAGGAGACGAGCGGCAGCATGAGGAGCATGAGGAGGACCAAGACGACGACGACGAAGGCGTAGAGGAGGAGGAGTGGTCGGAGATACGGCTCGCCATCGAGGAGCTGTCCCCGCTGGCGGCCCATCTCAAGCGCGGCGGCGGCGGCGATGGCGATGGCAAGGCGGCCGCGTCGTCCCCGCCCACGCTGCGCTTCCTGGCGCTGTCGCACCTCCTCCTCCGCGTGCTCGGTGAGTACCATAGTCAGCTAGCTGCTCTGCCATGCATGTATCTGTTCGATCTCCCATCTTAGAATTTTCACCATTCCACTTCCATGGTCCGGGCAAACTGTAACTGTATTGGCCGATTTGCTTCTGAATTCTGATGGATTTGTTTTTTCTCTCTCTCGCGCGCGCACGCTCTGTTGAATGGCGATTTGGCCATGGCGTTGCGTGCTGTTGCTGTTGCTGTTTTTAGATCAAATGCATTCGCCTGGCTTTATTGAAAGCTTAACGTATTGCTGTTGCTGTGTCTCCAGATAAGATCGGACCGACCATGGCCGTGCTGAGGCTCGACGTCCAACGGAACATCGAGGTGAGTAAACAAGACGACCTCTCGTCTCAGTCTCCCGGATCAAGACCTAGTAAAACAGACAGCCCTTCATGGTTGCTGATACGGTAGATTATGGCTCCGTTCGCTTCAACTAAATAGCACATATTTTTTACTCTGAACAGTATTTCCTCTTATAATAAATCAGCTTTAGCCAAAATCAACTCAGCTTTTCAGCTGAAGCGAACAGAGCCTATATACTATTAACGCTACTAATTAGTACCTGTTGCAAATACTACTAGTACTACCTGCAACTGCTGCAAGGTTGCAATTAGGCAGAGTGTGGCTGTCACAGACAGACGCCCCTAGCAAAGGAGTAGCTCGACTTGCTCTGCCTGAAGAAGAAGCCCTGAATAGAATAGAATACTTCCCTCCGTCCTAAAATAGATATCATTTTCGCTTATCGAAAAGTCAGTTTTTTTAACTTTGAGTAATTTTATATTAAAAAGTATTCATATTAAACATACATAACTAGTACCATTGAAAGATCTTTAAATCTAGTTTTTTAACAAATATATTTAGAAATAAAAATATTATATATATTTTCTATAAATCTAATTAAAATTAAGAAAGTTTGACCCACATATTTTCTACAGAGCGAGCAGAGTACAAGACGTTAGGATAAGAAGGAAAGGTTGCAAGTTTGGATCCAACCAATCGCAGCATGAATTCGCATCTCGAAACTGTTTGGTGTGGTCCATGCACCAGGTGCAGGCAGGCAGGGTACGTCACTCATCCGCGTCTGCTTGCCCGTGTCCCGTGCCGACCACACGGCTGACGGCTACGCTACGCACCAAACAGGACCTGGTCCGTTTGGCCGCATATACGAGTATCGGGGTTACGTCACGTCATGGTCTGGCTTATTTTAGTCCTCTGCCGTAATTCACCTATTCCCTTTTTTTTAAGAGAATATATTAATATTTCAGTTGCATCAATTGATGCATATGACTGACCATTATTACAACAGTCTCTTTCTATCTCTAAATAAATTAATATCATTAAATAAAGATTTTTAGAGTTGTCCTAAGTTATTTTTTTAAATGTAACCAAGATTCTAGAAAAACACATCAAGATTTATAACACCAAATTAATATCATTAGATAGATGATAAAATATATTTTTCATAATACGTTTATTTTATATTATAGATGGTATTATTCTATTCAATAAGGTTTACGGGTTTTAGAAATTGATTTATTCGGAGATCGAGAGAGTAATATACATACTAAACGAAATACTTTATGGTTAGGGGACACGGAAATTTCGAGTTTCAAGCTACAGGAGTTGAACTGTTTTCATGTGAAGCTCCGGTTTGTGCGTGTGTGTGTGTGTGTGTGTGTGTGTGAATCGGTGCAGCTCCATGATCCATGTCAACGATGAAGCACACTGTTGAAGGCTGCACCTGGAGAGCGGAGTAGTGTGCGTGAACGGGTCTGTTTCTGGCGCCTTAAAATTCTTGGATTGGACTCACTGACAACGATAGAATAAGAGAGGATTATATCAGCGTAAATAAAATTTCTGCACCACTGGGCCTTCTTCGTCGCGTTTTGCTTTGTTTGCTTTCGCGGGCGGGACGACGGAGACGCCACGGATGGGCCCGTTACGTGTGCAGGCAGGCCTTCTCCAACAGCTCCGGTCACATCCATCCATCCGCCCACTGGTCGGCCTGGGCCCTAGCCCAATTTTTTGGCGGAAAAAGTCCATTTTATCTCCCTCATCTTTTTTAAAGTCTGCGTTGCCTCCTTCAACCTCAAAACTGGATAAACCATCTCTTTTAACTTTTTAAACCGTGCATTTTACCTCCCTGGAGCGGTTTCGAAGGCGGTTTTGCTACAGTGGTGGTGGTTTTGTCTTTTTCTTTTTTAATTATTTCGGCTGAATTTTTAAAAAAACACAGTAAATCACAGAAAAATCATAAAATGAAAAATTCAGTTTTATTGGACTCCACATGAGTAGATCTACGCAGTAAACATATAGTATGGTATGCTTTAGTACAAAGTTTTTATTATGAAGGTTTTGTCTTTTTCTTTTTTATTTATTTTAGCTAAATATTTGATAAATCATAATAAATTATAAAAAATCATAAAATGGAAAATCTAATTTCTTTAGACTCCACATGAGCATATCTACACGTGAACATATAATATGGTATACTTTAGTATAGAATTTTTGTTGTAGTTTTAGATCGATGCTTTTTTGTAATTAATTAAAATAATTCATAGTTGTACCTTCTATAATTATTTTGTTGGACTAAAGCATACATATTATATGTTTCACTGTGTATATCTACTCATGTGGAGACAAAAAAATAGATTTTCTATTTTTATGATTTTTCTATGATTTATTATGATTTTTCAAATATTCAGTCAAATAAATAAAAAAGAAAATATAAAACCTTTATAGAAAAAACTTTATACTAAAGGATACCATAATATATTTTCACTGCGTAGATCTACTCATGTGGAGTCTAACAAAACTGAAATTTTCATTTTATGACTTTTCTATGATTTACTATGATTTTTAAAAAATTCAACAGAAATAACTAAAAAAGAAAAAGACAAAATCACCATCACTGTAGCAAAACCGCCTTTGAAACCGCTGCAGAGAGGTAAAGTGCACGGTTTGAAAAATTAAAGGAGATAGTTTGTCTGGTTTTAGGGTTGAGAGAGACAAAATAGACTTTGATAAAAGATGAGGGAGGTAAAATGGATTTTTTCCTTTTTTGGCCGGCAATTCGTGTCCCGTCCCTTTCGCGATGATCCCTCTCCTCTCCTCTCCTCTCCTATCTTTACGATTACGAGAAGCAGACGCTTTTGTCATCTTTAATTTTTTGTTTTCCATCCAAAGATAAAGATGAGGAGGAGGGGCGAGCAGGGTGTAGAGGGAGGTAAAAATCTTGTACTAATCCTCCATTCCTCCTAGACTAGACTAGAGTTGTAGGGAAAGTACGCAGTGATGGAGATTGCATGTCAAGTGGGCTAATTAAAGATTGTCTTTATTATTGGCATGAAAGATGAGAGCTAGCGCAAGGACTGTCCTGTGATCCTGCCCTGTCAACTTCTATTATTGGGTACTACAAAGCGGCACCAAATGTAGACTTGTAGTGCAAATAAAGGTTATCCTCACAAATGGTCATGGCTGAGGATCACTGTTGTACTACCCCATGTTTAAGCCTATCTTTCGAAATGTTCTGTTGCTTTGGAGTAAGATTGAGAGACTCCCATCGCTGCCCCTAGGCACCGCAGGCCTTGTTCGTTTGTCTGAAAAGAATCACTGATTTCGGTTGATGCTGATTTGTTTTAAAATGGAAATCAATTTTATGTCTGAGAAGAGGTTAAAATCTGGACGCTGGCTAGGGAAAAAGAAAAACCCTGAACAATGGGTGATGCATGTTGCAGAGGCTGCAGGAGTTGTACTTGTTGGACCCAGCCAAGTACTCTACCCTAACGGCGATAGTTGAGAAGGAAGTCAAGGAGGGCACTGCAAGGAAGGTCGACAGCTGCGCAAGGGCTGTCCTGTGGCTTGCCAGGTACTGGACTATACTCGTGCTGTCAGTGCAAGCTACTCTACTTGCTTCTCACTTGTAATGCATCTTATTCTAACACATGGCCAGATCCATGGATTTCACGATCGCGCTGTTACAGAGCTTAGAGGAGGGCTCTGAGCAACAGAGCCTCGCACAGCTTGTGGAAGCCGCGTACGAGGTCAGCCTGAAGCCATGGCATGGCTGGATCTCTTCGGCGGCGTGCAAGGTCCTTACCACCTCTGCTGCGAAAATAAATGCCGGCGCTTCTCGTCTTCCGCCTGAATGAACCTGGATTATTAGTTGGCGCAACTCTGACAATAACAACTTGATCGGTTACATTTGCAGATAGCGTTGAAGCTCATCCCTGAGAGGAAGGTCTTCACCAGCCTGCTGCTGGGGATGGGCCAAGACTGCTCTGCTCTTAAGGACGAGATCGACAGGCTCGCATTGCTGCTTCGGCCGCTCCTTGATGACATCCACGGCATGATGGTTAGCACTGCTGCTGCTTCTGGTTTCATTTCTGTAGCTAGCTAGCGCTGGACATGATTCTTGGGTACAGCATAGCACTAGCATAATAACAACATCATCACCATCTCTGGTCGATCTGATGCCGCGTTTTCGCAGGCCAAGTTCAGACTGGACAGGCTCAAGTCGACGTGATGGATCCATGGTGAGCCCAATGCAAGCCATGGACCCCGTGCTTTACTCTGTGAATATTGCCCTGGTTTAGTTTCTCGGGTCTGTAAGAGATTCTGGCCCTGTTGGTCTTGGAGTTGCGTTGCTGGCTGTTCTAGTTAGATGCTCGTCTGTAGCCTGTGTACATAGCACTTGCTTGTAGAGTAGCAACTGTAAGATCTGCAATGCAGCGCCTTTTTTTCTTTGGTTGTACAAATTTATGCCTGATCCCTTGTTTGGATCGCTTCTCCAGCTCCTGAACGTTGTGGCTTTCGGGGACAGCCAGGAATCGGTTTCAGGACCTTCTTTTTTTTTATATATATATATATATTAGGAAACTCAGGATCATCAGTTCCTTCTCCACAATCCGTCCTAATTGCTTGTCGGGAGTGGGGCGACGGCCGTGTAGATGCAGCAGGCCAGCAGCATGCTGCCTGCTCGTACCCAATTACTGTGGTGGTACACGGTCTCTGGCAGGCGGCGGTGCCCGTGATTCCATGAGGAAGATGCGCCTTCGTGGATAGGCTTGGCCATTCGGTTCTTCGGTTTCTATGAAATTTTAGTTCCTTAAAAAAAGTACTGAGAAAGTTCGATTTCGGTATCTTTAGTTCGTTTTCAGTGTTCACCTAAAAATACCGTTTTCAATGAGGTATGTAATACCATGTCCAAAAGCTAATTTTGATATATAATTTTGACTATGATTTCATAGAGAATAATAGTGTTGAATACATACACATATAGGTCCACAAGACTTATAAGAGTAAAGTACCATAATTACACAATATAACAATCTAAAATTGTATAATAAATCATATAAAAACAAGTGTCGGTGAGCTCTATTACTCGAGGTAGTTTGCTAGTCTTTTTTTTTTAATATCTTTCAATTTGAGGCTCAGTTTAGGGTTTATTTGTAACATTATTTAACATAGCTTCGTATGTGTCTTTTTACCATCAGTAAGTAAATTGCAAAAAAAAAAAAAAAGTCCCCCATAAGTGTCTTGAATGCTTACCGATTTTTTATATAAAATAATCTCACCGAAATTTCTCCGTTGGTTGAAATTTCTATACATCTTCCATATAACTTGTATTGAATGCTAACTGAAATTTCTACCTTAGTTGGAGTTGACATGCATCTTCCACATAAGTTTGTACCAAGTATTAATTCCGCACCCTAGCTGCTTTTATCATGATTGAACGAAAAATATTGAGATTTCCGAAGTTACTATAGACATTCTATTGTCGATGAGCACATCATCGCCTATCGCTAAAGTTCCGTTAAATCTGTGGAAATTCAAACCCTCACATCAAGTTAAGGAAACCCAAGTGGACAAGTTTCACTACAAAGAAGCCAACCAGCTGAGTTACGCTCGTGGACAATTTTTTCCATTAAACGAATAAAAACAAGAAAAAAAACTATGCACAATAATTTTAAGAAAATTGAACCAGCCAAAGAATTGCTTGTAAACATATGTGGCGCTATAACAATTTATGTGACTATCTTTTAGCGCAATTTATAATAAGGAAAATTTGGGATTCCTTAGAAACTTGTGTAGAAACTATGTATTAACTTTAATGAGGTACCTAGACAGTATATTATACATTTTGTACAATTATTTGATATAATGACATCTTCATCATTTGTATTTGCTACTAACAAACATGGAGACATATACTAGCAAATTGAATTTTATATGAGTGGCAACTTCAGTGAACATGAACATCTAATAGCACACTATAAAGATTGTATTGGAGCAAGTCCAATGAAAAACTCTGGCTCAAATCTAGCCCACTTGGGGATGGAGGGGGTGGAATTTTCCATGCAGCTAGAGTTTGATCATTTTAGGCCTCGTCCCGGCCGACATTTTCTTCGATAATTTACATAACCTCGGAACTGTTCCAGCTAGGAACGATCTGGAATGGGGCTGCTGATTTCGACTCGTACCGATTTGTTGTGGGAGAAAAATACTGTTTCGTGGGTGAAAATAAGCGCCGGTAAAAGAACAGCCGAACGGAGCCTCATATATTTTCTTGGAAGCTCGGAGAATCACATGCGCACCGTACCGTACAGCTCCTGACCACTCCTGTCGGAGTCAATGGCGCCGGCCGGCCACGCGCAGGCGGCGGTGATGGCTGCTAGCCGGACCAGATGATGACGTCAACAAGACATGGCTACCGCCGAGCCGTGTTTGACGAGTACTCCTACTCCATCTGATTAATTAGGCTGTACCAGTCAGGACGTTTGATTGTACGTGTGGTATGTATAGCTTCATAATTTTCAGATTATTAGTTCAGAGGACCTTGCCTTGCCCGGGTTATATTCATACTGAATTTTGGAAGCAAATACTAATTCTAGGATGACAAACGCGCCCGCCCTTCTGCTACCTGATGCCATGTGATCGAATATGCGATGATGTGATGCGTATTTGACTTGGCTAATATGATTTCCTGGTTAAGTGATAAATTAATCTAGGCTGCGGCGTAACAAATACTAATCATGACGCACGATGCATGCCGACTGGCCGGCCTATTCTCTCGAAAGACGCGGAAATTACATCGCAACTCACCCCTTATTCTTCTCGTCAAACAAACAACTTGTATACCCATCTGTCACCAATCAAAGAAGAAAAAGAAGAAAAGAAGAAAAAACTTGTACGAAATCAGCACATCCCTCCCTCGAAAAGAAGACTTCTCTAGATCAGTTGACCTATATCTAGCCATTTTTCTGTCTATCAATAACTGCATGCATTGCTCGGTAAATGCGAAGAAGTAAGCCATTGTTGCAGCAATTAATAATGAGACAAAACAGTAGTATTTATGGTAAATCCTCCTATTATTAAGTAGTCATAGGAACCCCTAATTCCCTTGCAAGTATAGCTCAATTATTTCTTCGCATGTACCTGCAGTAATGCCCCTCGATTTCACATTGCCGAGCAACAACCTCTTCCAATATAATAAAATACACACATTCATATATATACCTCCAGACTCATCTCTGTTTAGTTCCGATCAAAGCCTGCGGTAGGCAAGAAACCAGCCAGCTTATCGATCATTACCAACCAACGGTTACGTACGGAGCCACAAACTACTATTAAATACGTAAACTACTACCTGGAATAGTACGGACGTAGCTAGCCAAGCAGCCATTCAGCTGCTTAATTACGTGCTACTGCTACGTGATTTCGTGACCAAAAAAAAAATGGCTGCAATGGCAGCGGCGGCGGCGTTGTTCGAGGCGCTGGACAAGGACGGCGACGGGAAGGTGTCGGCGGCGGAGCTGCGCGGCTGCGCGGCGGCGGCGCTGGACGAGGAGGAGGCGGCGGCCGTGCTCGCGGCGGCGGACGCCGACGGCGACGGCCTGCTGGACCGCGACGAGTTCCTGGGGCTGGCCCGCGAGGCCGCGGCGGGCCACCAGGCCGACGACGACGACGCGGACGGCAGCAGGCGGCGGTGCCTCAGGGCGGCGTTCGGGATGTTCGCGGACGGCGGCGCCACGGCGGCCGACGGGGAGGGGGAGGAGGGCCAGCAGCAGCAGCGGCAGCCGGCGGCCGAGCAGCAGTGCATCACGCCGGCGAGCCTGCAGCGGATGCTCCGGCGGCTGGTGGCGGCGGGGGAGAGGGAGAAGCAGCAGCTGGCCTTGGGATTGGACGAGTGCAGGGCCATGATCTGCAGGTTCGATCTCGATGGCGATGGCGTCATTTCTTTCGAAGAGTTCAGGATCATGATGCATGATGGCCTCATATGAGATCATTCTTCCTTCTGGCTACGTTTGAGTAAAATTCTTCGATTTTTTTTTTTTGGAGGAGGGTGTGAATTTTGGACTATATTTTTGTATCACATTTCAGTAAAATACTTCATTTTTTGGGACGAATTTTGGACTACGTATTTGTGCTTTTACGTCAAAATGTGGAATTAATTTGTGCTTTTTTGGGACGAATTTTGGACTACGTATTTGTGCTTTTATTGCGATCTAGCTGATCTTGTACAATAAAGTTGATGGTCATCATTCATCAATGTTCAATCAGTAAGAATTGCTCGCATGGCCGCATGCCCAGCGAGGTGTTCAAACAACAAGGCCGACTAGATGCTTGTTTTTTAAACATCCTCCGAGAAGACCTTTTTTTACCAAAAACGTGAACATCTTCCAAGCGGAAGGAGTGTGGAATTGCTCCGAGAAGGCCACCTAAAATGGCAATAAATCTCGTCAAGAGAGGCGCCGAACAAGAGAGGTTGAAGAAGATATATTAAAAATAGAAGATGAATAATAGTAGAATGAGCTTTTTAGTTAATATGTTTTGGCGAGTGCAACACTCGGCAAAGATCCACCGTCAAAGACCCTCACGGTGAAGGCTGTTTTGCCGAGAGCTGAATCACGTGCACTCGGTAAAAGCTTTACCGAGTGCCGTGCAGACTCTCAGCGACGCCGTTTTTTTTTCATATTTTTTTGTCAAGTGCAACACTCGGTAAAGATTTTTCTTTTTATTTTTTTTAAATTTTCTTTGCCGAGTGTCGCGGCGCGCAGCCAGCACTTTGCCGAGTGCCTCGTTGTTGGCACCAAATATAGTCGGAAAGGCATACTATAGGTGTGCACGACCTCACATACTGTTAAGCACTTTGTCTCGGAGAGCAAGATATTTCCACTCCGACGAAAGAACACAAACTCACGCACACAAAAAGTTGATAACAATGTGGTATCCATAGCCGCAATAAGTGTCATTAGTGTTCTAGCTATCATATTTATATGCGTGTTTTAGATCAGGGGAATTTAGGGAAAAAAAGAAAACCTAATAACACTACAAATGATAAAGATTAAATAAAGGAAAAGTAACTTACTGATGAAAAAGATCACCAAAGCACTTAACAGAGTCTTATCTAGACCACATAAAATAGCTTCCGATTGAGCAATTAAAATCAGATTGACCGCACTTAAGACCATGTATGAAGTTATTGGTGAAGGTGTTTTACCAATCAATCACCCTGTTCTTTTGGCTAAAAAATAAACGTTGATTTCGACTCGTGCTGATTTGTTGTGAGAGAAAAATACTATTTTGTGGCTGAAAATAAGCGCTGATTGGTCAAAAGAACAAGCTGAATATTTCCAAAATAGTTCAGCTTCAAAAAAAAAAGTTGCTCATAAAGTTATTTTAAAAAAACAACAATTCCACTTGTGAAGCCGAGTTGTGCCAAACGGGACCATTGTTATACTTATTGCACGCTTCCCCCTTCAACATCAATATTAGTGACATACTATAATGTAAGTGCCAACCCACTAGCTATATATTGTCTAGATTCAAACTATTCTCCATTTCAAATGTCGTTTCGACTTTTCTACATACATAATCTAAGCATTTGAATACATATTATGTCTAGATCTATAGCAAGACTAACGTATTTTTTTTTAAAAAAAACAAAACTTCTACAGAGGAGTATCATGCTCATTTCTCACATCATTTAAATTGCTAATATTATTAGCATAATCTTAAATATATTTTTGTTTGATCCACTCTTAATTATGAGTTCCTAACTATTAGCAAGGTGGATTAAAAAGGAGCAGCGGAAAAAACTAGTAATTAAATGTCAAATCTGCCCTGGATCAAGTCAGTTACTGACGGTGAAGTCGGTTTAGGTGAACCCCACAATTTCGCAGTTCGTCTCCCCTCCCCGTCGCATCGACGGACCCCAGAGAGCGCGCGAGCGCAGAGACGCCACCCTCCCTCCCCAGTAGCGCCGCCGCCGCGCGGCGAGGCGCCCACGCCGCCAATCCTGCCGGGCCGCGTCTCCGACTCGCCGCCTGTCACCATTCGCCTCTGCAGACCCAGCACGGCGCGCGGCTTCTCGCCGATTTGTTCCCGGCGGCCATCAGAAGGTGGGATCTCTATTTCCTAGATCGCTGGAGCACACACACACACATACTCTCTCTCGGTTTCATCCGTAATCGCAGTGTTTGGCGCAAATGATTTTTCATCTCGACAGGCGGTCTCCTCGGATCGGCCACTCGCGTGGCTCGCACGACACCCGGAAACTCTGACTCGGTACCAAACAGCATCCGCATCTTCTCGACCCCCACCAAGGCTCTGGATCTGGCCTTCGTCTCAGTTCAGCTTTGATTTGGTCATTTTGGTGCCCGAGTGATGTAGTGTGAGAGGCTGGCTGCCTTCTTGAGGAGAGCGCGATGAGCAGCCAGGGGTTCGGTACGGGGAGCCCCAAGTCGTTCCGGTACCCGAGAGGCGGCGGCGACTTCGATCTCGAGTCCGGGTCGCCCCGCAAGGGCCGCAAGCCGAAGAACCCTCACCTCGAGGCCTCGATCGTCATGAGGATCCGCCACTTCTACGAGGCGCACCCGGTGGCCGTCGCCCTCATCCTCCTCTCCTTCGGGCTCGGCGTCCTCATCCTCCTGTCCGTGTACGAGACGCGGTTCAGGGCGATGCGGAGCGGCGGCGCGTGGTCCGGTGACGGCGGGGAGTACCCGTTCCCAAAGCTCCGGAACCTCGTCATGGTGGCTGGGCACTCGATCTACACGAGCTCCAGGTGCGGGGAGACCGAGAGCGAGAGTTCCTGGTTCTTGGAGCCGTACCAGAAGCACCCCGGACAGGCGGCAACCTTCCTGGCTCACATCAAGGAGGGGGTGGGGATCGCCGCGAGGGATGAGGGGGCGCTCCTGTTGTTCAGCGGCGGGGAGACGAGGAGAGATGCTGGCCCCAGGAGCGAGGCGCAGAGCTATTGGGCTATTGCCGAGTCGAAAGGATGGTTTGGTGAGTTCTTGACAACTTCAGCATTTCTTGGTTGATGTACTTTAGTACTAAGAAGATTTGTGCTATTGTGAGTCTCTGTTGCTCTAATCAAAGGTAGCATAGATTGTGCAATTACTTTTGACTGCTAACCTGACAGTTGCTCTAGTAAAGTGCAAAAACAAACTAACTTGTCTTTGGGGCTATATATTCATATGATATTGAATTCAGAATTGAGAGTGGATGGTTCAATGGTCACATTATTGTGCTTCATTATTCTCAATTCAAAATCATATTTTGTTTCTGTAAGACACTAGCAATAGGCAAGGCCTAAAAGGTTAGGTTTCTGGTTATGTCAAAATATATAATCCAATGCACATTTCCACCTCTGCAACAAGGACAGTCAGAGCATCTGAGTATGCGCTCAAACAATTTTAATGTTTTCCGAAGGTTAATGTTTTTAACTTTCTCACTGTCATCACCATTGTGGTTGTTACACCTTATTCGTGCTTGCAGCTTGATCTTGATGTTTCTTTCATTTTTCTGTATCGCTGAATGGCTTCCCAGTTGTCCTTCACTACTAATTTTATGTGTGGACATGCACAGGAAATGATGAGAGTGTAAGGAGCCGAGCACTCACTGAGGAGCATGCGCGAGATAGTTTTGAAAACCTCTTATTTAGTGTGTGCCGTTTCAGAGAGCTCACTGGAAGATACCCACAAAACATAACTGTAAGCTTTGCTTCTTTTGAAAACCTTGAATTGATTATTTACTTATTAATACCAGTATAGTAATGGGTATCGATGTTCTGAAGTTTGAATTCAAGTTCTTTGAGGTCTGATTATTGCCATTCTCTAATCGGCACATCTGAACATTTGTTGCTTAGGTTGTTAGCTATGATTTCAAAGAGGAACGGTTTGCACAATTGCACAGAACAGCACTTGGATTCCCAGAAGGAAGATTCTTTTTCTCAGGTACACCAGCTACACCTTCAGCAAGGGAGGCTGCTCTGAAAGGTGAAGCAGGTGTCCGTTCTCAGTTCCTTGAAGACCCATATGGATGTCTAGGATCTCTTCATGTAAAGAGGCTGAAGAGGGATCCGTTCCACCGTACCATTCCATACCCCAATGGCTGCCCAGAGCTCAAGGGTCTGTTCTCCTATTGTGGTCCGGTGCCTTACTCCGGGCACCTCCCTTGGACTGAGTAGCTAGTGTAATGTACCCCACTGTCACTGCACGATTCCAGCACCCTTGCACTGACCTTATTCTGAACTGAAGGAAACATATTCAATCTTGCCTTCTGCATGAGGGAGAGGATTGCTTTTGCAATACAAGTAAATGTTACACTATCAATATACATATTAACCTGTCTGTCCTCGATGACTTGTCTATTGTCTTTACTCACAATTCAAACTTCTGAATTTTTTTTACACGTACACCGTGTCCTGTGGTGCAATGGAAGCAATGAAGAGCTTCCCTTTTCTGTTTGGATCCCATGAACATTTGTACTCTGTGATATCCTGCTGTTCTTCTTCCAAGGGATACTAATCCCTCGCTGCTTTTCCGATTGTGCAGTACAGTTACATTCACTCGGTCAGCTTACCTTTTACTTGCACATTTCTTTTACATAATACTTAATCCGTCCCAAATTATAGGTCGTTTGACTTTTTCAACCCTAAGTTTGACTACTCGTGTTATTAAAAAAATTTGCATAAAAAGAGTTAAATTAAACATATTCTTGAAGAACTTTTGTTAATAAAGTAGGTCATAACACAAAATATCATGTTTTGCACAAATTTTTGAATAAGACGAGTGGTCAAACTTGGCGCCTGTAACAGAACCGTCTAAATCACATGGTCCACAGGCACCTGTCATCGTCATTAATAACATCTGACAGTCGGGCCCGTGTTCTAGATGACCTAAACGGGATCTGCCGGGCTACATAAGCACCCGTTATCTCCGACAGGATCCCATTGCGAAGCCATTACAGAGTTACAACATTTCATAACAAAATACATCAGAGTAAAATTTTGCGGAAGAGTAAATAGTACTTAATATTACAGACCAGTGTTCGAATAGAATTAGGTACAGTTATTACAGACCATAAATTAGTAGTAGCGTTAGGAGCAACAGTATGACAGATAAATATTACACGAACCCTGCCCAAGGGTTCAACCTTATTCTTCTTCACTCTCCTGGACGATGGTGACGCAGCACGGAGTGAGACAAACTTCGGTCTCCTGCTGCCGTCCTGCAACAGGGTTAACAAACCCTGAGTACATGGGGTACTCCGCAAGACTTACCCGACTAAAAGTGTAAAATTAGACCCAGGAATGCAGGCTGAGGGGATCAAGGTAAGGCTTTAGCAAGAGTTCAAGAGTTTTGCGGAAAAACATTACTAATTCTATCTCAATATTTTATTTCAATAATGCAATTCATCATTAACCATATCTCCAGTTTCTTTCTCATATATCATCATTTTTTCATTTGCTTTATCCATTCAAAAACAATCCTAGTTCCGAACCACTATTCACTGTAGGTGTGAGGATCAAGTCTCCATAACCGAGGAGCAACGACGATTCGAATCGATTAATACCCAGCTGGGGATCCCTATCCACACTGCGTATGTAGCACTTAAGCTTGCATACGCCAACCCCGCCTACCATGGCTTTTCATACCCCGGAACCGGTCCTGCGTCACCCGAGAGCACAGTACTCCTCTCGTCTCCAGGCACGACAGCCATGAGGGTACACGCTACTCTCGCCATCTCTCCACTTCCAGTGCGTGGTTATCGGTTCCAGCAGTAGAGCCACCGGAGTCAGAGGCTTTCCGTAGTATGTGGCTAGTTGCAAAGTCATGATCACAGCAGGCCTGACAACGAACGGTCCCTAATATTTTTCCATTAGAAACCATGCATTGGGACTCTAACCCAAGTACACTGGTAACTACCCGGTTTTCACATCCCTTTCCCGATGGCTACGAAACTTGGGACTCTAACCCAAGCAGTTGGCCAACCAAACGGGAAAAAAAAACCATCCCCGTTGATGACAATAAACTAGCTAGGAACACTGCCAACCAACAAGGACGAAACCAGTCCCATGAAGTGATTCATTCATTTTGTATCCTCACAGTTGAAAATAGTGCTTTGCAAATCTAATCATTTAGTAAGACTAAGCATTTTGCAATACCTTTAAATAAATCAGGTTCTCAAGTATTGTTAGGTATTCAAGGATGGAAATGCATCAATTGGTTATCACCCAACTCCTATTGACCTAATGCAATTAATTAACTCAAGTAATAAATATTTTTAAACAACAAGAAGAGGGACAAATGCACCGGGGCTTGCCTTAGATTGCGTAGAGTGTCGGATCCGGGTCGGTACCACAAATATCAAATCCTTGCACAATTTCCTGGGCAGTCTCCTCCGATGGACCCTCAGACTTTACCTCCGGATTCTCGGTCACTACACGTTTACAATGATAAATGTATGAATGCCATGCACATGAAATGACAGATAAAATTTAAATAATGAGTAATGCACACCCGTGACCAAGATCCTACCATAGGCTAGCTATGATCACTCTAATTCACAATGCCCTAGGTCATAAAGGTGATTGACCTAGAATCTCAATCAACCCAAAATCACACCATTCAATAATTATTCCATTTACTATTCCTATTATTAATCATTTAAACCAACATATAATTTAATAAATATTTAACTATTTCCATTTGATGCCAAATTCCACCAACAGATATATTTCAGAACCAAACAGTGGCACAATAAATTTCATGATTTTTGGAACAACACAGAAATTATTAAAAATCATCAAAGTTCCTTTTAACATTTAATGTGCTGATTTTTAATTAATACATAAAACACTCAAATCCTACATTTAATATTTTTATTAAATTCTACACATCACAGAGAGTATCTACAAATATTTTCATAAATTTTGGTGCAGTAGATTAATCCACACAAAAAGATTAAAAGCTAACACTATTCATTTTAATTAAAAAGAGAAAAGCTCTAATAAATCGGCCGGGAAAAAGAAAACGGCCATTCGGCCCAATCAACGAGCCGGCCCAGCACGGCCCAGCCGCGGCCGCGCGCGCGAGCCCTCCGCACGGGGACACTGACAGGCCGGCCCCGGGCGTCAGTTCCTCCTTCCACCTCTCGCCGCGCCCCTGGACGCGAGCGCGCGCGTCGGGCCGCCGCGGAACTCGCCGCCGACGACCGCAGCAGTGCCAAGCGACTCTACACCTACCCTCGAACCTAGTTAGCCGTCCTAAGCACCTAGCCCCTACTATAGCTGCCTTCGACGAGCACCAACATGCCCATGGCGGCTCGGCCACTACGGCGGGGAGAACTCCGGCCACGACGAACCCCAAATGACCCAAGGAAACCGTTCTAGAGAACCAGAGACTCACCCCGAAGATGAAACGCACCCTGGTGGAGTTGGAGGAAGAGTGGAGACTAGGAGTGACGCCGGCGGAGAACGCCGCAGAGTGCGCCGGCGACGAGGCTTCCGTTCCGGCGTACCTAGAGCGGCAATGTTTAAACCAACGCAAGCATGAGAACCACAGTAATCACAACAGCACCGGACGAGGATTGGAATAGCGAAAAACTTGCCGGAGCAAGCTGGCCTTACCACGTCGGCCCGCGGCGGAGCTCTAGCCGGAACCGAGGACGACTGCGGCGTTTCGGGACCCCTAGGCTACGGCAGCTTGCGCCAGAGGGCGAAAATGGAGCGCAAGAGCGAGACGACACTACTAGCAAAACGAATTTGCTCGAGGAGGAACCGAGAGGGGGAATGTGACAGAACCGCCTTGATCATAGGGCCCACGTGCACCGTCATCGTCCCTAAGGACCCACGATTAGTCTGCACGAGTTTTCCCTTGACCTAGGTGGCCTGCCGGGTTCCCTAGGGAACCCTAATTTCCCGAGGACCTCATTGTAAGCATTGCAGTATTACAACAGTTTACACAAATAAAATGAATCAGAGTAAAGAGTGCGGAAGAGTTACATTAATATAGGTTTACAAATCTAGCTTATAATATCCTAAACCAGAGCTTCGTAGTGAAGTAGCATCATATAACTAGACACCCTGCCCAAGGGTTATATCATACACTTCATCATCCAAGCCTGATCCGCCAACCGGCACGGGCTCAAATAGAACCGTACTCTCGGCTCACCTGCAACAGGGGTTAACAAACCCTGAGTACTGGGGTACTCCGCAAGACTTACCCGACTAAGAAAAGGAATGAGACTCAGGAATGCAGGCTGAGGGGAGTCAAGGTAAGGCTTGAGCAAGAGTCAAAAGTTTTGCAGAAAAGCATTACTATCCTATTTCAATATTTTAACTCAATCTTATTTTAATCATATCCATAATTCCAAATTCATTCTCATGTATCATCATACCTTCAATTTCTTAATCATTCTCAAAAACACCTAGTTCCAAACCACTTTTCAATTGTAGGTCAAAGGATCAAGTCTCCATATCCGAGGAGCAACGACGATTCGAATCGATTAGTACCCAGCTGGGGATCCCTATCCACACTGCATATGTAGCACTTAAGCTTGCATATACCAACCCCGCCTACCACGGCTTATCCTACCCCTGAACCGGTCCTGCGCCACCCGAGAGCACAGTACTCCTCTCCTCTCCAGGCACGCCGGCCACGAGGGTACACGCTACTCTCGCCATCTCTCCACTCCCAGTGCGTGGTTGTCGGTTCAAGCAGTAGGGCCACCGGAGTCAGAGGCTTTCCGTAGTATGTGGCTAGTTGCAAAGTCTCGATCACAGCAGGCCTACAATGAACGGTCCCTAATTCTTTTTCCGCCGGCGACATTGCATTGGGACTCTAACCCAAATACAAGTGTCCCAACGGTTTTCAAATTTCTTTTCCGCCGGTGGTCAAGCATTGGGACTCTAACCCAAATTCACAACCGCCGAGCAAGAAAATCCTTTCTCGTCGGTGACAATGTACTGATCAGGTGCACAGTCACCAAACGAGAATATACCAAATCCCCTTTTTCATGAATTAATCATTAGCATATATAAATATATCACACAGCTCAAAAAAATAGCATTTTATGCAAATCTAATTTATTTAAGTAGGGCTAAGCATTTTTCAAATCATTTTGTTTCAAAACAGGTTCAGGATTTTTGTGGTCAAGAAAGGTAATGCATCAATGGGTTTATCACACAACTCCTATCAACCTAATGCAATAGATTAACTCAAGTTATAAAAATTTTATAAATAGAGGGGCTGAATGCACCGGGGCTTGCCTGTGTTGCAGGTCTGTCACTTCCGTCAGAAAACCAGAGAAACCCCTAGACTTCTCCTGACGAATGATTCTTCCGTCGAGGAGCAATCAAGAATTTCCTCCGAGAACCCGATCTCTACACGTAAAATAATGATGCATACTTACATGGTGCGGAATGACATGAATGGAAAAGGTAGAACAAACATTTAATTAACGACCTTGAGTACAACTTTTCTTCACGGTAAAGTTGCAAGATATTTCTCATGAAGTAAAATGGTGTTTTCGTATTTTCATTTTTATTGACCATTTTTACAGTTATAGAAAGCCGCTGCACAACTTTACTACAACTAACAAGTGACTTCATTGCTTTTGTCAAGGATCACTATGGTGAAAGATCCATGAACTCAATCAATCCAAAAGTCACACCAAACTACAGGGATTATTTGTTTAAATCTATTTTAATATCCCATTAACCCAATATTTATTTAACAAGTGATCAAATAGTTTCAAATTGAGCCCATACTTACCCCACAGATAGGTTCTACCCTAAAACAGTGCCACATAAATTTTTAGGATTTTTGGATTAATCTGGAATTTATTAAAATTGCCCAAAGTTGCATTTATCATTTAATATGCTGATTTTTAGTCCCTACAAAAAGTGTCCAAATATTATATTTAATATTTTTATAAAATACTACATACCTCAGAGAGCATACCCAATTATTTTCATGATTTTTTTGCTCAACATAAATATTCCTATGAAAATAACAAATGACAGTACTATTCATCAAGAATTAAAATGGAAAAGCCCTTTTAAATCCCCGGGAAAATGGAAAAGGGATTTCACCCGGCACGGCCCATGAACGAAACAGGCCGGCCCACTCGGCCTGCCCGCTGGCGCTTTTGCAAAAGAGACCTCGGAACATCCGGCTGTCACTCCGCGGTCCATACCTTACTATTCATATGAGTCTTCTGCTATTCACTTAACCCCCTGACTCTTGTCAAATTTATGCGCTCAGGCCCTCGACTCGCCTCACCTGCGCTGACCGGTGACCCGCCGGCGTTTGACCGGCTCGAGCTCGACGCCGGCGAGCCCGTAGGCCAAACTAAGGGCACCTTCGTGACCTACCCATCGAAGCGCACCTACTAGCCTAGATAGGCGGGCAACCAGGGGGCAAGTTCGTGCACAGCAGCGGCTAGGGCAGCTCGGCCACAAACGGTGACCGGCGGTTAGCCGTGCGCCGGCACGACCGGCACGGTAGCGTTAAGTGCAAGACCCTAGGAGCGACCGGGAGCTCACCACGGTACGATACCGGCAGCTTGGCGGAGCAGAGGCGGTGCGGGGTGACGGCTCGACGTCGAGCAGTCCCACGGTGGTGTTCACTGACGACACTCTCCCTGTTCCGGCGAGCCTAGGACACCAAACGAAAACCCGTCGCAAGCATGAGTAACCATGAAGCATACCGGAGCTGGAACATGCAAACTCAAGGTCCAGAGCTCACCCCGGGAGTCTGGACGCGACGACGAAGCTCGCGGCGGCGCTCTGCGCACCCGTGAGGACGACGGCGAGTGTTCCGGCCCGAACAGGGCTCTACGGCCCACGCAAATGGACTCAACCGGGACGCAAGAGAGTGGAGGGACAGCCTATAAGAGGAATTTGGTGGTGGCAATTTGGTGGCGGTGAATTAGGTCGGAGACCGAGAGAGGTCACCGGCGGCCGAGAGGGAGAATGGGGAGGGAACAACGGACGGTCGTCGGCTTAATACTGCGGGAGAAGAGGGGAACAAGGGGAAGACAGGTACCCGGGACCCCCACGACTCCGACAGTGCCGGCGACAAGCCCCGGCCGGCCCGGGCGGCGGCGCTACGCGGCGGCACGCGCACGCCTGTGCACGAACAGGGGCAGGGGCGTTGCCCTTTGCCGAGCACTGTAGCTCTATATGCCCCCTTTTTACTGTTTTTGCACAATTACTCCCAAATCTGTGTGGAACCTTGAAAAATCATCAATATAGAAATTGTAGTACATTTCATTCTGAGAAACTTTGGTTTTTGAAGCATACTCAAATTTTGAATAGTTTTTGAATGATTCAAAAAGGGGTAAAGAGGGATTTTGGATTTAATTTCTAATCCAACTAAATTCTCAAGATTTTTCTAAAGAAGTTGAAAATACCCAAAAATAAAAGTTGTGCTAATTGACAAGCCTTACAACTTTTATTAAAGGTGTATGGTCAGATTCCTTATAATTTTGAAATCACATTTCAAACTTGAATTTTAAAACAATAATTAAGGTTTAATTTGAATTTCCACTCAATAACTTCAGAATCTTCAAAAATGAAAGTTATTCCATTTCGAAAGGGCTAAAACCTTTATTAAGGAACCATCCTCAGATTCTTTCTAGTTTTTGAATTTGTATTTCAAACCTACCCATTCAAATATAGAGTAGGGTTTTATTTGGTATTTTATTTAATAACTTCAAAGTTACCCAAAATAGAAGTTGCTCAAGTTTTAAAGATGTACAACTTTTATTTAAGGTCTAATGTCTAATTCATCTTAGTTTTTAAATTAGGGTTTTGGGTCCGATTAGGATTTATAAATGATTTTATTTTTAATTTCCAAATGAATTTAGATAAATACTCACAAACATAAGCATTTACATAATAAGTCACTCTAGAGCGCCTATGCACAATCACATGCAAGAATAAAAGTTATTTTAGTTGATGCATCTTAACAGGGTTAAATGCGGAATGATTTACATACGATCATGATGACATGGCAGGTTTTAGTTAATGTAACACCAGGGGTGTTACAGGGAATTCGGCCGGAGGTCGAAGGTGGTTGCCGGCGACCGCGCGGAAGGGAATAGGGAAATGGGAGGGGGCTCGTCGCCTTTAAGCGACCGAGAAGGAGAAGATAAGATCGAGCACATGTCCGGGTCCCCCGAACGGCTTCGGCACGGCGGCCGGCGCGCGGCGCGGGCACGCGCGCACGACGCCGCGCACTGTAGGGGCCCCCAGTACTGTAGCTAGTTTTTCTAGGTCAAAACCTATTCAAACCAATTGAGTGCCTAAACGTTTGAATCAGAGAAGAGCCCCAAAACAAAAGTTGTGCAAATCTTTCTGGAGAACAACTTTGCTTTTGAGACCAAGTTCAAATTATGCACCAATTTGAATTTATACAAAAGGGGGTAGAATTAGGTTTTGAATTTTAAACTGAAATTTTAAAATTACTTTTGATTCTTCTCAACAACTTGAAAATTGGTCAACATGAAAGTTGTCCTACTCAAAGAGCTTGACAACTTCTATTAAGGAAGTTTTTGAAGATTCTTAATATTTTTGAAATTTAAGTTTCAAATGTAAATTTCAATATAGTAATTTGAGTTTAATTTGAATTTTTATAATATAACTTCAAAATATCCAAAAATAAAAGTTGTTCCATTTTAAAATCTCTACAACTTTCATTAAGACATTTTTCCCAGATTCCTTATAGATTTTGAATTGGGGTTTTTGGTCAACTTTAGGGTTTAATTTGATTTCTTTTTAATTTTTATTTTTATTTTGATTAAGGACTTAATTACACAATCAATACTAGCTGAAATCAAATCACTCTAGGCCCTAAGCACAATCATATACAGATGCTTAAATTTAAATATGATGACATGGCAGATTAATTAAATTGTAATACCAGAGGTATTACAGCGCCAAAAAAGTCAAACGACTTATAAATTGAAACGGAGGGAGTATATTTTACGTATCAGTTGCAGTATGCGAAATTTGTAGGATCCAAACAGCTCTTAAACAGCTAAACTGCGACTGGCTGAAATTTGTATTCATACTTACTCGCTAGAGCCTTTCCAGCTTGCTGCTACTGCGACTGCCACATTGTAAGATGATCATGCAAATACGGAGGAACAACAGAATTGCCACTTTTCATACTATGTGTTGCAATTTTGCAATGTTCGGAATAACATAACAAGGCAGGTATATTTAATTCTGCAGAGAGAAAACATGATTCACAGGTGAACAAGCACTACACACAAATTTTACTGTTCCCAACCTTAACTGGAGTCTCTAATGGAGGTACCACATTAATTTGTTCATAATAATTAGAAACATCTTACCTTTAATTGGATAGCGTTTAATCATCACCTTTAATAATAGTTATATTGCATCTATTCTAATTTATAGAAAAACTACTATTACTAATTGGAGCTTCTAATGGATACATCTCGTTAATTCTTATTAGATGTGCTGCGAAAAGAGTAAATATATAATAAACAAACATCTAGCCTTAACTCATTGTCGCTAACAATAGGTAGTTGATCTTTTCTAACGAGTAAAGTGCACCAGCGGTCCCTAAACTTGCGCCGCTGTGTTATGCCGGTCCCTAAACTCTCAAATCGACCGTTTAGGTCCTTAAACTTGTCTATCTGTGTCATCTTGGTCCCTAAACTTGTTTGACTGTGTTATTCCGGTCCCTAAACTTGCAAATCATCCGTTTAGGTCCTCAAACTTGTTCACTTGTGTCATCCCAGTCACTAAACTTGTTCGGCTGCGTCATCTCGGTCCAAACAGGGCGATTTAAAAACTTGATATAAAAAATAATTCATTACTTTTTCATATGAACTCGAGTAAAGACAAACTTTATATCAAAATTGTAGCTCTCGATGCAATCTACAACTTTGTAGTTGAAAAGTTTTTGAATAAAAACTTTTTAGGGTCCCAAAATATTTTTGTATGTTTATAGATTTTGAAATTTGAAATTTAAAATTATCAAACAAACTTGGATATTGATATGGCCTATATAAAAGTTATAGTTCTCAATATGATCAACTAGTTGAAAATATTTTTATTTGAAGTCGTTTATTATCCCAAATTTAGTTTTAAATTTTAAATTTTAAAATATGTAAACTTACAACAATATTTTGGAATATTAAACGACTTCAAATAAATGTTTTTTCAAACTACAAAGTTGTAGATCGCGTTGAGGGCTATAATTTTTATATAAAGTTTGTCTTCATTCGAGTTCATATGAAAAAGTTATGAATTATTTTCTGATATCAAGTTTTTAGATCGTGCTGTTTGGACTCAGATGACAAAGCCAAACAAGTTTAGGGACTGAGATGATACAACTAAATAATTTTGAGGACCTAAATGAGTGATTTACAAGTTTAGGGACCGGGATGACACAAATGAACAAGTTTGAGGACCTAAACGGTCAGTTTTGAGAGTTTAGAGACCGGGATGACACAACAACGCAAGTTTAGGGACCGCTGGTGCACTTTACTCTTTTCTAATTTATAAAAAAAAACACCACATTCGTTATTGTGATAAATACATAAAATAATTCCATAAATTTTCATCGAAACTATCCGCCTAGTGCCATTATGATAGATAATCCAAAATAAACCCCTAAATTTGTATATAAATTATGCACATATTATATGATGAAAACTAATTCAAAATAAGTCCCTAAATTTGCATCTAAATTCCTTACTTTTTCCATTTTTAAAATAATTTTAAAAATAACTCCCTAACATTTCATCTAAATGACTCATAGTTATCATTATGAAGATAAGTCATAATAACCCTTTAACTTTGTATCTAAATTATTCACATATATGCAGCTATAAATGACAATTTTAAATACCATGTCCATTTTATAAAGTATACCCACCCACCCATGAAGAGGGTAGACATGAAATAAAAAAATAAAGAATTTAAAAGGGAGAGAAGAATAATAATTATAATATAATAATAAAAATATTCAATGTTTGTAAAAAGAAACGGTCCAGAAGAAGGCCCGTGTTTTCTTTTGAGAAACAGATGAAGGCCCGTGTTTTCTCGCGGTGTGCCTGCGTCCAACAACCCCGATTGGCCCGGCCGTTGCTGCATGCCCTTTCCGTCTGCTGCATTTCTCGCTTCCACTGTTTCGTGCAGTTTTGAGATCATTGCGCGGGCTTCCTTCCCGCTTCTCTGACAGAAAACCGCGCGCGCCGCCGCTTTCTCCACCCGCACGCGCCGGCGCCGCCCGCATCCCCGGTCAGGATCCTGCTCGCGCGCGGCCCCCATCCCCGAAGAGACCGGCCCTGCCCGGTTCTTTCCCCTCCCCGGTCCTAGTCCCTTTACTAGATCCGCCCCTGCTCCGCAGACCGCAGGCAGCCATGGACGTCAACGAGGAGGCAATGGCGGCGCACAAGCGCGCCTTCCTCGACTTCCTCGACCAAGACGTAAGCCCCCCTCGCCGTCCCTAGCGCCGCTGCCGCCGCCGGGTTTATCGGCTAACGCTCTTGCTTTCCCACCGCAGGTCGGGAAGGGGGTTTACATGCAGGCCGTCCGCGACATGGTCCAGAACAAGCGCCACCGCCTCATCATCGGCATGGACGACCTCCGCAACCACAACCTCGATCTCGCCCGCAGGTGTCGCCCGCCCGCCGCTGCCTTTCCCTCGCTTTCTCGTCGCGTTTTCTGTTGTTCTGTCGGGCAAGCAAGTTCCCTGCCTTCCTCGCTGATGGCGGTCTCCCTGCCCTTTCGTCTGAATAGGGTGATTCGGAGCCCCGGGGAGTATATGCAGCCGGCGTCGGACGCGGTGTCGGAGGTGGCCAAGAACCTGGACCCCAAGTTTTTGAAGGAAGGGGAGCGCGTGATGGTGGGCTTCTCGGGCCCGTTCGGGTTCCACAGGGTCACGCCCAGGGATCTCATGTCCTCCTTCATCGGCACCATGGTCTGCGTTGAGGGCATCGTCACCAAATGTAATGCCTCACTTCTCCCTTTCATTAGATGGATCACATTGTTGTTATGCTCTGGTTCCACTCATACTGCTTGTTGGGTTCACTTTGTTTACATGGTACCAGATTGTGTTGTCAGTATTTATAGAACAAGCTCCAATTTTAAACTCTAGCATTCTTCTTGCTGGTGGATAGAAGTTTTGTGGTAGTTCAACTGGCACCTTTGTAGTAAAGGGAAACTGCAAAATAGAATGGGTAAAATTGTCCTTGTTAGCTGTGTCAGTAAAAACTGAACACGAATGATAATGTCAGAATGTCTGTGCTACACGAATTTGTAATGAAACTTTATTAATTAGTATTGACTTCTGTTAGTTCATCACTTATGCTGTGCATATAGCATACTGATCTGATGTAACTACTTGGCCTACCAATCTGTGTCAGCAATTTATTAATATACAAAGCATAGGTAGACACTAGATTTCTAGTGAAGTACCTAAGCACCTTTGCCTTTGAGTGCTAATATTATTTTTCCTCCTGAAAAACAGGCTCGTTGGTAAGGCCGAAAGTTGTTAAGAGCGTTCACTTCTGCCCTGTGACTGGAGCTTTTCTGTCACGTGAATACAGGGACATCACTTCTTTTGTAGGCTTGCCTACTGGCTCTGTTTATCCAACAAGGGTATGCTCCTACTATTTGCTCTTTTCAGTTTTATTCAATCAATCCCTTTGGTAGTGTAGTTGTAATAATGCTTCTCAATCTGGAATGCCTAGGATGACAACGGTAACTTGTTGGTCACTGAGTATGGAATGTGTGTAATACAAGGATCACCAGACATTGTCCATGCAAGAAGTGCCTGAGAATTCTGCACCTGGACAGCTCCCAAGAACTGTCGATGTTATTGTAGAAGATGATCTTGTGGATTGTTGCAAACCCGGTGACCGTGTCTCAATTGTTGGTGTATACAAGGCTCTACCAGGGAAAAGCAAGGGAAGTGTTAGTGGTGTGTTCAGGTCAGTTCATCTATGACCTTCACCAAAGCTGGCTTCAATTTACCTATTTCTGAAGTATAACGTGGTTTTGTATTGCTATGTCTCTAGAACTGTCCTTATCGCAAATAATGTGTCACTTCTTAATAAAGAGGCAAATGCACCTGTCTATACTCGAGAAGATCTCAAGCGGATGAAAGAAATATCAAGGAGAAATGACACCTTTGACTTGCTGGGAAACTCACTTGCTCCATCCATATATGGTCATCTATGGATAAAGAAGGCAGTAGTTCTATTGATGCTTGGTGGCGTTGAGAAGAATCTGAAAAATGGAACTCACTTGAGAGGGTAAGTGATGTTTCAGATCATTATTGACACATGATTTCATTGATTGTGATTTACTTATTTATATTTTGTCATACAGGGATATAAACATGATGATGGTGGGAGATCCTTCAGTTGCCAAGTCCCAGCTCCTAAGAGCTGTCATGAACATTGCCCCTTTGGCTATCTCAACAACTGGCAGGGGTTCTTCTGGTGTTGGTTTGACTGCTGCTGTGACTTCTGATCAAGAGACTGGTAAATGATGCAACTCTACTTAGTGCATTGGTATTCATATTCCAGTAAAATTGTAAAAGCCTCATGACAAATTTCTGTTCAGGGGAAAGAAGGCTTGAAGCTGATCGTGGTGTTGTCTGCATTGATGAGTTTGATAAAATGAATGATCAAGACTGAGTTGCTATTCATGAAGTTATGGAACAGCAAACTGTAACCATTGCAAAGGCAGGAATACATGCCTCGCTAAATGCGAGATGTAGTGTAATTGCTGCAGCAAATCCAATATATGGAACCGTATGCTCTTAGCATTTCTTTCCCTTGCTCCATAAGTGTGTTCCATTGATGTTTGCTGTTTCTGACAATAATTTCTGGCCTTATGACAGTATGATCGTTCATTGACGCCAACAAAGAATATCGGGCTTCCGGATTCACTGCTTTCCCGTTTTGATTTACTTTTTATTGTTCTTGATCAAATGGATCCTGAGATTGATCGACAAATTTCAGAACACGTTGCACTGAATGCATAGATATTGCACTGATGATGGAGGTAGCTTTGCTGTTTTACTGTCCAATATATTTGTTTTCAGTTCTTCCATTCTTTTCATTTGCCTAATAAAAGACAACCTCATAAACTGTAGGAGCAAGGTCTCTTGATAAAGAGGGATATGCTGAAGAAGATGACGGTGATGCGAATGCGGCTATTTTTGTTAAGTATGATAGAATGCTCCATGGTCAGGATAGAAGAAGAGGCAAGAAAGCCAAGCAAGACAGGCTAACTGTCAAATTTCTGAAAAAATATATTCATTACGCGAAGAATCTTATTCAACCGAAGCTTACTGATGAGGTAACCTTTTCCAATCCTGGGTACAGAGCCATACAAATTTGGGAGATATTGCGTTTTTATTGTGCATTAACATACCATGTTTTCTTCACCTAGGTGGGGGGTTGCTTTCTTTTCTTCCTCTTCAATACACTTCTGTATTTCAATGTTTCTTTGATTGTTTTCTCCATTGTTCAAGAGAATCTTTTTTCGTACGTATAATAGAAAGCTCTCCCTTCAGATATAGCATTGAAATTCTTCTGTTGCAGGCATCTGACCATATTGCAACTTCATATGCTGAACTCAGGGATGGTAGTGCAAATGCAAAGGTTTGATTCAAGCATATCTGCCTGCTATCTTGTTAATGTTATATGTTTGTAGCTCTTATTTGTTAAACTGTGTGTTTTACAGTCCGGTGGAGGTACACTTCCAATTACAGCAAGGACACTGGAAACCATAATTCGTCTATCTACAGCTCATGCCAAGATGAAACTGAGACATGAGGTATTTTGTTTATTCCACAAACATCAAGAACTTTCTGGATGAACAAGATTCTATTTGTTTAGTCATGATTTTTTCTGAAACTTCACCAATAAATGAAGCAATTTCTCCATTTTACAAACAGTTTGATATTTTAGAAGGATAACAGAGCCACTTATCCTTGAGAAGATCTGATCATGGTGGTAATGTCTTGAGTTGCAGGTTCTAAAGTCCGATGTTGAGGCTGCATTGCAAGTTCTAAATTTTGCAATATACCACAAGGAGTTGACTGAGATGGAAGAGCGTGAACAGAGAGAAATGGAGATGAAACAGCAAGCTGATCATGATGTAGGTGCAACTGGTGGTACTGTGGATGGACATGGAAGGTGATTTTAATATTTTATAACTTTATCCAAATGCCCACTTGTCTCAGCTTTTTTAAGAACTAGTTAGTTCATCTGCAGTATTTTCCTGTCCCATCTGTGCCTTTTGTTCTTAGTTTTTATTTACCTTCTCCCCATTCATGTATCTAAAAAGATCTCTACTCTTCACAGCTCTGGAAACGATCCAATGGATGTGGATGTAGCAAACACTTCAAGTGATAAGGATGTTCCGGCAGAGAGGTTACTACATAACCTGCAAATCTGAAGCTTTGTTTTGTTTTGCTTTGTTTATGCCTGATCCTTAGCTGCCCTTGTTTTTGGATAACCTGCAGAATTGAATCATTTGAAGCAATTCTCGGTCGGCATGTGTTGGCAAACCATGTCGATCAAATGTCAATTGATGAAATCGAGCAGACGATAAATAGGGAGTCAACTGCACCTTACACCAGAAGTCAAGTAGAGTTTATTTTGGAGGTATGAAAAAACAAAACTGGTTTTCTTTCAGTCTTGTAACAAATAGCTAAGCATGTCGATTGCATTGAAATTTTATTTCCTTGTGCTCTCAGAGGATGCAAGATGCAAACAGGATAATGATACGAGGATGGTATTGTTCGAATCATATAACTACCAGTCTACCAGGACGTTTACCTGTGGATCCCCTGGTCATGCTGTCACGGTGGCTGTCTGAATCGAGCTGAAGCTCTGCATTTGTAACTAAATTGTTGCAGTACTTGTCTCTTAATGTTTGTCACCAAAGGATTGAGGCAATCATTGGTTCCCTTGGTACTTAGCTCATCTGCTCATGTGATATGATGTATCGCTTATCCGACCTACTGATATTTACTAGTACCTAGTCATGTCTTGTGTTCAAGTTTAACTTGCAACTTGTTTACAGTTGCATTCTGACAAGTAAAATTCGCTTGTGCTGAGTTGCTGGCAATTGATTCTCTGTAAGTACCAATGCCGGATGGAATTTGCTCTTATTCTCAGAGTTGGAGAAGTTATACTACATTGCTCATTTGCACTGTGAAATGTGAATCTCTGTTCGGCTGGGAACATGATGCTACACTGCACTGTAAAATGTGAAACCTAAGGGTGCTCTGAAATTCAACGAGTAGGCTGTGAACACTTGAATTCCGTTCTCAGTGAAAAGTCATTGGGGTGATATCGAATTATCAACCTTTTCACTAAGGTAGCTGCAATCCAAAGGACAGTTACCTGAGTAATGACTGAATTCCCGCTCATAACCAGCCACTTGAGATCTTATAAAATTGAAAAGCATCAATTCTATTATTGCCCTGGTTAACTGGATTCTTTTGCGGTGATCAGAGTGAAAGTATCAGGTGTAGCACGTTCGCACAGGCTTTTCAATTTCAACGAAACATGGTAATGAATGACTAAAAATGGGAACCAGTAAGGCCAGCATTGGCACTAACAGTGTGGACCTTTATAAGTTTTACAGCAGATTGCTAGTCTAAAAAGGACGATTAATCAGCCAAGAGCCATGTTGGAACAAGTTAATTTCTCTTTATATTTTCCTTTAAGTAATTGTTCATCTTCAATTCGAACACAGTGGTTTTCGAATTAAACAACATCCGTTTATAATAATTAAAAAAAGAGGTACTCGCCATTACAATGACATGTATATGCTTGAAAAAAAAATATCTGAATTGATACCATATCATGTACTATGAGTTTACAAAATCAACCACAGCCACCACATGGGATGTTTGGCCAGGTTTGCATAAATCTCGAAGAAGTAAAACACAGGAAATCGAGATACTGGTCACACCATAATTCTAAAGACCCTTAAAATTCTCCCTGATAACAAAATTGTTTGTTCCAAGTTGTCGCCGTGATGCTCAGCCAAACATATTGGGAAGAGGCCTCACTGCCATGAATGCATCAACCATCTGCACAAAACAGAATCGTCAAAGCATTCGCAGGAAAGTCATACAAACTCACATGAGGCTAGTATAAGTGAGAATTGCATATTTATGTGTAAATACTACACAACCAATGTCATGCATGTGTGCACGCAAGATAAACAAATTGTTAATCTCGCTTGGAAACAAGGTACAAGAAACCAATCATGCAGGATCATACATTTGGTAATGAAAAATGACACGTAGCTCACCTAAGTCTTTTGAGGAAAAAAAAAAGAAACCAATATGCAAGACAGCAGATCCAACGAATAATGTACCTCTTCGGTCACTTGAGCTCTAGCTCTCTGATGTCTAGCAACGATCTCAGATAGAACTGCAATAAGCCGTTGCTTCACTTCACCTGTCAACATCCTTCCCTCCTTGTACTCCTGGAGTTTGTGTTTGGAAATGTAAGCACAACTTAAGTGTTTTCACAATGATGAATTATGTCTATAAAGCATAAAAATCTGTAGTAATACCTTCTTTATGTGCGCAAGCTCGTCATCATCTTCAAGGAAGAAGTTCAGGTATTTGATTGGGACATCCACCTTCATAACAACGAGAATCCAATCATTCACAAACTAGTTTTGCGTTACTTCAGAAGAGTATGGTGATAAACCAGAATATGAAGCGCATTATCAAAATGGATTGATATTAAAGTGTCTAAGAAGAAATATATCACAACCTGCATGTTACCACTGAAGTGTGATTGACATGAAAGACTTCAAGAAACAGAAGGCCTTTAGAGCTATATGAATTTTAGAACTGGAAGCTTCTAGTGATTTATTTATCCATATTAAAAATCTAACTTTTGAGGTCAAAGCAATAGGTCAGGTGCATAATGCAGGCACACTTTTTGGAATACAATATCCTCATTCAAGTATAAACGTGAAAAGACTTACATCAAGGTTAGCTCCAAGTTTTCTATGGAGCTCTATTGAGTCCTGGCCACCTGAGAAGGCATATTTATTCACCTGGAAAATTGGAAACAAATTATAAGAGATAGATGCAGGAGATCATCTAATTCTTGGTTCAGTCTAATAACCATTTTCACCATAACTTAAAATGGGACAAGTAAAATGGGTACTCAGGTCAATATTTTTTTCCCAGCTATAAACAAACTTCATAGCAGGGCAGACCTTTGTCTTTATTTCTTTAGCACTATCTGTCACATATATCGCTGAATTTGCGTCACTAGCTGACATTTTTGTGTTCTCCCCCTGTGAAAAAGAAAGAAAGAACACACAAAATCAATGCCCTTCAAATCATAACCATTTACATATAATAAAAGGTAAAGAAATCACAAGCAAGTTAAAACTTTAAATTAACTAGAAACAGTCAAGGTCAACAAACCTGAAGGGCAGGGAAAAATCTAGATTCAATCAGTGATGGTTTCGGGTAACCAATTCTAGGAGCAACATCACGAGTCATCCTAAAATAAGGATCCTGCAAAAAAAATCTACTCTCAAAATTTGATAGGAAAGACACACAAAGATGTACCAAAATGTATTGTTGTGGGTCAAACTTAAAAACAAAAGACACAAACATATGGCACATTTTGGCATCTTTAAATGAAAACACTAAGATACATTTTATTGATATAATTGCAGGAAGAACGAATTACTCTTAATTGCATATTGGAGGGCACAATCAAATCTAGTGCTACAGATAACAAAGATAAAGGCACCAATTCAAATTGTCAAATTTACCACTAATTTGCATATGTGGGGCTCAGTTTAAATTTAGGATGGAAAAAACTAGGAACTTAAAGGCACTACTTCAGAAATTTACAGCTAACATAAATATTACAAGTATGCTAACAAGTTGATATACAACCACTTATTCTAGTAATTTTACCAAAGATGTTTGTACCTGATCTATTGCACATGGGATAAGGCACCGCAGTTGGTCCTTGCCAGCGAAGAGATGGGGAAATGAAGAAGGGAATGATGGGACTGCCTGCACTGGAGGAAAGCTAACCTTTCCTATGTGATCCTCAAGATTGAACCCAAATATTCCGATAGCCTATTGTTCAAGAGTAAAACATATTAGCTAACCATGATGCTTAAATGTAAGCTCTGTAGTGTTTGAACATTTTTCTTAATTGAACAGCTCTCACCTTATTCATAGTTACACATCTGGCAACTTGCATCATGTTTTCATAAAAAGCACTGCAAGACAAGGCCAGAGGGTTTATTAGTTTGCATATAACAAGCAAAGACAAGATTTACAGCATGGTATTCACTTGCTTAGGGATGGACCATAAAATCGGTCAAAAGTTAAAATACTAATCAGAATTAGGAAGAGTCTTACCCTCCAACAAAAGAAAAATCGGAGAAAATGAATGTTCTTTCAATGTCAAAACCACATGCTATAATGTCTTTAGCATTTTCACGGGCAAGCCTTTTACTTTCCTGAATAGTCAAGTTCTTCCACAAGAACTTCTCATCGTCAGTCAGTTGTATAACTAGGGGCACCTTAAAAGCCTGCTGCAAGTATCTGAAGAAAGATTCTGATAGTTAATGAAACACTACTTACAAAACCAAAACTAAGAAAGCGACGTGCGAGTTATCAAACAGAACTTGTGTTGCTTAGATTTCCTGAAAATAAAATAAAATAAAATAAAAACCTTTTACTTCAAGGAACGTTTAGATTCCCAAGCATTTTTAACCGTGGGCACTTGCAGCACACATCCTGCCTTATCCTGTCCCCGACTATCAGTTGATTAGCCATGTGAACTAACAATCTACCACAAGGAACACTTCAAATTGGAGAACTCAATTTTGCAGCACATATCCTGCATTATCCTGCCCCCCGAGTATCAGTTGATTAGCCATGTGAACTACTCCCTCCGTCCCAAAATAAGTGTCGTTTTTGACTTTTTAAATCGACTTTTGACCATTCGTCTTATTAAAAAAATTTGCGAAAATATAAAAATAAATAAATCAAGATTAAAGTACCTCTAATAATGAATCATTTCGTAATAAAATAATTAATTTTTTCACAAAACTTTTGAATAAGACGAATGATCGAAAGGAGATAGTCCAAATCCTAAAACGACACTTATTTTGGGACAGAGGGAGTAACAGCCTACCACAAGGAACACTTCAATTGGAGAACTCAATTTGGTTATATTTGCAAATCAAGAATAGTTTCCATTGATCCTTTGTAAAAAAAAAAAAAAAGTTTTCATGTGTCATTAACATATCCAAAGTGGGTTCTTGTATGTAGTGAAAAAACACCACTTTCTATTCCCTTGCTAACACATTATTGTCCAATTATGCAACACACTGCATAAAATAACTGAGAAGCTGTAGCCCAAATTTGGGAACTTAGACACAATGACAATGCTTACTTTGTGAACATGAAGGGGATGAGGTGGCCGAGGTGCAGGGCCTCCGACGAGGGTCCCCTCCCCGTGTACAGGTAGAACTTCTCCCCCTTCTCATACAAATCCAGTATCTCGTTCAAATCACTATACCACAAAAATTCGTCAGCACCTCCTCCGACGGGGATAAAAAAGTAGGGGTTTTTTTTGTTTGGTAGGTGGCTCGGTACCGGTGGGCGAAGAAGAGGCCTCGGCGGAGGAAGCAGTGCGGCGGTCGGGCGGTGAGGCGTGCGATGCGGTCCACGAGCGCGTCGTCGATGCGCTGGCAGCCGAACTGGTCCACGAGCTTGTCGTAGTCGATGCCGCCCTTCCCCGCCGACACCTCCCACGGATTCACTACCTGCTCCTCCTCCTGTTTCCTCGTGGCGTCCACCCCTTGCTCCGCCGCAGCCATGGCCGCGCGCAGACCTCTCCCTTGCTTCCTCTGAGGCGGCGCGGGGGGAGCGGCAGGGAGAGGCAGCTTCAGGAACTGCACCTCGATACCAAACGGGCTCACACCAACAAGCTCCACCAACAAATGAAATGCGAGACGGCGCGGGAGGCAGGAAGGGACGGCGAGGGGCGGAGGAGGAGGATGTGCGCCGGCGCGACGTGAGAAGAGTTACGTTGTGCGCGAGGATCCCGGTCTCACGGGATTGCGGAAAGAAGAAAATAAATAAAAGAAAAAAAAAGAAAAAGCAAAAAAAAGAAGAAGAAGATTTGATATAAATAAAAGAAGAAAAAGGACTAAAAGAGAAGTAATGAAATAAATAACAGAAGTTGCATAGATACCATGCACTAACAACTAGTTGGCCTAAACTTTAGTCCTTACTAAATTCAAACAGGTGAACTAGTGAAGTGAACTAATAATTAGTTCAAGCCTCAACTAGTTGTTAGTTCACTAATCCATAAAACCTAACTATTTGTGGCTAACAACTAGTTCTAGTGTATAGTAGTCGCTTGTTAGTACCTTGGATCCAAACATGACTAAACTAATTACTAGTCAACTAACTACTAGTCTAGCTAATTGCTAGTTCTAACTAATCATTAGTCATAGTTTATCTAAACAGGCCCTAAGAGTAACTCTAACAGCTTGAATATTCTAGCTAGTGGATGTCATTTTAGAATTTTGTGTAACAAAAGGTAAACTTCAAGAGATGTGCTATTTGATTCTGTAAAATAGAAAGTCGACTTCTCTTAATTTTTGTTAGACACTTGGCAAAGTTCTAACGGCGGCGGCTGATCACTAACGAACGGCAGTTGGTGCCACGTGTTTTCTTTTTGCCGAGTGTGTTTTAGGCAGCACTCGGCAAAGAGCTGCTTTTGCAAAGTGTCTAAACCACAACACTCAGTAATGAGCTTTTTTGCCGAGTGTTTGATTTTCGCCAAATGTCCCTATAGAGGCACTCGGCAAAATGATTGTTTGTCGAGTGCCCGATAAATTACACTCGGCAAAACTCTAGATACTTGGCATATAACAGCTTTCAGATGGTGTTACCGATTATTATTTTGCGAACTACTCGCTTAGTCGCACATCTCCTACTTTTAGGTGTCCTCGAGCAATTTAAGATTTAACTAAATTTATGAAAAATAGTATTAAAATTAAGGAAACAGCTAACGCACGGCCGGCTGTAATATAGTTCCCCCTCCGCACGGCCTTACCATTACAATTTATTATTATTTTTTAGAGCAAACATGCTAATCATGTTGGCATTGGCACACTGAAGAAGACTTTCTCACCATATCAATCAAGATTGGTCAAGCCGCAGTCCAGAGCCAGAGACCGACCATGGTTTATACAAGAAAAAAAAAGGCAAGCTTCGTATGACAAAAAGGCAAATCAAGCCCAAAACATATATGTTAGGTACTGCATGTATGTGTTCAAAAATGGGCAATATATTCAGAAAAAGAACAAATTTACGTCTGCAGTTTTCTAAGCACAATACTATACATCTTGTCCCTAAAGAAAACACACATTTCCGCATCTTTTCAGTACATGGCCTACGTCTTGCTTCTCAGTACATGGCCTGTATCCTGCATGGTAAAAAATGATAACATATGTCATTGTTACTGGATGGAGATAAAAAAGATGCATATGTTAGAAAAATGAAAACCCTATTTTGCCTATTTGAGAAGGCATTATTGTTCCTGGAGCCCAGGTTGTTGGCGGTAAATACTGTAGTCGATTGCATTGCTTGGGCAATTTAAGTACCATTGGTTAGACAACAATGTCTTTCTTATAGGCAATTTATCCTATTTTTACTAGTAAAAAAACAATATTTGACGATCACTGAACCAACTCTTTTATTTAAAGATACATCACTGTAATTTGGTTTATTCTTACTAGTTACTATGAAATTTAGCGTATTCTTACTAGAATATTATAGATGCATAATACATGCAAGTCATGATAGCTTAAAGGTACATCAATGTATCATGAAATCCAGAACACTGGCTAGAACTAAAAAAACTACAGGCTAAGTTACAAAGGGTAGCTAGTGAATAAAAATGATTAAATCTTAGCTGAGAGGAACTAAATGAACATAAATACATATTAATTTTGATCCACTGAACTGCGGTTGGTAAAAAAATTACAGAGAGAAACATTACCAAGCACTAAAAAAAAGAGCTAGTAGGTCATGAAAAGGATAAATAAATCAATATAAACAAGCAAGTTGTTGCAAAGAAAGCTACAGAGAAAATGGCGAGCGGCAGCTGGAAACCTGAAAGAAAACAGAGATAAGCTATGCAGTGCCAAAAATACTGCTTATGCTACCCAATAGTGGCCTAGCTGAGGTTGCAGTTGCTTATGACCTATAGATAAGAATTGAAGCAACCGATCAACAAAAAGAACCAGAGATTCGAGAAAAGCCCAGCAAGCCGCATTTTCTTAGACAATTTAAATATCACTCATTAGATGATCATGTCTTCCTAATTAGGTAATTTAGCCTATTCTTGTTAGTCAAAACGAAACAATATTTGTCTAATATTTGTCTATCACTGACCAATTCTTTTGTTTAAAGGTACATCATTCTAATTTAGCCTATTCTTACTGGCAATTTAGTCAATTTGCTTAGAAACAAATTTGTCGATTACTGAAAGAAACAAACTTATACTTTGAGACACTATTTATATGGTAGTCACTCATCAACTCTTGCTATTTCAAATTTCAATGGTGCTATTATAGATGCATGGCACATGCAACTCTTAGCCTATGTACAATTTAGATGATTGTCTCTGCTTGTGCTGCTTAGAACCAGAAAAAACACAAATGCATATTGCAAAAAAAAGGACAAAAGTATTACTCACTTTATACATATCAAATATATTGATTGGGCTAATCTATTGATTTGAACAAACTAGATGCAAAAGAGCAGCTTGAATTCAAGATGCATGCTCCTCTTTGCATCTTTCCTTCCTACAATATAGTCTTGTTCACTTTTGTAGCCAAAAAATAACAGCAGTCGGTTGCAAAGAAAAAACTGCATTTTCTTAGGCAATTTAAGTGTTAGTCATTAGGCAGCAATGTCTTCCTAAATAGGCAGTTTTTTAATTATGAAAAGCAAGTATAGCTTATGTGTTCATTTGTAACCCATAGCTCCAGATAACTCACTCAAATAAGAATGTGCAGATCCAGCGCCACTGCATAGGGCCTCTAACTAATAACTAGTACTATGTCATTACTGCTTATACTAGTGATATACAGAGCCTAAGAGATAAAACTGGCAGCTACATTTCACCTGAGAATTCAAGCCATGCAAATTAATACTTTGATGTTGCTTCATTTGTCACTGAACTGGTGCTAGCTACTGTTGTCGCCCATAAATAATAGAACAGCCGAACTCGAGCTGTTGCTGCTGAAAACGGACAGTAGAGAAACCCATCAAAAGAACATAGTGTTGTTGAAACTGCAAAGTTGCACTTAAAATACCTTTCTTGTCGAACTAATATTGCTGAACAGAGATAAGCCACTCATATTACTACCCTGTAGTTGCAGCACTTACTATTTTGGATGCTGCACTTTCCGACAGGATTCGCCAACCCCACACTTGTTGTTGTGGTTCTGCACTAGCGGTCCCTAGAAGTGTTAACTTAACTTAATTATTATGTGACGTAAACCAAAACTGGTAGCAAGTAGAATGCCATGCTAATTAACCGAAAGCGATGAAAAAATAAAAACAAAGAATGTGAGGCAACTGATTACTCAAATCATGCATGAGCTAACATGGACACCTTGTAACTAGCTTCTAATTCATCAACTACTACACTACTGAGTTGCAACGTGTGAGTACTTGGTTCTACAGCCGATTGCACTTTTCATTCAACAAACTAGACTAAATAAGTATGGAAGAACTCAACAACTGATAAATGTTGGGCTGCGTTAAAACAGTACATGATACAGTTGTGTATACAGCTAACACAGTATCATCTGATCATCTAAAACTTAGGTTTAAAAACACATTGTGTCATCCACCAAAATAATTAAGCTATAAGGCACAACAGACAGTCCAATGCTCTGCCTACTACATTCAGTCTACATCTAGTAGACTATATTTTGGTGCTTTTCAATTAGCCTGCAGATAAGCTGAGTCTCTAGTCAAATTTTACGAAACCCTAGTCAAAGTTTGCACATTACAATTCCAGATCTGTGCTAATCCTAAGCATTTTCAATCAAATAAATCATTCATTTACTATGTACACATGGAGCTTGGGATTCAGATCGGGCAAACTAGCCTGCACTGATCAGACATCCGAGCGATTCAAACCACATGCCCACATGGGGATGGCTAGACTGCGCAGATCGTCGAGGCAAGAGTGGCACGACCCTGGGGATGGGATGGGAGGCGAGATCTGAGGGTCACCTGTGTGAGGACGAGCTGGGGCATGCCGGAGCCCTTGAAGAAGGTGACGACCGCTGATCCGTTCGCCACGGCACAGACACGCATCACGGAAGTATGCGTTGAACGCCGTCGGCGTCCCCGACGAGCAGGATCCGCAGGAAGGCCCCCCGCATGGAAGAGAGGAGGATGGGTCATGGGCGGAAGGAGCAGGAGATGGGAGGGAAAAGGGGTGGCTGCCGGCGCCGGAGAGATGCCGACGATTGCGACGGTGGCAGGTTGGTGGAGCTCGTCGTGGAGGGGGAGGGGGAGGGGGAGGAGGAGTAGGTGAGGGGAAGGGCCGGTGCCGGTGAGGGGAAGGGCCGGTGCCGGCGGTGGAGGGGCAGGCCGGCGGTGAGGTGGAGCCTGAGAAATGGAGAGTTGGAGATGGTGGGATGGGGATAAAAATGGACGTGCCGTGGCTTGTCCACTGCTAACGTACGTCGGTGACAACAGCCGTACAGAACGATTAAAAAACGGTCGGCTGAAATAAAGTCTTTACCTAAAATTAAATATGTTTCGTAAAAGTTAGTAGTACTTTCCAATATTACTCCTACGGATTTTGATTACAAAGCCAGCTTCTGTTTTCCTTTCTAATAACTACCGCAAAACAATTATAAATGGAAAGATCCTATACCGGGCAGGAGTTGAGTTGCAACTTTCCGCTGTACCCTTCCCTCGTTTTAGCTAGTCCCGGCTCATCATCCTCTACAAAAGGGCAAGAAACATGGATCATTAATTCGATAATGTCTCTAGCTGAGATCGACAAGCTGGACCATAGGCTCCTCCTTCCCTGACCCGACACATCAACCCAGCACCATGGCGTCCAGCTCCGGCGAACCTACGCGATCCGGCAGCACCATTGTCGTGGCGAGATCCTACCAAGTGATCACGATCGACGGCTACTCAAGAAGCTTGAACGCCCAGCAGGAGCAGGGTGGTTGTTCTCGGCCAACCTTCCACTCACATCCGTTCAGCGCGGGAGGCCATACCTGGCACGTCATGTACATGCCCATGGGAAGCCCGCAGCATGCAGAGAACACCGACTCCATCGCTTTCTATCTCGTTCTCGACGACGACGTCGCCGGCGCCGCCGACGAGGCGGTGTTCGCCCAGTCCACGTTCAGCCTGCTCGACCAACGCAGCGGAGAGCATGTGCACCGCAGATCTGGAGCCAACAACAACTTCTCGTCACGTAGGGCCTGGGGATTCGAGAGGTTCATCAAACGGCGAGATCTGGAGCAATCCAGCGGCATTCTCGAGGACGATCGCTTCGCGATCAGCGTGCTCGTGCATGTCAAGAAGGAAGCGCCGTCCGTCGCGGTGCCGCCGCGTGACCTACTCGGGCATATCGGCGATCTCCTCCTGAGAGATGCGGCGGCGACGGACGTCGAGTTCCTAGTCGGCGGGGAGACGTTCGCCGCGCACCGGTTGGTCCTCGGCGCCCGGTCGCCGGTCTTCAGGGCGGAGCTCTTCGGCCCCATGAAGGAGGGGGCCGTCATACGGGTCGACGACATGGAGCCGCGGGTGTTCGGTGGCTTGCTCGCTTTCGTGTACACGGATCGATGCATGGCCGGAGATCAAGGAAGACGACGACGAGACTATCATGGCACAGCATCTGCTCGCCGCCGCGGACAGGTATGGCCTGCAGAGGGTCAAGCTCATGTGCGAAGATAGGCTGCGCAGGCGCATCCACGCGAGCTCCGTGGCATCTGTGCTGGCGCTGGCAGAGCAGCACCAGTGTGCTGGCCTTAGGAGGGCATGCTTCGACTTCCTTGGCGTTTCGTCGGCAGGTTTCCTTGAGGCTATCCAAACACAGGAATTTGAGTATTTAGCCCGTAGCTGTCCGACTATTGTGAAGGAGCTAATTTCAGGTCTGATTGCTCGTGATCTCGAAACAAGAAACTTAGGAGAGCTTTGCTCCCGGGTATCTTTATTTCGTGGCCTCTGATGAAATCTGATGGAAAAAGATAGGGAGAGAAAAAAAAAATGTGCAATTCAATGCTTGGAGTAGCCTAGGCCCATGTCTTGTCCCCTTTTTTTTTTCAATTTGCTTTTATACTTAGCTCCAACAATATTTCCAATTTTTTTCATAAAAATTGCAATTTGTTTATAAGGTGCTAGGGAAAAAATTACATGGGCGACGGGTCCATGTTGTTGTAAAACATACGGACTCTATCCTAAAAGGAAAGGAAAAGAAGGAATTCTAATACTAGTCCGTTTGTATGTGGGCTCTTACCGAAACTTTTAGACCTTGACAAGACTATATATACATGGGAGCTCTATGTTGTAATGACGAATATTCAGAGAAATAAAGAATAGTCTCCCTATATCTTGTGTCTCCTTGTTCTATTTTCATCTACTATGTTGATCGTGAGAGACGGAGAGAGGAATGTCCTAACCGCTGGCAACATGTTTTATAACACGTTATCAGCACAACAAGCTCTACGTCGACATCGCCGTTGAAGTTGCCGTCGATCTTCGCTGCTGTCGCTTGTGCCGATGGTCCTGCCGCAACTCGACGACGTTGTCGACATCCGACGTTGTTAGCGGAACAGATCTACTACCTCTACCTGCAAATATCTACACTGCATCGACATATACCGTCACCATCAAGCAGACAGTTCTACGACAGTGCCAAACACCCTACGCGGTATGTATCTACTAATCACTGTCCTACGCGGCACGTGACGTAGATCAATTGGCATCCGTAATAATCGAAGGTATGATTCCATAAAAAAAATTGTAGATCGGTTTGCATCTAGAGCTAGTTTCAATCTACTTGTGTCATCGTGAAAAATCGACACTCATTTGCATCGTATCGACACTCATTTGCATCGTCTACATGTGGCTATGAGATCGCATAAGCTATGAAGGCTATCCATATTATTACATCTGCGTGAACAAAGTTAGAAAGGTAATAAACAATATTATCTGGGCTGCTATGCCACGAATTGGCTCATGAATTGGCCATGCACGCATGAATTGGCTCGAAGCCAGATCAATGGTGAAAATCATAGCAAATTGGCTGTGCGTCATTACCGGCAGGTAGCCGTGAGCCTGCGCCAAAGCCCGAAAGTATATGGCATGATGTATTAAGCCAACTGCAATCGATGTAGTCTGAGCAACATGCGTGAATCAACCTCCACCTGAATCGTAGCTTCAGCACGTAGCTGAGAATCATGGCACAAAGCTCACATGTATACCACCCGCCGTAGGTGCTACTCCTTGGTCCACGCAGCCAGCATCCTGTCGGACGCCCCTAATGAGTCGCCGTCGTGCGGCCCGCATGCTGCTAATATCTCTCCTACACGGCTACAAGTACTCAACCTTAAATGCATGCCGTTCCCATTATGTTGGTTTGAATAAAAGAAGAGAGAGTTGGGCTATGGAGAAAATTGTCCGAAACAAAATATAGAAAAAAGTTCTGTAGATCTTTACGAGTATGCTCGTTTCCTGCAGAATTCAAACATATATCCTATTTTCTTGAAGATTATAGTACTTATATTTTCCCTAGAATTATTATTATTATTATATGCTATTTTGAATGCATTTATTTATCACACAATATAAATTATATACCATGCCATTGAATCAAATCTTATTACTCTAGATACATAGTATAAGATGTATGAGCTCTCTGAATTCTGTAGATTTTTTTTACTTTGCTTTTGAGAGGCTCATATTTGTTTTCTCCTAGCATAATGAATTATTGGGATGAATTATACTTGTATTAATTCTGAAAACTAGCATGTACCATAATTAAATCTTGAAAATGTTGAAATGCTTTTAAGAATATTTTGTAAAACCATCCACTATCTTTTTGCACTTTACTGCTTGTTTACGTGCAGTAAACTAAATGCACATGATTTCGTTATAATGATATATGCATATTTTCATGAAGAAAGAATACCCCTGGACTTGTTATGAATGAAACAATTATTTGTTACGGTCATTATTAAATCTATGTAGGATATTTTCACTACCATTAAAGTGTAGTGATAATTTATAGAGAATGTGGCCGAGAGAAGTAACAAATGTATCGTGAGACTCACTACATGAGTAAAATCCCAAATTATAATTACAGAATATCATGTTGCATTGAAAGTTGAATTTTTTTAAGCATAAATGCCTATAGATTACCTATAGATTGAGATATAATGCTGCTCTATAAATAATAGCTTGAAGCTTTATACTAAATGTCTAGAAGACAAGATGGTAAATAAGATTTCATCAATGCATATTCTCAAAGAAATATCTCTTATGTATAGAATATCATAGAGCAATGTAATACATGAAGTATTTAAATTTACCATTACTCAAACAGAAATTGAGTTAAACTTTTAGACAGTTTTATAAACCAGGATATTGTCAATTGTAATAACTTTGAATATGTGGCTTGCGTATGTTACACCTTTGAAGGTTTGTGATTATATATCATAACAATTGAATATAGAGCATGAAGCTACAGCTTGTCAAGTATAGAAGTTAAGACATGCGGGAATGATATTATTTGGAATATTTAAGAGTTTTTTTAAGAATAACTTAAATCATGTGCTTATAGATTTATTTCTTTTGAATTCATATCCTGAAGTATTAATAGTAGTGGCAGTGGTGCATTAAGTTTTAATTCCCGTTAAATTAATTAAGTGATTAATGGTTAATTTATTAGCTTGAAGACTAATATGAAATATTTAATATTCTTAGTTGCAATTGTTACATAAAGTAACATGTGATAATTTCTCATAGAATAAGTTAGATTTATATGTTTCACATATAAACAATTGCCTATTGCCTATCTAAATAATTTTTTATTATTTTATCCACAGAAAGAAGTCTCAATTAACCATGAAGGTTATAGTTCTTTGTGTACCACTACCATGTAGGTAGAATGGAAACTGAATTTCCTAGATGCACATGAAAAATTGGACTATACTGGCATATGAATTGTTCCTAGAAGGACAAACTTCGCCAAGAAATAGTATAATTCTAAAGTATTTAATATTTTTAGCCCGAAAACTAGAAGTTTTGTTCTACCCTATGTATGTGAATTTTATGCTATAACCAATAAATACTAGAAGTATAATTGGATTCTAAGGAGCATTAGAAGTGATTATTCATAGATGATGCAAGAAGCATATTACTACTCGAAGTAACTATGACATGAAAAAGGGGAGAAATTTTGGGTAAAGACATAAGAAAATATGGGTAATATATATATTTAATAGGCATACCCTTACTAAATCTATCTTTAAGTGCATGTATCAAGACTTGAAGTTTTGCCCGCGTCCCTTTCAGCCGAGTTAACTTTCTCTACTGCACTGATTTTAAATAAGCTTGCAGCTTTGCATTTTGTTATTATCTACTATGTTAGACTGAATATCAATATTTCACAGTACACATGAATGTGTATCACTATGTTGTGCTCTTGTTGAGCTTACTTTTGTACTTCCCTCATAATTAAATTGACTAGCCAGCATGCTATGTCTATATGGTTCTCGTTGAACTAAAAATTAAGTTGCTTTCAATGCGTTACATGCATAATCAATAGATTGGTCTATGGCCAAGTAGCCTAAAATCAGGGGGAGTGAGTTAATATGAAATTTGCTCAATGAAGAGTACCCAAATGGTGGGATGTATAATTGTGGAATTAAGATGATGGATAATACACTTTATGATGATTTGGGATTTATGAAGATAATGCATTAAGGGAATTTTGCATTAATGGTAATTTAAAAATTCTATAAGTGAATGTTGTGTATTTTATATATGCTTCCACTTGCAGTTGGAGATACATGAATTTGATTATTTTAAGCCCATGATAAGGGATATCTATTGAAGTATGCTATTAAAGATCTAATATTGGCATTAGGGGGAGAGAAAGCCTATTTTGAATGTCAAATATTATTTCCGCAGAAGGAAAACGATCTAGATAAAATATTCCTTGAAGCTTGAAGCAGTAATACAACCACGCACTAAGTCAACTAATAGTTTTACTAATGCTCTTGTGAAGTATGAAGCGGAGTATATGCCAGATATTTTTAGAAATGAGAGGAATAACTTGGAGTTATAAACCAGAAGTTTTGTTTACTAGTACTAAACTAAATATTGTATACTATCAAATTAAAATCTACGGGGACGCCTGTGGGTTCTAATTTAAACGTATTCTTGTTGAATAGAAATAAAATAAAACTCCTCCATTCTCATGAAGAGAACACCTCATGAAGAAGTTTAAGCACCTCATGAAGAGGATCGTCATGAAGATGAAATCCAACACATTAAGCGCGCACAACATTAGTGTTGGGTATGCAGAACAACAAATCATCTCTTGTTTGGGAAAAAAATAAAGAGACAAAACAATCTCATTTATGAGAATATTAGGAGAAAATAATAGTTGTCGACAACGCTACCTCTATAATTGTAAATGTTTCTCTTATGAGAACCCGGATCCGGAAGCAAAGTCCATGGCAAAATCGCCTGTAGCGATTATATCGGGTCAATGACGAGAGCAATTGAGGTTGAATCTCCTATTAAGAAAAATAAATGTTCTGTTATATCTCTGGCAAATGAAATGAATGAATATTAAATATTCAGTTAATAAATGGATTATGAAGATCTATATAATTCCTGAAGAATATAAATTGCAACATATGAAAATTAAATCTCATTCAAGTATTAAGAAGTCTAAGGTAGAATATATTCATGAATGAATATTAAAGTCTCAAGAAGAGCATATCCTAGAAGGAATAGTCATCAAATGATTTTATAATAAATAACGCAATCTCATTGTGTATATCACTTAATAATCTCTCATGTAGTAGAGTGAGAACATCCTTAAAGGAACTAATCCATGAAGGATTTACCAGTCGAATATTGCATCATTAATCTCTGAAGTGAATATAGACCCGAGAGAAAAATAGTGAGGAAGTTTAAAACACCATGAAGGTGTCATACAAACACTTAGAAAAGTGCATATTCTAAAGCTAGCAATGAAGTTTTAATATCCTCTAAATACCATAGAAGGTATAAGAATAATGGTGATTTTGGCAATTGAATTATCCCCTAAATGCTAAATGCAAGACTGGATTTATTACTTAGTAGTACAATCAAAATCCTGAAGATTTATAAGTTTAAAAAATCAACTAAGAAAGAACTATAAGTTTGTTCTACTATCTAGAAGATATTTAATATAAAGTTTTTTTTTACCCCATAATCCTCTGAAAGGATTTATTACCTTGAAGGATAAATTTTTATTTGTTTTGCACAACTAATAAGTGGTTATTATGCATGAACCATATTGCTCTTTGTTATACCCATATAATTCATGGAAGAATTATGAGCCAACTTTTTTAAAGATATGATTTTATAGTACCGCATACCATTAATTAAGCACACATTTATAAAAAGTGTGGTTTGAATAATGAAATTCAAAGGATGGTTTTATGAGGGGGAGCAATTTATTGAATTTACCTTGCAGGTAATTGAAACCACTATAATTATAAAGATCAAGTAGATCATATTTGCTAAAACATTGAAGTTTATGCATAAATTATGAAGATCAATATTTATTCACGAAGAATAGAATATCCTGAAGAATATATATATGACCGGAAAGGTTAAATGTTGTACTCTTTTTCCTATATGAGTTTTTACTCGAAGGTTTCTCACACAAGGTTTTTAATGAGGCAACATATGCAATGCAATTAACGAATGTGATGTACTCTTTTCTTTAAGAACCGTTTTTTCCACTGGGTTTTCGGATGGAGTTTTTAATGAGGCATGTGCATATCGTGGTAATCGCCCAAGGGGGAGTGTTGTAAAATATAGGACTCTGTCCTAAAAGGAAAGGAAAAGAAGGAATTCTAATCCTAGTCCGTTTGTATGTGGGCTCTTACCGAAACTTTTAGACCTTGACAAGACTATATATACATGGGAGCTCTATGTTGTAATGACGAATATTCATAGAAATAAAAAATAGTCTCCCTACATCTTGTGTCTCCTTGTTCTATTTTTATCTACTATGTTGATCGTGAGAGACGGAGAGAGGAAGATCCTAACCGCTGGCAACATGTTTTATAACACATGTAACCACGGTGCGTCCCTCCGCTCGATCGTTGACGCGTGGACAAAGGAAATATCAAGCGGTCGATCGTCGACGCATGGCTCCGCTCCTCGCAGTTAGTCTGCGGCTCGGCCTTTGTTCTCGCAACTCCATCCGCCACTAGGCTCCCGAAGCTCTCGTCGGCCCGCCGCGCCTCCGCTGCCGCCGCTGGCTCGTCTAGGAGGTGCTGCCGTAGTGCCGTATAGGGTCCATCCAGCACCAACGCAACGTTCCCGACGCCGGCCGAGCAGCATCATGGAATGCCGGTGCATGCAGATAGCAAAGAGTCCTCGCCAAACATGCACTCGTTGGGAATTCAGATGATCGGCTAATTCATGTTTATCACTTCATGAAAGATATTAATCATACTCACGTAGTGCACTTATTGGGTTCTATTTGAAGATAGCTGGTTCTTCTGTAATGGGGAATTCAGATGCCAATTACATTTTGTTTACTGTGAAAGTTATATTCAGTAACAAATCTTTAATTTCTGGGTTTTTTGGATTATTGCTATTTTTTTTCTTGTCTTGTCTTTCCTTTTCTTTTACCTTGAGTTGCATTGCATATTGTGCAGCTACAGAATTGATATACCTGTTAATATTCATGCGAGCAGTGGAACTTTGTGTTTATATTAAAAAATCGGCCAGATTACCGGTTATTCAGTTCTATTAATGTCTCTTCATTTTTTTTTTGCTATAGAGATATATACCATTTTAATCAGGATGGATAAGAACGCAGATGGCCATATCATAGAGGCCGAGGTGAAAGATGTAACCAGTCATCGTCGCTGTGTTTCAATAGTGATTTTTTTCTTTTTTTTTATAAAAAATCGCTCTCTCATTTTGGGGATATTTTCGTGCCATTATTTATAGTCATTTGATAACTGGGCTATTGATGGAGATAGAACTGACCTATATGAGAGCTTTTTAGATAATGGATAAAAATATCCGGCCTCTACATCCAGGGATGTACACAGCCAATTATTACAAAGTTTTGCTTAACAAAAGAGGAAGCCAAAGTCTTATAAATCGACCCGGACGCTAATTTAAACAATATAAGTGTTTCCATCCTTTATTGGATATCTCTAGAACAATTACTTCTAACTTCTTGCTCATCGTGGAGAGTGCGTCCTTGGCTGTCCCATCACGCTGCAACTGAGCCCACGAGCGTAACCAATATGCTCCTCTGAAAATTACCTGCATAATAGAGTTATATTTCATTTGATTAAAGATAACATCATTGCGGCATCTCCAGATAGCCCAGCACATTGCAGCCACCCCCACCCAAATCAAATTTCTAATCTTTTTATGTTGATTAGTTAACCAACTACCAAACATGTGGTTGATTGATCTAGGTGGGGTTAGATTAGTAGCAAAGAAAATAATCCTCCAAATCATTTTGGTAAGGGGGCAATCTAGGAATAAATGTTGGATGTTTTCATTCCCATTACAGCAGATACATTTCTGACTCCCTTTCCAATTTTTCTTAGCAAGATTGTCTTTAGTTAATACGACTCCCTTTTGTAAGAACCAAAGAAAGATTTTGATTTTTAGAGGAATTTTTATCTTCCAAATCTTCCTATGCCGAAAAGGTGGACGTGTATCTATAAGATGTTGATACATGGAACGGACAGAGAATAACCCAGATTTGGTTAAGGACCATTTAAAGTGATCTGTTCCTGCCACCAATTCGACATTGGAGATTCGTGCTACTAAACTAAGCCACTCTGAAAGTTTATTATCCACCAGAGCCCTTCTAAAGGAGATGTTTAGTGGGCTGGTAGTCATCACTTTTGACACCGTAGCATGGGGATCCCGCACTATGTTAAAAAGGGATGGATACCTCACTTTCAGAGGCTTATCACCTACCCATACATCTTCCCAAAACCTAGTGTTAGTTCCATCTTTGATTTTGAAGGAACCTATAGCTAGAACCTCATCTTTGATTTGCATGAGGCCTCTCCAAAAATGAGAGTCGTTGGGTTTGGCTGTTACTTGCGTAAGGCATTTGGAGTTTAGGTATTTATTCCGTAGCATAGACTGCCACATGCCCTCTGTGTTTAATAAATTGACCAACCATTTGGCTAGAAGGCATTTATTTTGCAATTGCAAATTAAGGATACCTAGCCCTCCTTGGTTCTTAGGGCGACAAATGATGTCCCATTTGGCAAGTCGGTATCTGTGTTTATCAGAGGAACCTTGCCAGAAGAACCTTGATCTATAATGATCCAGCTTTTTTATTACTCCTTTGGGAATTTCAAAGAAGGACATCATAAACATGGGTAGGCTGCTTAAAACTGAGTTCAGCAGAACTAGTCTTCCCCCATAAGACAGGTATTTTGCTTTCCAGCAAGAAAGTTTATGAGAGCTGGAGGCCAGAAAGCAATGGTCGGTGTGGTGGAATTTCAGTATGTAATATTTCCTGTACCTGATATTCATTGAGGAGAACAATGCCGGCAATGCAGCCGCTGCTCTCATGGCGCGTCTCGCCCCCAAGGCCAAGGTGCTGATAGGATCTTGTTTGCTGCGCTGTGTTGTTTGCCTTAGGGTGTACTGATATTAGTTTGACCCTGATAAAGGTTCTCAGAAATGGCCATTGGACCGAGGAGGAATCGGCTATCCTTGTGCCAGGAGACATCATCAGTGTAAAGCTTGGGGATATCATTCCAGCTGACGCTCGTCTGCTTGAAGGCGATCCGCTGAAAATTGATAAGGTAACGCAAATTGAAGCTGCACCTCTCTACGTGGATGGTTTTGGGCTGTGATATCAAATTGTGCTTCTCCTGACTTCTGAGTTGCTTGCAGTCTGCACTAACAGGCGAGTCCCTTCCGGTGACCAAAGGCCCTGGTGATGGAGTGTACTCTGGCTCCACATGCAAACAGGGTGAGATTGAGGCCGTTGTCATTGCCACTGGTGTGCACACATTCTTTGGCAAGGCAGCACATCTTGTCGATTCAACAAACCAAGTTGGTCATTTCCAGAAGGCAAGCTTCTAACCCTGCTTTTCAGAACTTGCTTACTTTCTTCATTGGCAAATTTATGAATGACGTGGCGAACATAGCTCACCTCACATTTAAGTATGCATATAATTTCCTTTTGCATGAGATTCCCTATTTTCCTATTGCTATGTTCTCATATGTGAGGTGAGCTATGTATTCATAGGGCTTCAACAGGTTATATATGATACTTTTATATGAGGTGAATAAAATAAACTAAGCACACAGCACTTTCAGAAGCTGCCTTTGAAAAATGGTAAAGTTAAAGTTGCAATAGTTTTTGTTTATTTACTTCTGTCCACCAATTCTGTTTAGGATACTGCAAATTCCCACTCTGAAATCTGCAGCATGAGGCTGGTAAGGTTCTTGTGTTAACTGTAGCAGTTAGATGGAACAAAAATGTTATTTATTTTATGCTGTGTACACAATGAAAACCTTCTTGGATAGTGATGGATTATGAACTAATTTTATCTGCTGATTTGATTTGTAATGGTTCATGAAGGAATTAATGGCTTTGGTTTTGGGAACGTGGGTCATCCTTTAAATTTTGACATGCTCATGTGATAGATTATGCTTCCTATGCATATGCATTTCTCACATTTGGGCTGTCCACTTTGAGGTACTCATGAACCAAACTCTCTTGCTACAAAGCTATATATATATATATAAGCTTATGAAGTAAAGAGCAATAAATTTTTGTAGTATATAGCTCATATATTAGCAGCACACAGAAGCAAGTCCCTAACTGAAATAATTTAGAATGCAGATATGTAGTTATGTGTCATCAACCCTGTTAGTACCACTGATGCTCTTGCCCATCAATCAGGTTCTTCACGATTCAATGGAGGTTCTTCATGATTCAATGGAGTGGCTGCAAGCTAATCTGTTGTGGTACATGTGTTCTTGCCCAACTGGATATGTATACCTTGCTTGTTAGATAAGCAGGGACACAACACAATAATTCAAAAAACTGAAGAATCTGCTAAATTGAGCGAAGGCGGCCACTTCGCGATATTGTGCCAATTCCAGTTTTGAACTACCGCAGACTTGTTTCATAGCTTTCAACTGAGCGGCAGACCCGACGCGACTGACGGATAAGCCAACGTTAATAGCTGTTGTAATGATGCAAATGTGGCCTTGTTCTTGTAATGATGCCTAAACCACTAGAGTTTCTCATGTTTAGTCTCACGACAATTGTGGATGACCATGACCACGAAGAAATCACCATCTGCTAACATGTGTTGCTTCATCTTGAGACTACCATTAAGTGATTGCAAACTTGTGAATGAACCTACGTGTCTATGTCTAACTTGGCCGTTGTTCAGACCATACTAAGGTGGTTGAATTATTATTTTTCAAGACACAATATTACTCACTGATATTCACCTATATAATCGAACCGAATGGTACGTAGACACAGCGAAACTTATTCATGGATTCATTAACGTATAGAAGAAATAAATATCGAAGATTTCTCTTTGCAAATATTATTTTAGCTGTACCACGGAAAGATCTATATAGTAGAGTTTGCGAGCCTGTGATATCACACTCTTTGTGTGTTAATTTCATGAATTTTGTTTTCTAGATTAAATGTTATTTTAAGGCCGCTATTTAATTTTATTGTATTATTATCTTATCGTGCGATCATTGTGTTTATATATAGAAGTTTAGTTGTCCTGAAGCAACATACGTGCACGCTACCTAGTTTATAGTTTATTTCCTTCTTATATATTTGCATTGGGAGGGCTTGGTGTTCTCAACTTGAACGTCCAGAACAATGCTCTTCTACTCAAATTCCTCCACAAATTTTACAACAAAGCTGACATTCCCTGGGTTAATATTATTTGGAGCAGATATTACCCAAATAAAATACCACATGCTGCTAGAGAGGTTGGATCCTTCTGGTGGAAGGATGTGCAACGGCTAATGCTCTCTTCGCTTGAACTTACCAGCCAGCATCAGCCAACTATTCAGCAGTGTTTTTCTCTCACAACAATTAGCTAGCCAACCGTACAATCCAGCCAGCCGAAAATAGGTATTCAGAGGTCTAGCACGCTGCCTGCTTGGCAATGGCACCACTGTTACCTTTTGGGAGGATCTTTGGTCAGAGTGGACTCTGCCAGCCAATTTCCAAATCTTTTGTCTTATGCGCGCAATGCTAGTATAAGTGTGAATCAAGTCATGGCTGCAGAGGACCTTGATAGTATCCTGGTTCTGCCAATCTCTTATGAAGCTTTTGTGGAGCTCCAAGACCTTAGGGACATCCTCCTCGCTCAGAATTTTGAAGAACACGAGAAGGACGTCTGGATTTATCAATGGGGCAATTCAACATTTTCATCAAGCAAGTTCTACAAGTTGGCTTTCCAAAACTTGATGGTTCATCCAGTGTTTACCTAGCTCTAGAAGTCCAAATGTATACCGAGGATCAAATTTTTTTGCATGGCTTGTGCTAGACCGTCTCAATACAAAGGACATGCTAAGAAGAAGAAATCTGCTCCCGGAAGAAGAGGTTCATTGTGTTATGTGTTCTGCTGGAATAGACGAGGATCTAGATCACTTATTCTTTGAATAATGCGCATTTGCGAAGAGATGCTGGGATAAAATTGGTGTCAGTTGGAACATGAATCTCAGTATGCTACCAAGGATTGCACACGACGGCAGCAACAGAATCTGCCCTTCTTCATGGAAGCAATACTCATTGGGGCTTGGGAACTCTGGAAATTAATAAATGAAAGAGTCTTTAGAAATGGTTCAGCTCAATTAGGCCTGTGGTTCATAAACTTTAGAAACCAATGTTTTCTCCAATCCCTGCGTTTTAGGCCTGATCTGCGGTCAGGTTTTTGTGTTTGTCTGCACGCATTCAGCTAATGTTGTAAGCTACTCTTTCCTTGATTTTGCCTAAATTTATAAATTGAAGTGTTGTGGCGATCTCCCCCATAGTTTTTGCCTTCAACAAAAAAAACCTTATCCCACGTCTTACTCTTCCCACGTTGTCTTTCTACCTTCACATTGGCGAATTGATATGTGTGCGGAAATATCCGCACGGTTTGATTATTTTCCTGGAAATTTTAGTACATGAGATAGGGAGTTATTGGAGAGCAGTTTTTTTTTCAGTCTCGGCTAAAAGTCTAGATTGAAAGTAGTTTTTTGGAAATTCCCACAGATTATGCTCTTATTTTTTAATCTTTCATAATTCATAGAAAATTATTTGAGTCTCAGGTAGACTTATTTTGGTGTTTACTCCGTATTTGCTATTTGGATTTGAGTGGGGAGTAAAAATAACCACGGGTAAAGAAAAACTGAAATAAAAACTATGCGAGAATATAGCTAGGTGACATTTTAGCACCCATTGACACCTAATGTTTGATACTAGTTAGGAGTATTAAATATAGGGTAATTAGGAAATTAATTACAAAACTAATTACATAAATGTAGGCTAATTTGACATGAATCTATTAAAGCCTATAATTTGACAATATGGTGCTACACTAAACATGTATTAATGATATATTAATTAGTCTCAATTAGTATAATTGGTTTTTTAACTGGTCTATATTTAATACTCTTAATTAGTATCTAAACATTTGATGTAACAGGGTTTAATTAAACTTTAGCCTAGAATCTGACATTGTTAAAGTGAGGTGAGAGGAAGCCCACTATCATATTAATTTTCCTTCAAAGTAACCCTTGATTAAGCCATCCAACGGTGGGTATAGTTTAATTCTTTTTTTTTAAAAAAAGTGTAAGGTAACTTGTATTTTTTTAGAAAAGGAGGTAACTTGCAATTTTTAATTCTTTTTTGCACTTTTATATGACAGAGTAAATTGCATCCGTCATACAACAACTTGTATGGTCGTATATTATTTTAGTCCAACCACCTGCAAATTAAAATGTGCAAACTAATACGTGAATTTGTTAAATGTGTGCGTGTACGGTTGTATGTATGCCACACTGTGTATTTTGTCGTGGTAGAGACCTGTGTACTATAGCGATCATTAACTCCTGAAGCATGTTCATATTTTTAAGAGGGTGAAGGTGCAATTTGATATTCCTAAAGGCTGAAGCTACCCGTTCCATCTCCTTGTCACCTTGTGCTTCTGCATGGGTAGCTCTAGGACTACAGGCAAAGTATAGAACGCGTGCATGCATAGACAGTCCTCCAAAAGATGCATGATGCATGATGCGTTCTTCTCTTTCTTTGTAGCGCTCGGTCAAAGACATGCACACATGCAATGCTTGTGATCATAAAGCACTAATATCACACCACCACAAAATAGGAAAAAAAATGGTGTGGGCGTCCATGGAGGCACCGTGTACCCCTACATTCGATGGTTGACGCGTGGCACGGAAGAAACGGCAGCCGCGCGGAAACATCTTGGCTCGATTGAAACGTCTGGCTTTGTTGTCATACTGGCTCTGTTCTCTCGTACGGATCCTTGGTTTGGCTTCACTTTTAGATGATACACATACGAGCGACGGCGGCAATACGGATCTACTAGGGCACGGAGTTATTTGCCGCAACGATGTCTACTTCTCGCGAGGACGGACGAAGCCATGGACGACGTTGGTACGTCCTGGGAATCCCTGACCTCAGGATTTGGATATGCTCCACTACGCTTGAGATGAGAATGACTGTGCAGGACCGAGCCCGGATCCGCATTGGCGTCTGCTCCTGAACACAGAATCTCCTGTATGTTCAACTCTTTAGTCTCCATGAAGGTCTCTGCTGGAGGAGTCTCGAGCATTCGGTAAAAGGACGCCCTCACTTTTTTACAGATTCAGTTTAATCCCGTGCTCTTAACTACTAGTTGAAAATTTCCGAGCTTCTACTGAAAATATACCTCGGTACCTTCGTAAGTTTTATGTAACTTTTACTGTTACAATACATGTAACTTTTACTGTTATCACAAACTATAGGTTTGTTGCACTGTTTTTTTTCCTCAGCGAGTGAGGAATAGCAGTATCTTTTTTTAGCATGTGTTAGTGGTCTTCAATTAAAATTGAAGGTAAATGTCCTTTTTGATTGTAGCAGCTCAAAAACTGCAATTATCAAACACCAATTAAGCATTCCATTTTCCATTCTTCCCTTTTCTTTGAAGGGTTTATTTCTTCTGTTTCCTGATGTTCTAGCTAATAGGATATACTAGCAATTTGCATGTTGTAATCTATTAAATTAAATCACTCTATGGAACCGTTTTTCATCAGCATGTGAAGAAAGTGAGAGAAGTACTAGCATTTGTCACCAGTTTTGTGATGAGGTTTCTTTCGTATTCTTTGTTTCCAGCATGTTATTTATTGGGTTAAGAAAGAAAATAGATTTTCTCTGTGTTATTCTAAAAAAACTACATGGTCAGCTTGATATTTGCAATGTTTGTTTTAATGCTTTAAGAACTCTTGCACCGAAACAGTAGCATCACAACTCCCAATCATCACTCTGACAGCAACGGTTGCAGCTGCACTCCCAATCATCCTCCAGACTCTCTCCCTCACTCTGTCCCTATCTTCTATTTCTAAGTAGAGTAGAAGCAGAGCTTCGCCTAGTGTCTACTCTGTTACATATGAATGTGATGCTTAGAAATGAGCTTAGCACCACTATTTATAGGCTTTTTTAGGTCGGTTTGAGCAGGGGGTATTTGTAGAGAGTGCTGGCAGCCGAAAAGGGGTGGTGGCCACCGCCTTCAACAGGGTGGGAGCCGCCCTTAGATCCACTGACGTATGAATCAACACATGGGATGCACTCTGGATGGCGGTTGGAGGTAACCGACTTCGGACAAGTCGGTTCAGGGCAAGTTGGGCTAGCTGGCCGCCCTGTAGGGAGGGCGCCCACCCCCTAACTTTGTCCAAATGGGCTCAAATTTGTGAGCACGTAGCCCTCTGAGTAAGCTGTCTAACGCCTGCTCTTTGCCTAATTCCGAGCTGGGATGCATCCTAGGGTGCCCATTTTACCCGAGACTGCTCCTGCAACCCACTTTGTAATCCGGACTTTGATTTGGGTGAACCAAAACTTCATTTCATATACCTAGATGAGCTCTTCGGCATGGTCAGTCAAAATTTGGATTTGATGAAGTCTTTTTACCACATATATAGCTATTTTGTACCTACACTCACATAGGCATCACAACTTGTAGAAATGGTTAGAAATAAAACATATAACTATGGTTTGTGTCACCTTTATGCCCAAATTAGGCATTGTTGATGGTATAAAACGAAACATCCTCGATTTTCCATGAAGGGAAAATATACAGAATGAGCTATAATGTGACAAAACCAAAGAATGATTCCATCACATAATCATATATCAGTTGATATTATAGTCATACAATGTAAATACTTACAAGATACTATATCAACTGAGAACACACCTATTACAGGGTTAATCTAGCAGAAGCATATCTAGATGCCATCAGAGTTGGCGGAATATGTCGTCGAGTGAGGGCTCCTCCTTCACGGGTATCATCAGAGTTATTCTTGGCGCAGCATAGTCTTCATCTTCTAAACCAAACTTGAGCGTAGGCACGAGACCTGCTAATCCTTCTTATCTCAACGTCTCTAATAGATAGGAAATCTGCACCCCGCCAGATATGTCCAGGCCATGGTCAGCACCGATATTTGGCTGTGGTTTGCATCCTTAGCGCATGCGAAGTAGTATCAAGTAGTAAATATTATAATAGTCTGTCAAGTTTTAACCCATCTCAACACCATCTGCAAACCATACACCATCTCACACACCTCACGCTCAGTCGACAGGCCCAACTCCCCCCTCGGGACTGTCTCAACGACACACTTGCCACACCGAGCACACTACCAGGAAAGCATTAACCGGGGGAGAAAGGATCCGTAGCCGACGGGTCGGCATATGTATTAATCGATCAACCATAACACTCTATAGAGGTTTTACTTACTCACAAGATTAGCCATCATCGATGTTGTACAATCATTTAGGCAGATTTCTGGGTGCTTGCTTGCCTAGGTCGATGCCACCCTACCACTCAACCATGGAACACTCCGGATCGAACACCGTAATGTTGAGACTAGGAGATGTAGTACCAGGCCCAATCAGTGGTACTGCGCATCTAGGACGGCACGGGAATTTTTGGCATCCGTCACCACCCACCCTTATCACCTCACAACCTAGCCGTAGTGGCACCAGTCCTACCAAGTAGTCCAGTCATCTCCCTCCCATTCGAGAGCGAGTGAGTAGTAAAAGATTCCGGTGAACCTGAAACTAGTAGATCCTAGGTTTGACCAAGCAGGCATCTTCACTTAGGGGATATTCTTCTCGTGCCATCACGTCACCTCCATTCATGGGATTTCAATTCACGCAGGGTATCCATCCCGGAACCACCTCATATACACATTTACCTGCCACAGGTATCTCTCGTGGGAATGCCCAGGTTGCACTCTCGGCGAGACTTGCTCAAACAGCTCATCATGTATCTCACTTGGTCGACTCGACCCTCACCACACACACCTGAGACACACGCAGCATGCTCACAGTCCACCAGTCCGGCATCCCAAGCCAAACATTCCCAATGGTTCACCACCAGCATCACATCACAGATACAATGCGAGTGGAGTTAAAGTAAGTATGGATGATGTATCATGCAAGCAAGCAGGTAGATATATATAAGAGATCATGAGCGCAAAGCTGGGTGATATGATAGAGTGGCTGCAATCAAGGGTAATAATGGCTTAGGTAGTAACATGCATCATATACTAGCAAATGAGTAAATATAAAGCGCTAGCAATTCTAAATATGCAATGTCTAATAGGATTTTCTAAAAGAAGGTGCTGCCACGACAACTGCGTTGTCGAGGAAGTATTGGTACAAGCGTTCTCCAGTTAGTGTAGTTGATCAGCGAGGTCTCCTCCTCCTAGGTCGACTCCATTCCACAGGTCCTGTCGTCGTCCATGTTCTTTTCCTCCAGCGGATCTCGATCCAATCGTCGCTAATCCGGAAACAGCTACTCCGCGAAGCGACACAAAGCAATGAAAACACCCAATACACCAAAAAGAACGACAAGACGCTGGAAGACCCATTAGCACTAGAGAAATAATAAAGGTACACAACTTAGCCCTCTCGCCGTATGTCCTGATTCCTTGGACCAAAGAAACAGGGGTGGGATTTGCTAAGTACAAGCTTAAGTCATAGCCAAGCCAATATGGCTTTATGATCAATGGTTTAGGGCAGAGCTTATCGAAAGCAAACACCATGGCTCATGATCTTTCGATCAGGGTGTCATGGAAGAGACAGGAATCAAAGGATGGGCCTGAGCCAAAAAGAAGAATGTGTGATCATCAGCAAGAAGTGTGTACAAGATAGTGCGAGTGCCTATTCCACATTTCACTTGTAGGGTACCAAGGCTGTGGTTCAAACGGGTACAATCATACAAGGGCCTAAACACCAAGAATCAAGAGAGAGAGAGAGAGAGGAGTCAATAGGCACATCCATATCATATTCTTGGTCACATCTTCAATGAAGATGGTTTTAAACGATCGATCGGGTCAACACGTATAGGTCCGAGATTTCAATGTAGATCATAGCTTTTCTAACTAAAGAGTTAGTCTGGTATTTGACCCAGTCACTGTGAACAAGACGGGATCGAACAGAGCGAGCTAAATGGTCACAAAGAGCAAGAAACATCAGAGACACTGGTCTGCTTCTTCCAACGCACACACCACGGCAAAAGACGGGGCGTTATAAGGGAGCAACACATAAAAGAACACAAAGTGCGCAAACCACTCATAGGGTACAACAATCCTAGGTGCACTGGCACTAAATCATCCCTCGGATTTATAGCGGTGCGGTTGTCACTGCAAGAATCAAAGAAATGTGATGGTCGATCAGGGTACGAGCATATGAGGGCTTGGGCACGAAGAATCAAAGAACGGTAAACAGGGTATAGCTCCATGGTCATGGTGAGACGCACTAGCGGCCACAAGCTACACCAACAAGAGTTGGCACCCGTCATTCCACAGATGTTATCCCCTAGGTCATCTCCCATAGGACTAGATCACGATGGGCTCGATGTGAGTGGGTAAGATCCAGTAACGATATTGATATCAATATCGAGTCCATCACTGACCATGTCCTAGGGTCAAAGTTAGAGGCTAACACTCGTATTTCTACGGGTCAACTACAAAGCGAGAGGTCAAGTTACACTCGGCATTATGGTCATGGCGAGACTGGATCCCGCGATCGCAACGTTCGAACGAGATACGATCTCCTCAGCTGGCTCGAAGGCATGATGCGTAGACAAACAACAAGAACAACCAACAGTAAGATCCAATGACATGACCAAAGGACAAAACAACCCGACAAGATAGTGGAGTAGTACAATTCCATGGCTCGAAGATGGATAGATCCTGTATTACAAATACATTACAGACAGATTGTAAGGATAGGGTACAACAGATACATGTACATACAGATCGTAAGAATAGGGTACAATATTGTGGACAGGTGTACAAAGAAGTAAAAGAAGGGGCTTTCCATTGTGTTGGTTGGACGCTGTCTATAATTCGGTTATTAGAAGGTCCCGATGATATCAGGGCTTGTCCCAGAAGGTCAGGGCTTGCTACGGCTTCGGTTGGTTAGTCTCACGGGGCGATGGTAGGTCAGGACATGGCTACAGGTGGCCAGGGATCGGCTAGCACATCGGGTGAGTGGCTCGAGGTTCCATGCATGTGTTGAGCTCCGGTGAGGCCGTGTCCATGGGGCTCGAGGTTCGATAACTGAGGCTACGGCACAAAGGCCGGACAGGGTCAACGTCGAAGGAAAGTGGCGAGGCTTGCTGCTTCATGTTCTGACTCCTCTCGGCTAGCTAGGAGGTAACTTCTGGCCGGCTACGGCTTGCTATTGGCTGGCTGCGGCTAGCTGTGGCCTTCTGCTGGCTGGCCGTGGCTGGCCGAGCGGGGCTGTGGTTGGCCGGGGGCTGGCTGAAGCAGGCTAGAGGCTGGCCGAAGATGGAGGCAAGAGTCCAGGAGGTGGCGGTATGTGTTCGGCTCCCAACGATGTGCACGGACAGGGCGAATCCATGGGCGGTCATCAGGCATGATCTCGCTAACGTTTACCAACAGTCGGCGTGTCCGTTTGGGTCTTGGTCGGTCAGTGTATGTGAGTGTGCGTGGTGTCCTAAGCCAAAAGAGGGTCATCCTCTGCGTCCCTTGGTGTGGGATGCCATGGCTCTCATGGCAGGTCAGAGAAAGGTGGTGTTGCTCACCGTGGGGGCTCACAGGTGTAGGATGTTGTAGCAGTGGTGAGTCGTGGCTGAGGCAGATCAGGGCTTTGTAGGGAGATCTGCATCGCTGCTGTAGTCGTATAGGGCATCGCGGTTATGGACTCCGATGCTTGTGGCCATGGCTCTGGGGGTGATGTGGTCGCTTGATTTCATAGGCACCGATCGGCGTCGGGGTCGAGGTTGGAGCCATCGGTGGAGCTGCAGGTCGACTGTCGAGGGCTCGGAACACCTCCTGACATGGAGGCGGCTTGGCTGGACCGTCGTGGACGGGGGCACAGAAGGGCGCAACTGCAGCCTGTGCGGGGTTGTGGCCTCCCTGCGATGGTGAAGGTTCATGGCATGAAGGCCAGCCATCAAACAAGACCAGCGGCATGTGGCAACCATGAAGGAAAGGGGCAGTTACGGCTGTGTGTGCTCACTAGCGAGGTGAGGACGAAGCAGATCAAAAGTGCTTGATGAAGGAGGTTGCCGGCGTGGACGCAACTTGGTGCGGCCATGGCTCGGCACGTGACGAGGACGAGGCGGGCTACAGCGGCGGTGCGGTGGCATTCCCGACCGGGGTCGCAGGTGCTCGACGACGCGAGGAGTTCGACGTTGCGGGCTCATCGGGCGCATGGTGGCATACGCAGAGGCGGACGTAGGGTGCTCGGCTGTGCGACCATGGCCTGCTCGCGGTGGGGACGTGGCTGGCCGGTGCGCTACCTGCAGTCCGGCTGCCGTAGCCGCGATGGCGGGCTGTGGCCGGCACGTTGAGGCAGTGGCCATGGTCGTAGGGTCGGTGGTGTGGCACAGAGGTGTGCAGGACATCGAGGGCACTGCGGGGAAGAAGAGAGATGGAGAGGTGGCAACAGGTGGCGGCGATGCTCGCAGAAGCTGAAAGCGGCGGTGACGGCGGCTGCCTCTTATATGCACGAGAGCTAGGGTTTGGGGGTTCATCTCGACGTCAGTGCCGTTGGATGGGACGTTCGGGCACTGTGGCAGTCATCCATCGGTCAGCGCGGGTGGCAGGGGCGTTGTTGGCGGTCCTTAACAACCAAAATATAACATCATTCTAATACTAAAATAAATAGAAGGTAGGGCTTTTATCTAACCTTTTCACGAGTTTTGTTGCACATGTGACCTTGCAGGTCCAACACGTGGAAATGCATAAAAATCACCAGAAAGCGCACTTCCAGAAAACATATTCCGAAAAGGCGCAAATCAAGAATAAAAGAGAAAAGCCTATCAAACCATCAAACGTGATCCATCCGTAACCACGGAGGAGGCCCAGGCCCAGGGAGCAACCGACCACCCGAAGACGGTGGCCAGTTGCCGCCTCCTAGGGACCAACCGCCCCCGGGTGCGGCCGCTCCCCAGTTGACGCTTCCCGGGCCCAGTCTTCAGTGAAAGTGCTCATGGCGGATTCCCTGAAGGCGGTTTCACCTCCTTCCATACTTAGCTACTGCCGAAACCGACCTGTGGAGCTATAAAATGAGGCCCTCACCCCCTCCATAAAGAACAACTTTATACAAGAGAGAAGAAGAAGAAGGGAGTGCCACCATTTTGCCATTAGTTTAGCTTCTAGCTAGGCTAGTATAGGGTTAGAGAGAGAGATAGAAGCTTGAGAAGTGAGAGCGGGGTCGAAGCAGTTCTACTCTCGCGTGGACGAAGTGCCGGACTTGTCGGCTCTCAGCATCCAACTTGTACCTTTACAACCATCTTGCTACTTGAAGTAAGAGGTTTGTGATACATTCTAAGTTTCGATTCATTAAGTAAGTAATTTTCATAAAACTACTTGTTTGTGGGATCGTCGCTCGTCTGTTGGACGGGTGCTCTAGTTAGAGGACTCCTGATAAAGACGGAAGTTCCTGGCCATCGCTAGAGTAGTAGTCGCCGTCGTAGACGTGGTGTCTAAGTCGGGGTCTACCTTCGTATGTTGCGCGTGCCCACAGGCAGAGGGGTAGGTGGCAGGTGGTGACAGCCCTGTCCAGTCGTATCTGAATTCCCCCACGTTCGGCCGCGGAGTAGCGCTGATACTGGTATCAGCTGGCAGACCAGCTGCGTCAGTGGGCCTGAAGTAGACAAGTAGTGGGGAAGTTATCTTCACTTAGTGTTTCCAGCCTTAGTGTATCCTCTCTACCCAAGTTATCCCCTCTAGCTTTTTCTAGGGTAAACTAACTAAGAGCCTATAAACATAAGCTGTTCCTTTGGGAAATTATAAATACGATACCCTGAATACCTCCGGATGAAGTGCTACAACAGTACTTCCGTGCGCTTGCGACTTTTCTGCTGACTGCTAAGAAGCACCAACAAGCATTTCTGGCGCCGTTGCCGGGGAACGGTTGTCGTTTTTAGTCTCCGAACCTAGTTGCCCATGTATCCTTTGTTTTTACCTTTCTTTTCTTTGACCTCTTTTGATCTGATGGAGCAACCCACCATTTTCAAACTATCTGCTCCCAATTTCGTTGAACCTCCACAATCCGCGAAGCCAATCGTAGCTTCAAGTTATGAACTCCGCCCGGCTTTTATAGCCATGGTTCGGGAACAAACCTTCTCAGGGTTAGATTACTGAAAACCCATATCATCACTTAAGGAAGTTTGAGCAGCTCTGTGCATGCCTAACCATTGCCGGTATGTCACATGAAACAATGCGGTGGAAATTGTTTCCTTTCTCGCTTGATGAGAGAGCGAAACAATGGTACGCCCTCAACGTAGGGAAGGTAACTGGTGATTGGGAGGAATTGCGAAACAAATTTTGCGTAGCATTCTTCCCTATATCCCGAATCGCTGCCCTACGTCAAGAGATTCTCAACTTCCAACAAAATAAGAAGGAATCCATAGGTGCAGCTTGGGAAAGATTTACAATTTTAATAAAATCTGGCCCAGACTTGTCTATTCCCAACCACGTGCTCTTACAGCACTTTTGGTTAGGACATAGCAAGGACTCTGCCCTACAACTCGACATAGCCGCAGGAGGGTCGTTCACACACAAAACCACAGCTGAAGGAGAGGCCCTTCTAGATCGCATTCTAGAGAATACTCCTCCATTAGAACCCCTCCATGTAGAGCCAAAGCTGTGTCATGAGGAAGTCTCTTCGACCAAGGCCGAACCAACATTACCTATAGAGACACCCTCACCCGAACCAGAAGATCCGAAGAAAGGTCTCTAACCTTCAGGTCTTCCATACTTCGATGATGACTTCTTCGATGATTTCGGGAATGTCTCGAAGTATGCATGCAAGAAAAACACCCACGTCTCTGTCACTCCAAAACCTTGCCTCGATTCTTTAAAGGAATCCATTAGGGAGTTGACGGCTATCATGAGTGACGAATGGACAAACGAAAGGGAGTCTTCATCTGAAGTAAATCAGATTCGCTCCCCTTCGCGAACCATCCGTTGCAAAATTCAGGATGATTGGGTGGAGATGTTGTATAGCCCCATGGTAGGAGCAAACCTAATGTCCACAAGTTTTGCACGCACTCATCTGAGTGATAGGCATTTTTCTCCTACAACCCTATCCCTGAGAAACAGCTCATGAACCGGTCAACTAGGAAAAGGGTTGGTGCACAACATCAATATTCAGCACGACGATGTAGTCTTGACCTTAGATTTTCACATCTTTGACGATGTAGACTTCAGCGTGCTGATCGGGCATCCCCTGGAGAAATTTCTCTCCAATACTGCAAAAACAGGGGAAATAAATGTTAAACTGGGGAGGAATGATTATTCCATACCTTTTGCTCATGCCAAAAACTCGGTTGCAGACCCTCTCCCCTGTCCTATACTGCCCGAGGAGGTTATGTCGATTTCCCCCTTTGAACCCCCTGAGTCGTCCTTAGAAAAAGATGCTAACTTCTTTATAGAAGAAGAGGAAGACATCGGGGAGACTTTTGACCTTCCTAAAGAGGAAGTGCCGACTCCACCTCCCGTTGAGCTAAAAACCTTGCTGGAAGGATTACGTTATGTTTTCTAAATGGCAACAGAAGCACTCCCGTCATTATTAGCGATAAACTTTCAGACGATGGGGCAAAAAGACTTATTGCCATTTTAGAAAAACATAGATCGGTCTTCAGGTATTCATTGCAAGACCTTAAGGGGATTAGCCCAACGCTCTGTACCCATCGCATCCCTATTGACCCAGCCAGCACACCATCGCGCGAACCACAGCGTAGGCTCAATAATGCGATGAGGGAAGTCGTGAAGAAGGAAGTCCTCAAACTTCTTCATGCCGGGATTATTTATCCCGTACCACATAGTGACTGGGTTAGTCCCGTCCAAGTGGTTCCCAAGAAAGGAGGAATGACGGTAGTTGAGAACGCTAAAAACGAGCTCATTCCACAACGTACCGTCACGGGATGGAGGATGTGCATTGATTATAGAAAACTCAATGCGGCAACTCGAAAGGATCATTTCCCATTGCCCTTCATCGACGAGATGTTGGAGCGGTTGGCGAAACATTCTTTCTTTTGTTTCCTCGATGGGTATTCTGGCTATCACCAAATCCCCATCCATCCCGACGACCAAAGCAAAACAACGTTTACATGCCCGTATGGGACGTATGCATATAGGAGAATGTCATTCGGGCTTTGCAACGCACCTGCGTCGTTCCAACGTTGCATGATGTCTATTTTCTCAGAAATGATTGAAGAGATCATAGAAGTTTTCATGGATGATTTTTCAGCCTATGGAAAAACTTTTAATCATTGCCTCGAGAATTTAGACAAAGTTTTGCAAAGATGCCAAGAGAAGGACCTGGTACTTAACTGGGAAAAGTGCCATTTCATGGTCCGTGAAGGCATTGTTCTTGGACACTTAGTGTCCGAAAGGGGGATAGAAGTAGATAAGGCAAAGATAGAAGTTATTGAGCAACTATCTCCCCCTGTGAACATCAAAGGGATCCGAAGCTTTCTAGGCCATGCGGGGTTCTATAGACGCTTTATCAAGGATTTCTCACAAATCGCTAGACCCTTGACTAGACTGTTAGCAAAAGACGTACCCTTTGAGTTCACGGATGAGTGTTTAAAAGCCTTCGAAACCATCAAGAAAGCACTCATTTCTGCGCCCATCATCCAACCTCCGGATTGGACGCTACCCTTTGAGATCATGTGTGATGCTAGCGACTACGCTGTTGGTGGGGTCCTTGGCCAAACCAAAGATAAGAAGCATCATGCGATCGCTTACGCTAGCAAGACTCTAGCAGGACCTCAGCTTAATTATGCCACAACCGAGAAGGAGCTCCTCGCAGTAGTCTTTGCTATCGATAAATTTAGATCTTACTTGGTGGGAGCAAAGATAATTATTTATACTGATCATGCAGCTTTAAAATATCTGCTCACCAAGAAAGATGCTAAGCCTCATTTGATCCGCTGGATCTTATTATTGCAATAATTTGATGTTGAAATAAAAGATAAAAAAGGAGTAAAAAATACTGTTGCCGACCATCTTTCGCGTATGCAAGTCACTAACATGCAGGAACAAGAAATCAATGACTTCCTACGCGACAACATGCTGTTCATGGGCACCGACACAAACCCATGGTATGCAAACATTGTGAATTACATAGTTTCAGGGTACGTACCCCCAGGCAAATCCAGAAAGAAGCTAGAATATGAAAGCAGACGTCACCTGTGGGATGAACCCTACTTATACCGGGTTTGTGCTGACGGACTATTGAGAAGATGTGTGCCGACTGCTGAGGGTGCACAAATCATAGAAATATGTCATGCAGCACCATACGGAGGCCATTATGGAGCTTTCCGCACACAAGCCAAAATCTGACAGTGCGGATTGTACTGGCCAACGATGTATAACGACACCAAAGAGTTCATCCGAAGGTGTCGAAAATGCCAGCGCAAGGCAATATCAGCTCCCGCAACGCCATGCCCCTTCATTTCAACCTCCAAATTGAAGTCTTCGATGTCTGGGGCATTGACTTCATGGGACCATTCCAAAAGTCGGGAGACTGTGAGTACATCCTCATAGCAGTCGACTATGTCTCCAAATGGGTCGAAACGCTACCTTGCCGAGCAGCAGGTGCAAAACATGGAAGATGTTCCATGAAGTGATCTTCCCTCGCTTTGGAACACTAAGGATGGTGACAAGTGACGGGGGCTCACACTTCATAGACAAGACTTTCAGAGCATTCCTGCGAGAGCTGGGAGCCAAGTACAATGTAGCTACTCCTTATCACCCCCAAACCAGTGGACAAGCCGAGACTTTGAACAAACAAATCTAAAACATCCTTCAAAAAATGGTGAACGAGATGCGAAAGGGATGAAAAGATAAGCTACCTGATGCGCTTTGGGCATACAGGATAGCCTACAAAACCCCCATCGGGATGTCACCATATCAGCTGATCTATGGGAAAAGTTGCCATTTGCCTGTTGAGCTTGAATATAGAGCTCACTGGGCAATTAAAACCTGAAACATGGATCTCAAGTCAGCTGGTAAAAATAGGCAGAAACAAATAGCAAAACTAGAAGAATGGCGAGAAAAGGCCTATCATAGTGCCAAGCTCTACAAGGAACGAACGAAGAGATGGCATGATCGAAGAATTCAACATAAAGAGTTCAAGATAGGCGACAAAGTTCTGCTCTTCAATTCAAGAGTCAAATTGTTCGGGAAAGGCAAGCTTAGAAGTAAATGGGACGGACCTTACACCGTCATCAACGTATCGTCACATGGAGCAATCACAATAGAAGACGATGACGAGAACATTCATAAGGTAAACGGTCAACGTCTCAAAGTATTCCTTGAACCCGAACTGAATTTTGTCGATGAAATAAACATAATATCCTTTAAAGAGTTCATTAAAAACTTATAAAAAAATATATACATAATAATAAATAAATATATATAAATAAATATTTTTTTACTTCACTATTTTATAAATAAATAGATGGTTGTAGAGTGATAATGTTGCATTTATGAAATACCCAAAAAGCCCCTATGATCTTTCCTTTCATTTACATGAAATCCTTTTGATCATAGGTATATTCTCTCATAAATGCATGATAGTGTAATCTCGAGATATTTTTATAAAACAATCACATATCAAATTTACACTCAATCACTTTGATCCTCCGCGCATCACATTTGATCGTAACCGGGATAGGAATCCACTTATTCTGATAGGAATCTGGGCAAAAGGCAGAGGATGGCAGGTGGACCCAGGGGACCGACCGTCCCCGGGGTCGACCGCCCCCCAGCTAGCTCAAATGACGTCAATCTTTTTCGTACCTGTTTGTGATCTCTCCAGCATCACGTCCTTGATTACGATCAGATCATTTCTTCAACAAGAGACCTCGGTAGAACCTATAAAAAGCATTTCATGGCCTCTCCTCTCTTCACACCAAACCATTCTCTTCTTCCTCTCACAAAAGGTGCTAAGTTCTCCCACTTGCAAACCGTGACCATGTCTAGCTTTGCTCTTTCGTTGATCCAAGCTCCCGGCTCCATTGCCAACTTAGACATAGTTCCCTATCAACAGAGCTCTTTTGTGAGAGAAGAAGCTTATGCCATAGTGGAGAAGCCGCTAGCCTTTCTACCACCCCGTAGCGATAACTTTAGCAACATATCAAGTTTGAAGTCTACGTCACGCTCCCGTGCACCCGAAGGAGGTGCCAAGAAGAAGAGTATTGCTGCCCGACCAACTACCGGTGCTTTGGCCTCAAGAGGAAGGCTCCTAGTAGTAGCGGGCTTAGCAAACATGCTGCCGTGATGCCCTCTACCTCCAGTTTACCTTCCTTGTCGTCTCCCGCTAAGGATAGTCGCTCTTACACCATTAGGGGAGTGCGCAAACCCGATGGAGGGTACGCCAAGGGTCTTTTCCGCAAGGGTGAAACACCTTCTAGCAATCCTATACCCTCTGCCGAAAAGCGCAAGGTCTTTAGGAAAGTTATTAGAGGGCAGCCTAAGGGATTCTTTAGCGATAGTGAGGATGAAAAGCCTCCCAAAGGGCCAACCATCACCTCACTTTATGCTAGCATCAAGAGCACGCGGCCTAAATGTTGAAAAGGCACAAACCCGCATAGCCGAGGCTCATCTTAGCGTGAAAGGACTTAGAGATGAACTAGATGAGATACGCTGTGGCTATGGAGAGCAACTGCGCAGGCTCGCTAAGGCAGCAGGAGTTGAGCACGTTCTCTAAATATCTTTAGAACGCTCCTGCTACACAAATAAATAGGCACATATTTTGGTTACCACAATCTTTTACTTCTCAATCATATTTCCTTCAATGTAATGTGCCTATTTGATCTATCCATGAAATAAAAAGTTTTTATCTTTGAATATTTTGTGCACTTGTTTTCTATATATATATATATATATATATATATATATTGTGACTGACCAAGACAGGAAAGAAAATAAGTGTGGGGGAAGGAGTCTTCAAATTTAAACTGCACAAGAACAAAAATCAAATATGGTTTGTGCAAACATCTCCCCTCTCTCTTCCTAATTAAAAAGTTTTAAAAATAAAATTTAAAGAATGATGTCCCCTTCATACTCCATCAAACATGTCTTCCTATGTTCAGATTATTTGCATACTTTTTATTCCTAGCTAATATTCCTACAAGATTTATGAACACTGATCAGGGACCCCTTTTTATCTAAGTAATTGACAAATGAGATATAGCTGGATGACTATGATGCTTACTCGTTCTTGCGAAGTACTTGGGACTGATTTTTACAAAACAAAAATTCAATTAGCATGTTCCTTGAAAGATTAACAAATACCTACCAAGGCCAAATATGATTCTTTATGATGAAACCTTCCACATATGCCATTTACTTTGTGTTGAGTTTGGTCAAATTTTGTGACCGCTGTTGAGAGATGTTTCATGCTTCCAAGATCAGAATCCACATGCACCCACCAAAATATGCTAACTCTTACACTAGGAGTTGTGCAGTTTTCCTCCACCAAATAAAAGTGCTGTTTTTATCCAAAGAAACACGCACTCTTGATACAAAAACTTAACTCATCCATCATGATATCTCCTCATTCAAAATATGTCTTATGCCAATAAAAGATATGAGGCTATGCTAAAAAAAGAGAGAATCTATGCCAAGGGGTATCAGAAAATAAACGGGAAAGATGATTCCAAATACCTATTCAAAAAATATATATAATATAAATAGTGATGAAATTCCTATAGCCCATATCTTGTCTTTTTCAAAAAGGAAAATCGTGATGCATAGAGTATCAAAAAGTTTTAGAATTAGGTTTCCACCTTCATATTCTCCACACACATGCACATTCTGATCTAGGAGTATGACGTACTCCCTCCGGTACGGTCTGGGGTTTGACTCGACAACATATGCAGGGTAAGTGTGCCTCATCATTTTCTTTCCTTCCTAAAACTCTAGATAAGCCTTTTTAGAGGTAGGATGACCATGTGAAGGCATTATTTTTATGCCTTGGTGAGGAACCACTTACATACATGAGCGATTTGAGAGAATCATTCAAGGAACACAAGCTATTCTTATGATTTTCAAAATCTTGCAAATACCCAAGTTTCTACGCATGGACAAACTAAGCAGATTTGAATCCAGACTATTCCATTTTGCAATTACTCAAGATAATTTGGTAGACACATTGAAGTTCATAAATCCAGGTAAAGTTTGGAATAAACTGTATGCAGATCTTTATGAATAAGGAAAATGAACACATTTGGTCCTTAGCACTTTACTCGAGGACGAGTAAAGGACCAAGTGTGGGGGATTTGTTGGCGGTCCTTAACAACCAAAATATAACATCATTCTAATGCTAAAATAAATTGAAGGTAGGGCTTTTATCTAACCTTTCCACGAGTTTTGTTGCACATGTGACTTGCAGGTCGAACACGTGAAAATGCATAAAAATCACCGGAAAGCGCACTTCCAGAAAACATATTCAGAAAAGGCGCAAATCAAGAATAAAAGAGAAAAGCCCATCAAACCATCAAACGGGATCCATCCGTAACCACGGGGGAGGCCCAGGCCCAGGGAGCAACCGACCACCCGAAGGCGGTGGCCAGTTGCCTGCCTCCCAGGGATCGACCGCCCCCGGGTGCGGCCGCCCCCCAGTTGACGCTTCCCGGGCCCAGTCTTCAGTGAAAGTGCTCATAGTGGTTCCCTGAAGGCGGTTTCACCTCCTTCCATACTTAGCTACGCCGAAACCGACCTATGGAGCTATAAAATGAGGCCCTCACCCCTCCATAGAGAACAACTTGATACAAGAGAGAAGAAGAAGAAGGGAGTGCCACCATTTTTCCATTAGTTTAGCTTCTAGCTAGGCTAGTATAGGGTTAGAGAGAGAGATAGAAGCTTGATAAGTGAGAGCGGGGTCGAAGCAGTTCTACTCTCGCGTGGACGAAGTGCCGGACTTGTCGGCTCTCGCATCCAACTTGTACCTCTACAACCATCTTGCTACTTGAAGTAAGAGGTTTGTGATACATTCTAAGTTTCGATTTATTAAGTAAGTAATTTTCATAAAACTACTTGTTTGTGGGATCGTCGCTCGTCCGTTGGACGGGTGCTCTAGTTAGAGGACTCCAGATAAAGACGGAAGTTCCTGGCCATCGCTAGAGTAGTAGTCGCCGTCGTAGACGTGGTGTCTAAGTCGGGGTCTACCTTCGTATGTTGCGCATGCCCATGGGTAGAGGGGTAGGTGGCAGGTGGTGACAGCCCTGTCCACTCGTATCTGAATTCCCCCACGTTCGGCCGTGGAGTAGCGCTAATACTGGTATCGGCTGGCAGACCAGCTGCGTCAGTGGGCCTGAAGCAGACAAGTAGTGGGGAAGTTATCTTCTCTTTGTGTTTCCAGCCTTAGTGTATCGTCTCAACCCAAGTTATCCCCTCTACCTTTTTCTAGGGTAAACTAACTAAGAGCCTATAAACATAAGCCGTTCCTTTGGGAAATTATAAATATGATACCCTGAATACTTCCGGGTGAAGTGCTACAACGGTACTTCCGTGCGCTTGCGGACTTTTCTACTGACGCTAAGAAGCGCCAACAGGCATACGGGGCAGTGAGCACGCGGCTATCGCGAGAGCGGGTGGCAGGCAGCCAGGAGGAGGGATGCTCGCGCCCCTACGCTAGGGTTCTTGGGTGTGGGGCGCCTCAGCTGGGCTTGGTGGGCCGATAGGCACATGGGGTGGCCAGGGCACATGCGTGTGCGGCCTAGGAGGGAGGCGCTTAGCGCATGGGCCGAGAGCTGGAGAGGCTGGGGTGAGCGGCTGAAAGGTCCTAGTATAGCTAGAGGGGGGTGAATAGCTAATAAAATTTCTACAAAGTACTTAGGGCAAGAGGTTAGAAACAAATATGGCTAAATGTGCAATGCTAGAGCAACTACTAACCTAGGCAAGCCACCTACATAATTCTAGTTAATCCTTAGTTCTAAGCCACACAAGCAAGCTAGCAAAAGCTAAATGACTACACAACTATTCAAGACAAGAGAACATGCAACTTTTCACAAGAATAAGAAAGAGATGATTGTCGATTATACCTTTGCCTTGAGATGAAGTCAATCACCGGGATAAAGATCAAGTCACTCACTCGAAGGTGAGGAAAGCAATATGAACAAAAAGATTTATCCCCGAGGTTCATATGCTTGCCGGCACGCTACGTCCTCGTTGTGTCGACTTCAATCGGTGGTTCGGTGGCTAATCGGTATCACACACCGAGCCTACACTAGGCGCCACAAGAACCTACCACGGATTGAAGTAACTCAATGACACGAGCAATTCACTAGAGTTACCTTTGAGCTCTCCGCTCGGGGTAGGCACAAGACCCCTCACAATCACCGGTGTCAGCAAGCACAATCACCAAGCTTCTCCACACCTTCTTCTCCTCCAAGCCGTCTAGGGACACGGCAATGTCTCAGAAGAATAAGAACTAATCCGAGGCTTACTCTCAAGTACTCTAGAATGCAAAACACCAGCAAGGATGCACTTGAGGTTCACTCAATCTCACTAAGAATGATCAAGATGATGAACTAGTGAGAGAGTGGGAGGCTAGACTGCAACAAAGTGTATGACAATGATCCAAGTGTGCAAGCCTGTCACCAAGTGACCAGGGAGGGAGTATAAATACCCCCAAGTGCAAATCTAGCCGTTACCCCACTCAAAACTGCCTTAAGGACGTTTTGATGTCGTCGGACACTATCGTCGGACTGGTTCCGTCGGACTAACACTCTGCGTCCGACGCTCACGATGAAGCCACGTGTCAGCTAGATTCAACGTCGATCGTCCGATCATAACGGATATCTCATCGCGTGCTTTTTCAAACCGTCAGACAGGAGCCGTCGGACTAAACACTTGCGTCCGACGCTCTCTCTCAGTTCACTGTGCACGTACCATCAGACGATCACTCGAGCACCGTCGGACTAAAGAAATGAATCGTCCGACACTTCCAGAGAGGTCCAGAAACGCTAAAAACCCGTCGGACTGCGTCCGACGCTTGCCGTCGGACTAACCTCGGTTGTCCGACGCTCTCACAACTTGCCACGCGTCAACACTAGTAACGCTGAACCGTCGGACTGGAAATAGCATTGGTCCGACGCTCGTTAAACAAACGTCCGACGCTTGCTAACAGCACAGTTCAAAGTGTAGGCGTCGGACACGAACAAATGGTCCGACGCTACGCCTCTACACCGTCTGACGCTCCTTTTTAGCGTTTTCAAGTCTATTTCTCACCCCTTGCTTCTATGTGCTAACATTCAAGGTCTCCAACACTTGTGCACAGTGTGTTAGCATTTTTCAAGGGTTTTTAAAGAAATTTTCTAGGTTGGTTAGATCAAAGCACATGAGATGCAACCTAGAGCACTTGAAGGTAATCCAATAGCTTAGTTCTCCCCTTGATAGTCGGCTATCTATCCTAAATGTGATCACTCGCACTTGGAGTCTTGATCATTAAAAGAAAATCCCTGTTTGGATATACCTTAGCCTCTAGCTTTCCTTCTTTAAGTCCTTTTCTTTCTCCTTGATCATTTCATCTTGATCTTTGCTTAAATTCATGTCATCTTCCTCCTTATCACTAGTCTTCTATTTGCTACACACTTAGCACTTAGATTAGTAACTAGGTTTCATCAATTACCAAAACTAAACTAGGGTCTTTCAATCTCCCCCTTTTTGGTAATTGATGACAACCCTTATATAAAAGAAATATGCATTAAGATTTTGAACTTATCATGCTTGTCCATGAGTAGATCATGAAAGGATTTGGACAACCATCATAAGTTCTATTTTGGTAGTATTGGCTCCCCCTACATATGTGCATCGAGTTTGGATTGAAAGCTAGCACATATGTATTGAATAGAGAGTAATTCTACCAAAATTGTGCTAATGGAGTATAGAATGGATCTTTAAAGCGTGATACCATCGGAGTTGCCATGTACACCATCCTTAGCACCTTAGTAACTAGAAGGTCACAAATACTAGAATATACCGTGAGATCACATTATAAGCAAGCTCTAGTTATCACTTGAAGAAATACGACCAACTAGTTACCCCTACACATGCTAGTTGATCAAATCATCATTCAAATCCTACTACTAACAATACACCACACAAGCATGTATAAGAAAGTAAATAGAAATGCAATGAGCAATCATATGATTAATGCACATCCAAATGCAACAACTTGCATATGTGATTGCTCTCCCCTACTTGTGTGCTTCAAAATTTTAATTACCCCTTTCCTTTGGCCCATTGCTCTCCCATCATCGGCCTAATGATGGTTCATCGCTCTTTCTCTTTCTTTTTCTTTCTTTTGTAACTTTCTCTCCCCCATTGTCAACAATTGCACAAAAAGGTTCATTTTAGTAAAGAGAAATTAGTCAAGTTCATTTGATTTGGAAATAGAGATTATTGTACCCTTTGGCTCAATCTAGTGCACTTGCCTAAGATATATAACTAGGTTTGATCCAAGGATAAGCCTCTTCACGCCACTAGGGGTTATCTTGCCCATGTTAAGTTATACACTTAGAGCTCATGAAATAGATTGAACACTAGGAGATCAAGAACATACACATGTCATATGTTACCACTAGGCCATATAAGCAAGTAAAACAATAGTGGTAGCATATATACATCAAAACATTTATTTTTATGAATGTTCCTTCGTGTGTATGCCTATATGCTCTAGACAAATCCTAGCAAGTATGAATGTTATGCCAAACAATTTTACCTTACTTTAGTCGAAGTAGAGGCATGTCATATATGTGTGGGGATGATCTCAACTCATATTGGAGAAATAAAGAATATTCAATTCATTCCTAAGCTTGCAAAACCTCTTCTCATCTAGTGGCTTGGTGAGTATGTCGGCCAATTGATCATCGGTTCCAATGCTTTGAATGTCAATGTCACCCTTTTGTTGATGATCCCAGGATAAAGTGGTGCCTCACATCAATATGCTTGGTTCTTTGATGTTGAACCGTATTTTGAGTTAACTTGGTAGCGCTCTCATTGTCACAAAGCAATGGCACTTTCTTGAAGTTAATTCCATAGTCCCTCAAAGTTGCCGTCATCCATAGGATTTGAGCACAACAACTCTCCGCACTAATATATTCGGCTTCGACGGTGGAGAGTGATATGCTATTTTGCTTCTTTGAAGACCATGAGACAAGAGATCTTCCTAAGAGTTGACATGTGCCCGATGTACTCTTTCTATTTATCTTGCAACCGGCATAGTCCGCATCGGCATATCCAATCAACTCAAATTTTGCACCCTTGGGATACCATAATCCTGATATCTTGAGTGTGCTTCAAATATCTCAATATCCTCTTTGAGGCCTTCATATGACTCTCTCTAGGAGATGCTTGATATATAGCACACAAGCACACACTAAACATGGCATTCGGTCCTGATGCGGTGACATAGAGCAAACTTCCAATTAGAGACCGATATACCTTTTGATCAACCATATTGCCACTTTTATCTTCATACAAGCTTCCACTAGTCCCCATGGGAGTGCTAATTGGTTTTGCATCTTGCATTCCAAACTTCTTGATCATGTCTCTTGTGTACTTGCCTTGACTTATGAATGTGCCATTCTTCATTTGCTTAATTTGAAATCCAAGAAAGTATGTGAGTTCACCCATCATAGACATCTCAAATTCTTTAGCCATAATCTTTTCAAACTCCGCATACAAGGCTTGACTAGTTGATCCAAAGATAATGTCATCAACATAGATTTGCAGGATCATCAAGTCACCATCAACCTTCTTGGTGAATAGAGTGGTGTCAACCTTGCCCATCTTGAAACCTTTAGAGAGGAAAAAATTCCTTAGCCTCTCATACCATGCTCTTGGTGCTTGTTTCAAACCATAGAGTGGTTTCCTTAAATTGTACACATGATTTGGTTTCTTCTCATCTTCAAAACCGGGTGGTTGTTCAACATATACTAACTCATTGATGAATCCATTAAGAAATGCACTTTTGACATCCATCTGGTAGAGCTTGATGTTGTGAGCACAAGCATATGCTAGAAAAATTCTTATTGCTTCCAATCTTGCAACCGGAGCATAGGTTCCACCAAAGTCCAATCCTTCTGCTTGAGTGTACCCTTGTGCCACTAATCTTGCCTTGTACCTTATTATAACACCATCTTGATCTTGCTTGTTTCTAAATACCCATTTGGTGCCAATGATATTGTAGTTCTTTGGTCTCTCTACCAATTCCCAAACTTCATTTCTTTCAAAATTGTTGAGCTCTTCATGCATAGCATTTACCCAATCACTATCTTTTAATGCCTTCTCAATGTTCTCTGGCTCTTCAAATGACACAAATGAATAGTGAGCACAAAATGATGCTAGTCTTGATCTTGTTTGCATACCCTTTTGAATATCACTAACAATTTGGTCCAAAGGATGATCTCTTGCAATGTTTGTGGGTTGAAGCACTTGAGATTGATTGCTTGAGCTTGATTGTGCATTTGATTAATTTGCTTGAGAGGAACTAGCTTGATCTTGATTTTGCACTTGAGAGTCACTAGCTTGATCATTTGATGGAACTTGCACTTGATCTTTGTCATCTTCTATGTCAACCACTTGAGTCGGCCTTATGTCACCAATGTCCATTTCTTGCATAGCCTTTGCCAATTGAGGTCCACTCACATCATCTAGATTCTCATTTTGATCTTGAGACCCATTGGTTTCATCAAATTCAACCTCATGAACTTCCTCAAGTTGACCACTTCCCAAGTTCCAAACTCTATAAGCTTTACTAGTGGTGGAGTAACCAACCAAGAATCCCTCATCACATTTCTTCTCAAATTTGCTCAATCTAGCACCTTTCTTCAATATGTAGCACTTACAACCAAACACCCGAAAATATGTAATATTTGGCTTTCTTCCATTCAAGATCTCATATGGAGTCTTCTCCAACATAGGATGGCAATAGAGTCTATTGGAGTAGTAGCATGCCGTGTTGATTGCTTCGGCCCAAAAAGATTGACTCACATTATACTCACTAAGCATAGATCTTGCCATATCAATGGGAGTCCTATTCTTTCTTTCAACTAGGCCATTTGATTGAGGTGTGTACTTAGCCGAGAATTGATGTTTGATTCCTAAGTCATCACAAAGCTCATCAACTCTTGTGTTCTTGAAATCACTACCATTATCACTTCTCACCCTCTTGATGATAGTTTCAAATTCACTGCAACTTCTCTTGACAAAAGTTTTGAAGATACCATAAACATCACTTTTGTCAATTATAAAGAAAACCCATGTGTATCTTGAGAACTCATCCACTATCACCAAACCATACTTGTTGCTGCCAATGCTTGTATATGTAGTTGGTCCAAACAAATCCATGTGCAATAACTCAAATGGTTTGCATGTGCTCATCATGCTCTTCTTAGGATGAGTGTTGCCTACTTGTTTTCTGGCTTGACATGCACTACATAACTTGTCCTTCTCAAACTCAACATCTTTAAGGCCTCTAACCAAGTTATGCTTCACAAGTTTGTTCAATTGCTTCATTCCAACATGACCAAACCTTCTATGCCATAACCAACCCATGCTTCACTTAGAGAGTAAGCATGTTGACAATTGTGATTCTCTAGCATCAAAGTCCACTAGATAGAGATTATCATATCTAAATCCCTTGAATATCAAATTTGATCCATCCACACTAATGATTTCCACATCATCAACACCAAAGATGCATTTGAAACCGAGATCACAAAGTTGAGCCACCGACAATAGATTGAAGTTCAAACTCTCAACTAATAGCACATTGAAGATGCTTAGATCATTTGATATTGCAATAGTTCCAAGACCCTTGACCTTGCCTTTGCTATTATCTCCAAATGTGATACTATCATACTCATTGCCACTAGAATAGATTTGGTTGAACATTCTTGAATCACCGGTCATGTGTTGAGAACACCCCCTATCAAGAACCCAATGCCTCCCTCCGGCTTTGTAATTCACCTACAAAATAAATCAATGCTTTTTAGGTACCTATACTTGTTTGGGTCCTTAGAGGTTAGCAACCAAAGCCTTTGGTACCCATATAGCCTTTAACCTTGGGCTCTCTTTAGGTGTACCAATGTATTTGACATTGACACCTTTCTCATCCTTGGTAAGCATGTAACAAGAATCAAGCCTAATCGATTTAGCACTTGCAAATTTTATTTGCTTGTTCTTGTTGTTAGTGATGCAATTTGCCTCAATATGCCCAACTTGCTTGCATTTGTAGCAAAACCGACCATTACTCCTCACAAAGCTAGGCTTTGGAGTTACAAAGGCCGCCTTGCCTTTCTTGGGAGTATAGCGAAGTCCCTCCTTAGAGTTACTATATCTTTGGCTACCCAAACATTATAGCAAGCGGGCATCCCACCATAGGCATTGCCTAATGCGCGGGTTAGCTTGTCCACTTCCTTCTTCAATTCCTCATTTTCAACTTTTAGTGTTGGATCAACACTAGTTGTCGGTGCTAGTTTTAGCGGGGCTAACACCGGCTAGTAAATATGTGTTTTGCGGTTGAGGCTACGGATGGTGTGCAAGGGGGAACAAAGGGATTATACTGGTTCAGGCCAACCAAGCCCTACGTCCAGTGGAGAGGAGAGTCATGTTGCCTTGCACCTGGGTGCTCGTAGTAGGGGGTTAAAAGCTAGGTGAGAGAGGGAAGTGTTCCCAGGTCTCTTGTGAGTGTCTAAGTGTTTACAAGTCATTTGCTGTGGGTGTGTAGGTGTGGTGAGAACTTAGAACTTCTCCCCCCTAAAGCTGACCTCTGCTCTCCCTTTTATAGCCGCAAAGGAGAGGCGTGGGCAGCGCTTACAATGCTACGTATGTTACAGCGACGAGTTGCTGTTCCCCGTTTGACTATGGTCAGCTACCGTCTTTTCTCCGCATCTCCGGGGTATGGGTCGTTGGATTACGCCATGTCGTCAGCTACAGTCTTTTCTTCGTGTCTCCAGGATATGGCCGTCGTGGTTCGCATGATCTTGGTGAGTTCCAAGGCGGCAACAGTCATTGGATTACGGCGTGCCGTAGGGTCACACCTATCGGCTATCCTTTCGCATGATGTGATAAGAGGGTGAGTCACCTCGGGGTGTTGTCTCCCGAGGCTCGGGACTCCTGAAGGCGTGATGGGATGGAGCAGGGGATATCTCCCCTGGTCATATTTCCGGCCTTTGAACAGCACTTCCCGTGGGTTAGGTAGGCCCGGGTGGAAGACGTGTGCGTCCTTTCGAGTGGACAGTGCAGTAGGCGCCTTTCCCGTTCTTGCGTAGCCCGCCGTCAGGCGCTCGGACTGTCGCAGTCGGAGTTGATAGACCCTGGCGGAAAACGGGGCAGCGCACCACAGACCATACCGTGGAGAGGACGGCCGTAGTGGGCCTATCAAATCCTATCCTGACAGATGGTACGACCGTCAGGGGCGTGCGAAACACAGTTGCGTCGAGAATCTCGTCTGACGGGACAGTGCCTGTAATGTGGTCAGGGAGGTCTCTTGTGGTCCAAGATTGCTCTGCTGACATCACCGGTGCCTTGGATGCCCTTGTGAGACTGAGCTCGAGGGGGATGGGGAAGCTCGGGCGAATCGGAGAATGGGCGCCGAGGGCGTCGCTCTCCCGAGCTCTCCTGGGGAGGCTCGGGTGAATCGGAGATTTGGGCGCTGAGGGTGCCGCTCTCCTGAGCTCTCCTGGGGAGGCTCGGACGAATCGGAGATTTGGGTGCCGAGGGTGCCGCTCTCCCGAGCTTTCCTGGCGAGGCTCGGGCGAATCGGAGAATTGGCGCCGAGGGTGCCGCTCTCCCGAGGGTTGGCTGTCATTGGTGCAATGACGTCGTGGGCCTCTGTAGACGTGGCCTTCGTGGGCTTCGGGTGCGGCCTTCGTGGGCTCCCACTGGCTTCACTTGGGCCAGGCCATGTTGGGAATGAGCGTTTTTACATCGAAGTTGGGTACCCCTAACTTTGGTATCCGACAGTAGCTCCCGAGCCTGTGGCGGAGTGAAGGCACTCCTCCACAGGTTCACGCTGGTTATTCCTGTCAAAAAAGATAAAGTGTGGGTTGTTTTTTCCGGTGGGTGCGCGCGAGCGCACCCGCTGGGTGTAGCCCCCGAGGCTTTGGAGGGATGATATATCCCTTCAAAGGCTTAGAATCGTGTTTGTTAGTCCTTGGGTGTTTTTCGATTTATTTAGGTGGGTTGTTTCCTTGGAAGCGGAGCCCCTGAGCCTCCCATCGTGTTGGGAGGTCGTTCGGTGGTCTTTCCGAGGTGCAGGGCAAGTTCCCGAGCCTCTGTTTCGTATCAGAGATCGGTCGGGTCCTTCCCTGTCTTTTTTAATTCGGCCTTCACGCCCTTTTTTTGGGAAGAGGAAGGTTTGGTCCTGCTCGACTTCCCCGCTGGGGCACGAGTCGGCACTTCCGGTGAGCTACAAACGGGTTGGTCCAAGTGGAGGTCCGTATCCCGTTCGTTAAGGGTCGGCTAGTGGCCTGAGCACACTGCAATTATTTCCCGAGGGTCAGTTAGCGGATGTCGGGTCCCTTCGATGGGTCCCGAAGGCATGATGCCTCCCACGGAGGGATTCCACGTAACCGACTCGCTACTGGGGCTTGGACACAGCGTGGGATGTCCCTTGTGATGTTCCGAGCGTCGGGATACTGGCCGTTTTCGTGACCCATCCACTAGCTGTCCCTAACTCGGTTTCCCTGGGGCGACTGTTCAAGCCACGGAGGGCCAGTCTTCGATCCCCTGGGAACTTAACGGGCGCCCGAGCCCGGGGTTCCTTCGTTGGGAAGGAGAAAATATAGGTGGATTCGAGGTGCGCGGTTGTAATGATTCGGCTCACCTTTTGAGGCGCGACGCCTGATGGATGCGACGGTTCGGCTCAGTCGAGGCGGTTTGCGTGCACGGCGATGGCGGCGGCATGGGGATCGTGGCGGGCCCCGCGCGGTTAATGCGGCGGATTCTCTGCATCCACCCACGATCCGCCGGCGGAGTTTATAAGAAAAACCTACGGTTTTTTCTTTTTACCCTAGCCATTCGCTCACTCGACCGTTTGCTTTCTTACCTTCGTCGCATGTTTCGAGAGAGATCGTTGCTGCGGCCGTCGTTCTTCCCGCAACCCTTTCCCCCTTCTCTTGCCGTGGATTCCTCCTCCGCTGCTGTCGACGCCACCGCCGATGTCGCTGCCACCGAAGCCACCGCGACCGACGCCGTCGCCACCGATGCTGCCGCGACCGAAGCCGCGGCGACCGACACCGTCGCCACCGATGCTGCCGCGGCCGCCGCCGCGACCGACGCTGTCGCCACCGATGCTGCCGCGGCCGCCGCCGCGACCGACGCCGTCGCTACCGATGCTGCCGCGGCCGCTGCCGGCGTCCTCAGGCTGGAGCCGTGGCTGAGGAGCACTGTGACGGAGGCGCAGCTGGAGCGCCTCGTCTACCTGGGGCTGCTGCGTCCTCGTACCGACGCGCAGCACCCAGAGTGGGTCATGCCACTGCGTGACCACGAGGAGCCGAACCCCGGCGAGGGGTACGTGGTGAGCTTCGTTGCTTACCACGAGCGCGGGCTCGGCTCGCCGCCGAGCTGCTTCTACCGGGCCATCCTCTTCGAGAACGGGTTGGAGCTCCACAACCTCACCCCGAATTCCATCACGTAGGCGTCGATTTTCGCCGCCCTGTGTGAAGGATACTTCAGGGTACCCCCGCACAGGAACCTGTGGCGCCGCATTTCCCGCGTCGACTGGTACACCATGTGGGTTGGCGCGAGGAAGTCGCAGGAGATCCAGCACGCGGGGGGATGTGGCCTCGTGATCCGCTCTTCGTTGTACATCCCCTGTAAGGCCCCCTCCTCCAACAAGGGGTGGCACAACGGCTGGTTCTACCTCCGCAACGACGGGGGTCTCTTCCCCAAGTTCACGGAAAGGGCACTCATAGCCCCCCTTCCCCAATGGGAGTGGGGGTGACGTCGAAGGAATCGAAGCACCTGGACGTGTACTTCGGCGCGCTCAAGGAGTTGAACAGGAGGGGCCTTACCGGGGCCGGCATGGCGGGGAACTTCCACATGCGGACGGTGTTACCTCTGATGGAGCGCCGCCTGGCGCTTCATTAGATGGTGTCCGGGTCGCGGCGGGAAGGTACCGCGATGCTGCCCCATGACCTTGGCGAGGCGGAGGTCATGCGCCGAGTCAGCTATATGGTGGGGGGTTATCCCACTTGGGAGGAGGTGAACCGGGTGCCAATGCATCCCTGCGCGGGCTTCCCGGCGTTGGTAAGTGTTGTTAATTCGATCGGGCCGCTGGCTTCCCCGTCTTTCTTCTGACCTTTCTTCGTCTTCGTAGGGCCTCTCGAGGACCAGGAAGGCTTTCCTTCCGCCCGCCCCGGAGGATAAAGAGCGGCGAACCCAGAACCACCTCCGGGCCACAGAGGAGAAGGCGAGGAAGGACAAGGTGACCGCCCGGAAGCAGAAGAGGGCACGTAAGGTGGAAGAGTCCTCCCAGCGCCGCCGTCACCTGAGGGAGGCCGGGGAACCTGAGGTGGATACCCCCACCGACGATGACGCCGACGACGACGACGAAGAAGAAGAAGATTTTTCTATTTTTGATCTAATGGAATCTGACTGGCCGCTTGCGGCCACACAGCCCGCGGTGGGTGCTGACGAGCCTGGAAAGGCTCTGCTGTCAGCGTCCACCGGCGGAAGTGCCGGGGTTCGTGATCCGAACCCTCGGGCAAACCTGCCGGAGACCGCGTCCAAGGACGCGGCCCCTGGTGGGGTGACATCAGGAGGCGGGGCTCCGCCCACCGTCAGCAGCGTGGTTCGGTCGGAGGGGCCGGGGACGGGCTCAGTCCCGGCGCCCGAGACGCCCCGAGCTTCCAGCAGGGGGACCGAGAGTCCCCTGTTTTGGCGGATCCTCCACGTCGACGCGTCGTTGGTCGGCGCGGCGACCGAAGGCGGGGGGAGTGCTGGGAAGACGCCGCCAGAGCCAGGGCCCACCGGCGCCAAGACACCAGCGCTTAAGCTGGGGCCTTCCCAGGCTCAAGCTTCCCCGCCGAGGGGCGGTGACGTCGGGACGACCCCCGGCGCCCAGGCGGAGCCCTCATCACTGGGCGGCGCTGGCCCGGACTCTAGGCTGGCGCCGACTCCACCGCCGCCGGCGCAGCCCATACCATCCGTCGTCTCGCCGAGCATGGGCGCTGCGAAGAAAAGGAGGGTGATTCCGAAAACGAGGTAGGTATCTTTACCTGTAATTCCTTCTAGTGGGGGTCCTTTCATGAGTGCTCCTTTCTTCCTTCTCTGCTTCAGGAAACGTTCGGGGGCGGACCTCCAGGTGTCGCACCTGAAGGTCCTGAAGGTGCGGGGCCATGACACGGCCGGGGGGAGTGCCCGGTCGGCGGGCGAGGAATTCCGTCCCCCCACGGGACCGCACGTGGCGTCCGAGGCACCTCCCTCGGGGGAGGCTATCTCGGCGGCCGCCGCCGTCGTCGTGCACGTGGTCGACCTGGAGGCGGAGCCAGCGCGGGCTTCCGAAGCCTCGATCGTCGGTTCCGGAGACGCCTCGGGAGCGCCAGCCAATGCCGCCCCCACGGAGCCTGCTGCCACGGGGTCATTGGCCGTGGACGTCAGCGCGGGAGCTCCCCCCCCCCCCCGCCCATGAGGAAGGCCCCTGGGCGCTGGCCTTGAGGGGACCTCAGCCTCGGGAGCTGACCGCCTCCCGGATCGAGTGGGCGGACCGCGCGGACCCTCAGGCGCCGCCCGTCTTCTCGCTCCGGGACGACCTCGAGGCCCCCAAGTGGGACGCCGTTCAGGAGCTCGGGTTTAGCTCGGCGGCGGGGCTCCGCGCGATCGCTGATGTCCTCGAGAAGGACCTCCCGGCTTAGCTCCAGGTAAATCCCTGCGTCTTGTAAAATTTTTCTGCATGCGAGAATCGTTCTTACAGTTTTCGCTTCTTCCTTTTTTCCAGGACCTCATGCACACCTCCCGGGACAAGTCTTGCTTTCTTCGTGGCGGGCTTGGGCTCTGGAAGCAGCTCTATCTCAAAGGAAAAGCCCTCGCCCGCGCCCAGGGCGAGTTTGCCACCGCGACCTCCAAGCTTGCCAAAGTTAGTGTTGATAACACTATCCTGAAGGGGGAGGTCGCGGAGGCGCCGGGCCAAGCTGCTGCCTCGGAGCCGCGAGTGCAGGAGTTGGAGAGTGCCCTGACCGCGATGACGAGGGAGCACGACGCCGCCCGAGAGCTCACCGCCGAGAAGATTTCAGCCGCCGAGGCCTTGGCGCTCGACCTGGATGAGACTCGGGATGTGTTGCGCCTGGCGCTCACCGCGGCGGACTTGGCCGGGAAGGAGGCACGGAAGGCTCGGGAAGAGGCTAACCGTAAGCGCGGCGTTGTATTTTTTCCATTCTGCTCGTCTCGGTTGCTCGCTGTATTTTTATTCATCTTCGTGCTTTGTTCCCTCAGTTCTGCAGGGGTCTTACGATGGCGAGGTGGCCGAACACATGGACCTGCAGAGGGTCGCGCGGGCGCTGTGTGACTCCGTCGGCACCGGTGGAGAACCTTCCGGGATGTCACTCCGGAGCCGACTGGAGGCACTCCACGGCAGCATGAGCGGCCGCGTCAAGGAGGCCCTTCTGACGGGTGTCCAAAAGACACTGGCGGTCGTGAAGTCCCACTACGGGAATTTTGACGCCGGCCCTGTCAGCGAGGGCTTCCTTGAAGCTGACGACGCCGAGCTCCTGGCGCTGGAGGATTCGATGAAGGAGCCGGGAGAAGCGCTGGCGGGCCTCTTCCGAGCCGAGGTCGAGCTCCCTCCTCTGAACCTTCCGTGAAGAAGGAGCGGGCCACAGTGCCCATGTAGAAAGTTACCTTTCATGAGTGGTTTGAAAGGAAACAAACAATATGGCCCTTCGTGGCCTCAATATTTATGTAAATATTTGCTGAATCTTTGTTTCGCTTTGTTTCGTGCTTTTTTCCTTAGGCGTTTTTTCTTGCCGATCCTGTGCCCGGGCCATCGAGCCTCGGGGGACGCTTTTTGGGTGTCGTAGCTTTAGTGGCATAGACGCAGCCGATGTCCTAGGAGCTTTGGCAGAAAGAATCCTTAGAAAAAAAGCTTAGGTGTTTCTTCTCGAGCTTCCTCCCTTGGCCGAGCGTAGATCTTATAGGTTTTCTTCCGAGTGCGGGTTAGCCTTCGAACACGGAGTGGCGAGGGAAGATGCTGTGGCCCTAGAGCATAAGCGGTCTCTGACTCGACCGGCTCTGTCCTCTAGGGCTTCCCTCATTCTTCGAATTCTATAAGTTCATGCTTGATTTCCGGAAGGAAGCGTGTTTTAGGAAGAAACGAATTCGACGAATTTTGAAATTTTTTGCGTTTCCAAAATTGTTGAACCTCGGGAGAGTCCGGGGGATCCCCCCGTCCTAGCCCCCGAGGGAGGGTCGGCCTTTCCGTAGGTTAGGCCGAGCCTCGCTTTGACTGTGCGGTGAAATGAAGGGTCATTTCATTCCCGAGTGTAGGCTCGGATTGAAAATCTAAAATCATGTAAAAAGAGTAGAAGTCGGGTCTTTTCATCGATTTCAAGATTTTCAAAATAGTACAATGCTTGGAATCTTAAAGATAGAAGTGACGTAGCTGTTCGATGTTCCAAGCGTTGCTGTAGACCTCGTCCTTCTCGTTCGTGAGTTTGTATGTGCCGGGGCGTAGCACCTCGGCGACGATGAACGGTCCTTCCCACGGCGGAGTGAGCTTGTGGCGCCCTTTGTTGTCCTGCCTGAGCCGTAGCACCAGATCGCCTACGTTGAAGGCTCGACCTCGGATGCGCCGAGCATGGTACTTGCGTAGGGATTGCTGGTATTTGGCCGAGTGCAGCAGGGCCACGTCCCAAGCTTCGTTGGCTTGGTCCAGCGCGTCTTCCCGAGACGTTTGATTGCCATGTTCATCGTAGGCTCGGACCCTCGGGGCACCATACTCCAGGTCCGTAGGGAGGACGGCCTCTGCACCGTACACCATGAAGAAGGGCGTGAAGCCCGTGGCTCGACTTGGCGTAGTCCTTAGACTCCATATCACTACCGGGAGCTCCGTCAGCCACCTCTTGCCGAATTTATTCAATCGGTTGAGTATCCTTGGCTTAAGGCCTTGGAGAATCATGCCATTGGCGCGTTCTACCTGACCATTCGTTCTTGGGTGGGCGATGGCTGCCCAGTCCACTCGTATGTGGTACTCGTCGCAGAAAGCCAGAAATTTCTTTCCTGTGAACTGCGTGCCGTTGTCCGTGATAATGGAGTTCGGGATGCCAAACCAGTGGACGATGTCGGTGAAGAACAACACTGCTTGAGCCGAGCTGATTTGGGCGATCGGCCGAGCCTCGATCCACTTGGAGAACTTGTCGATGGCGACAAGCAAGTGGGTGAAGCCCCCGGGCACCTTCTGGAGGGGCCCGACAAGGTCTAGTCCCCAAACAACGAACGGCCAAGTGAGCGGGATCGTCTGGTGGGCTTGAGCCGGCAAGTGAGTCTGCCGAGCATAGTATTAGCACCCTTCGCAGGAGCGTACCACCTCAGTAGCATCGGCCACGGCGGTTGGCCAGTAGAAGCCTTGTCGAAAGGCGTTACCGACCAAGATTCTCGGCGCTGCGTGGTGACCGCAGGCTCCGGCGTGTATCTCTTCGAGCAGGCGTTTGCCTTGACTGAAAGGAATACAGCGCTGAAGTACGCCAGAGGGACTCCGCCGGTAGAGGCTACCGTCGATCATAGCGAAAGACTTGGCTTTGCGAGCCAGTCGTCGTGCTCTGGTCTTGTCCGGGGGCAAAATGCCTCGGACTAGCCAGCTGACCAGCGGCTCGTGCCAGTCTGGTTCGTCGTCATCCATCTCGGCTTCAATCTCCATTGCCTCGGCTTCGTCGCCGTCCTCACCCATGATCTCGGGTGATTCCCCTTTATCGGAAGGGTCGGCAGCCCCCGAGGGGCTTGCGTGGCTTGGGGGCGGTCCGGGTTCCCCCGGGGGCTCGGGGGTCTTCTTCTTCCCCTCAGCCCCCGAGGGATCGGCATTGACCGAGGGCTTGTGGAGGTCATTGGCGAATATGCCCGTCGGGACCGTGGCCCTTTCGGATGCAATTTTTGCCAACTCATCGGCCTCCTCGTTGTACCGACGCGCGATGTGGTTGAGCTCGAGGCCGTCGAATTTTTCCTCGAGCAACCGCACCAGTTTGCAGTAGGCGGCCATTCTGGGCTTCTGGCATGTCGACTCCTTCATGACCTGATCCACTACGAGGTGGGAGTCGCCTTGGACCTCGAGGCGTCGGATCCCAAGCTCGATGGCGATGTGGAGACCGTTGACCAGAGCCTCGTATTCGGCCACGTTGTTGGAAGCCGTGAAGTGTAGCCGCAGTAGGTACTTGAGCCGGACCCCGAGGGGTGAGATGAGGACGATGCCTGCGCCAGCACCAGTCTTCATCATCGACCCGTCGAAGTTCATGACCCAATATTCCTCTTGGGTCGGGAGTGGCGGTAGTTGTGTCTCGGTCCAGTAATGAAAGAGGTCGCTAATTCGTCGGACCCTTTCATGCGGATCTGATGGTAACCGGAATAAGCATCAAGAAAGCAAAGCCGCTCACAGCCAGCAGTAGAATCTACTATTTGGTCAATGCGAGGTAATGGAAATGGATACTTAGGACAAGCTTTATTTAAACTAGTGTAATCGACACACATTCTCCATTTTCCATTTTTATTTTTAACCAAAATAGGATTTGCTAACCATTCTAGATGGAAGACCTCCTTGATGAATTCGGCCGCCAAAAGCTTCTGCACCTTCTCCCTGATGGCCTGGCGCTTCTCCTCATCGAATCGGCGCAGGCGCTGCTTCACCGGCTTGGACCCGGCCCGGATGTCCATGGAGTGCTCGGCGACCTCCCTCGGGATGCCTGGCATATCTGAGGGACTCCATGCAAACATGTCGGCATGTTTGCAGAGGAAGTCGACGAGCACTGCCTCCTATTTCGGGTCGAGGGTGGCGCTGATTTTCAGCGCCCTGCCGTCGGGGGAGCTCGGGTCGAGGAGAACCTCCTTCACCCCCTTAGTGGACTTAAAGGTGCCCGTGGCCTTCTTGGGGTCCGGGACCTCTTTTTCCAACCGTCGAGGTTGGTCATGGGGGCCTCTGACTCCATCAGCGCGCCGGCGTACTCGCAGCACTCGACGTCGCACTGGTACGCGTGTTGGTAGGAGGTGCTGATGGTAATCACCCCTTTTGGCCCTGGCATCTTGAGCTTGAGATAGGCGTAGTTCGGGACTGCCATGAACTTGGAGTAACATGGCCTCCTGAGGATGGCGTGGTAGGTGCCGTGGAAGCCTACCACTTCAAATGTCAGGGGCTCCTTCCTGAAGTTGTCAGGAGTCCCGAAGTAGACGGGCAGATCGATCTGCCCGAGGGGTTGCACGCTCTTTCCGGGCACTATCCCGTGGAACGGGGATGTCGTGGCCCTGAGGACCGAGCGACTGATCCCCATCAAGTCAAGGGTCTCAGCGTAGAGAATGTTGAGGCCGCTGCCTCCGTCCATGAGGACTTTGGAGAGCCTCGTGTTGCCGACGACGGGGTCGACAACAAGTGGGTAGCGTCCCGGTGATGGGACGTAGTCCGGATGGTTGTCCCGGCTGAAGGTGATAGCATCGTGGGACCAGTCAAGGAAGCATGGTGTCGCTGGTCCGACAGAGTAGACCTCCCTGCGCTCGCGCTTTCGCTGCCACGGCGTAGGGACGGTCCCGGGCCCGCCGAAGATCATGAGGCATTTGTCGATGGGCGGGAACTCATCGTCCTTCCTGCCCTTGTCCTCCTGATCCCTGGCGGGCTTCTTGCCGGCGTCGTCCTTGAACGGCTGCCGGCTGTAGTGCTTCTTGAGCATCACACACTGTCCGAGTGTGTGATGTACTGGACCCTGGTGATAGGGGCACGGCTTGCTGAGCATGTCGTCGAAGCGGCCTCGAGGGGGTCGTTCCCTCTTGGGTTCGGTGGCCGCTACGAGGGAGTCGTCGCGGAGTGGGGCCTTTCCCTTCCCCTTCTTCTTCTTGTTGTTCGGGCCTCGGGAAGAGGTGCCCTCGGGGGCCTCCTCCTTTCGTTTGCCCTTGGGGTCAGAGAAGACGGCTCCTACCGCCTCATCCCCCGAGGCGAAGCTGGTAGCGATCTTCTTGAGCTCAGAGACACTGGTGGGTGTCCGGCGTCTGAGCTCATGAACAAGCTCTTTGCAGGAGGTTCCCACGGCAAACGCTTCGACGACGTCGGAGTCGGCGACCTGGAGCAGCTCGTTGTACTGCTTGGAGAAGCACCGGATGTAGTCCCGGAGGGACTCGCCTGGTTTCTGCTTGCAGCTGCGGAGGTCCCAGGAGTTACCAGGGCATACGTACATGCCCTAGAAGTTTCCTACGAAGATCTTGACCAGATCGCTCCAGTCGATGATCTTCCGCGGGGGAAGGTGTTCCAGCCAAGCTCTTGTAGAGTCGGCGAGGAACAGGGGGAGGTTGCGGATGATGATGAGGTCATCCTATACGCCGCCAAGCTGGCACGCAAGACGGTAGTCCGCTAACCAGAGTTCGGGGTTAGTTTCCCCGAGTACTTGGCTATGTTGGCTAGTTATCGGAATCGGGATGGGAACTTGGCCCTTTGGATGGCCTCGCTGAAGACGCATGGTCCTGAGGGCTCGGGTGAGGGTTCACGATCCTCATCCGAGTCGTAGCGCCCGCCCCAATGGACGCTATAGCCGCGCGCGGATCCGTCAGTCTTTCGCCGACCGCGGGCTTGTAGAATGGCTCGGACGTCGACGTCCTTGCCAAGCCGTTGGTGGACTGGCGGAGCCCTTGGAGCCTCGGGTCGAACCGAGGCTTCGCGCTCGTGACGTGCTATGCCACCACGCTGGTGACTTTCGGCGCCACGGTGTCGCGATGCTGAACTTTGCACCTGGAGGACGGCTGCATCCTCCAGGAGGTCTTTGAGCTGATTCCTGAGCTGTCGTGCCTCCTCGGTGGAGGGCTCAGGTATGCTCCGGAGTAGCATGGCTGCTTCCGCGAGCTTTCAGCTTGCCCAGGGGCGGCCCCTGGTGTCTCAGCCCCGTCGTCAGCAACGATTCGGGCCTGGACATCTCGGGCTCAACGCCGAGCTGCTCCTCCATCGGTTTGCCGCTCACTGCGCTCCAGCGTAGCTCGTAGCTGGGTGAGGCGCAAGCGGTCCTCGTCCATCCATACCTCAAGCTCCCAGAGCTGCTCTAGCTCCGGGGTTTGAGGTGCGGGGCGAGAGGTTCCTGTCCCCTGATCCAGCGGCGGGGCTGACCGTGCGGGCTGCGGGGCCACTGGAGGGGGCGTGACTTGTTCGTGCTGGGGTTGCGACGAAGGGGGTATGTCGTTGTTGCCCCCCGAGTGGACATCCTCCACCCGCCCCTCATCAGGGTGCATCAAGTTGTAGCACTCCCGAGAGGGGTCGATGTAGGACTGGTCTAAGCTGAAGATGACGCTCGGTGCGTTCTCTCCCGAGTCGTCGGTGTGGGTGGCGTAGTCCACATTTGCCCAGAATTCGTCATCATCGTCGCTGTAGCTGCGATGAGACGACGAGTTCAGGTCATAATGATTCCCCCCCTCCGAGTGTTGTCGAGGAGTGAGGTTGACGGTGGTGTCTGTTTCCCCACCGCCAAGTGTCCTGGCACTTTCCCCAGGGGATGGCGGTGAGGATGCCACGTGGTCTCCCACCTGGCTGTCCTGGCGCTCGAGGCACTAGACTGGAGTGTCCGACAGCTCGTGCAATAATGCATGAACTGCACGAACGTGGGCGTCCATGGCGGTCTGGAGCCCAAAGAGGGATGACGGTGCCGTTCCCCTCCGCCGGTGAGGGCGGAGAGAAAAATCGGCTGGCGTCGTGTTTCCGTCCTCACCCGTCCTTCGGGCAGTAAGCGGATACGTGACCGCTGGTGCCGGAGATCCCGGGACCGCGGCCGGTGCAGTATTGGCTACCCCCGTTGGGGGTGCCTGGTGGGCCGCATCTCCCGCGGCGAGAGGCTGGTTGGCGCCACTACGCCTCCTCCTCCTGATCCGCCGAGAGCGGCGTGCAACGTTTCTCCCGTCCTTCGAGGCGGGTGGAAGCGTTGCGAGGGTCCCTTCTCCGGCCGCCTGCGGGGCCGGAGTTGGGACAACAATGACGTGGGGCCCGATTGGGAGCAGGTTCATCTCGAGCCCTTGGCCAGTGGCCACGAACTCGAGAGTCCCGAACCGGAGTACCGCGCCAGCGGGAAGCGTGGTGGAGCTGGCTGCCATCCGAAACCTACGTCAACGCGCAAAAGGCCCCTACCTGGCGTGCCAACTGTCGGTGCTAGTTTTAGCGGGGCTAACACCGGCTAGTAAATATGTGTTTTGCGGTTGAGGCTACAGATGGTGTGCAAGGGGGAACACAGGGATTATACTGGTTCAGGCCAAGCAAGCCCTACGTCCAGTGGAGAGGAGAGTCGTGTTGCCTTGCACCTGGGTGCTCGTAGTAGGGGGTTACAAGCTAGGTGAGAGAGGAAAGTGTTCCCAGGTCTCTTGTGAGTGTCTAAGTGTTTACAAGTCGTTTGCTGTGGGTGTGTAGGTGTGGTGAGAACTTAGAACTTCTCCCCCCTAAAGCTGACCTCTGCTCTCCCTTTTATAGCCGCAAAGGAGAGGCCTGGGCAGCGCTTACAATGCTACGTATGTTACAGCGACGAGTTGCTGTTCCCCGTTTGACTATGGTCAGCTACCGTCTTTTCTCCGCGTCTCCGGGGTATGGGTCGTCGGATTATGCCATGTCGTCAGCTACGGTCTTTTCTTCGTGTCTCCAGGATATGGCCATCGTGGTTCGCATGATCTTGGTGAGTTCCAAGGCGGCAACAGTCGTCGGATTACGGCGTGCCGTAGGGTCACACCTATCGGCTATCCTTCCGCATGATGTGACAAGAGGGTGAGTCGCCTCGGGGCGTTGTCTCACGAGGCTCGGGACTCCTGAAGGCGTGATGGGATGGAGCAGGGGATATCTCCCCTGGTCATATTTCCGGCCTTTGAACAGCACTTCCCGTGGGTTAGGTGGGCCCGGGTGGAAGGCGTGTGCGTCCTTTCGAGTGGACAGTGCAGTAGGTGCCTTTCCCGTTCTTGCGTAGCCCGCCGTCAGGCGCTCGGACTGTCGCAGTCGGAGTTGATAGACCCCGGCGAAAAACGGGGAGGCGCACCGCAGACCATACTGTGGAGAGGACGGCCGTAGTGGGCCTATCAAATCCTATCCTGACAGATGGTACGGCCGTCAGGGGCGTGCAAAACACACTTGCGTCGAGAATCTTGTCTGACGGGACAGTGCCTGTAATGTGGTCAGGGAGGTCTCTTGTGGTCCAAGATTGCTCTGTGGACATCACCGGTGCCTTCGATGCCTTTGTGAGACTGAGCTCGAGGGGGATGGGGAAGCTCGGGCGAATCGGAGAATGAGCGCCGAGGGCGCCGCTCTCCCGAGCTCTCCTGGGGAGATTCGGGCGAATCGGAGATTTGGGCGCCGAGGGTGCCGCTCTCCCGAGCTCTCCTGGGCAGGCTCGGGCGAATCGGAGATTTGGGCGTCGAGGGTGCCGCTCTCCCGAGCTTTCCTGGGGCGGCTCGGTCGAATCGGAGAATTGGCGCCGAGGGTGCCGCTCGCCCGAGGGTTGGCTGTCATTGGTGCAATGACGTCGTGGGCCTCTATAGACGCGGCCTTCGTTGGCTTCGGGCGTGGCCTTCCTGGGCTCCCACTGGCTTCACTTGGGCCAGGCCATGTTGGGAATGAGCGTTTTTGCATCAAAGTTAGGTACCCCTAACTTTGGTACCCGACACTAGTAGTGAAGGTAGAAGTAGAAGTGGATGATGATGAGGAGCTAGTGTTATTAGGTGTGGTTGCAACAAGTATTTCATTAGTTGATTCATTCATTAGATCACAAGTTACACCCACATCACATGTTTTAGCAATATCTTCTACCTTGCTTAGCTCTAAGAATGATGAGTGAGCTTTCTCAAGCTTGTTGTGAGCTAGTTTGAGATCCTCATGGTCTTCCTTTAGACACTCATGAGAAGCACTTAGCTCATCAAAAGATTGTTCAAGAGTTTTTAATTTCTTGGATAATTCTTTGCACTTCTTAGACTTAGAGCTAATAAAATATTCGGCTTGCTCTAACATGTCCATGAGTTGTGCTACACTAGGCTCATCATCATCACTATCACTATCATTATCATCTTTTTCATCATCACTTGAGTCATCGTATTTTACCTTGGTGGTCTTAACCATGAAGCATGATGAATCAAATGATGAAGACTTCTTGTTGATAGCAATAGAAGCCATGGCCTTCTTCTTGGATGTCTTCCTCTCATCATCATCACTAGAGTCATCATCATCGGAGGAAGCATCACTATCCCATATCACCACATAGGATCCACCTTTCTTCTTAGAGAAGTTGAATTTCTTTTTCTCTTTCTTTTCAACCTTGTCCTTCTTGTCCTTCTTGCCTTTCTTCTTGTAATCATCTTCATCATCACTAGCATTAGGACAATCCGCTACAAGATGGTCCGTGCTCTTGCAATTGTAGCACTTTCTCACTACATTCTTGCCTTTGAAGTTATCTCTTCTCTTTCTAGTACCATAGCCCTTCTTCTTCATGAATCTTCCAAACTCGCGTACAAAGAGAGCTAGTGCCTCATCATCACTATCAAGGCTAGATGTATCATCATCACTAGATTGCACTTTCTTGCCCTTGCCTTTGTTCTTGGAAGAAGAGGTGGTGGATTTCAATGCCACGGTCTTCTTGCTCTTGTCAACCTCTTTCTTCACTTCTTCACTATCACTCTTCTCATTGTATTGATCCTCGGTCATCACATCACCAAGAACCTCATTTGGAGTGACACCCTTCAAGCCGCCTCGGAAGATGATAGTTCTTAAGGTCTTGAACCTCTTGGGCAAGCACATGAGAAACTTGTGAGAGAAGTCCTCGTCACTTGTTTTCTCACCCAAGGCCTTGAGATCATTGACAATCACTTGAAGCCTATAGAATATTTCCGAAATGCTCTCTCCATCATCCATCTTGAAGTTTGAGAGCTTATCCTTGAGCATGTACAACTTGACACTCTTTACCGTTGAAGTGCCCTCATAGGTTTGCTCTAATCTTGCCCATACTTCACTTGCTCTATCCAAATCTTTGATTTGCTCAAACACCTTTGAGTCAATACCATTGTAAATGGGGTTGAGAGCCACTGTGTTACATTGATTGTTCTCTTGCTCTCTAGGTGTGGGGCTTGTGGGATCAAGCAAAATGTATTCCTTCTCGGTGACCTCCCACACCTTCTCATTGATTGAGCCAATATACATCCTCATCTTTCTCTTCCAATAATCAAATGAGCTTGTGCCATCAAAGTGAGGTGGTTTGCCCCCAACATGATTGAACATGATGTGAGCCATTTCAATGCACCGAAGGATGTTAAGCCTTGACTAAACGGTAACCACGGCTCCGATACCACTTGAAAGGTCTTAGTATGGCTAGATGGGGGTGAATAGCCTAATAAAATTTCTACAAAGTACTTAGGCCAAGAGGTTAGAAACAAATATGACTAAATGTGCAATGCTAGAGCAACTACTAACCAAGGGAAGCCACCTACACAATTCTAGTTAGTCCTTAGTTCTAAGCCACACAAGCAAGCTAGGAAAAGCTAAATGACTACACAACTACTCAAGACAAGAGAACAAGCTACTTTGCATAAGGATAAGAAAGAGATGATTGTCGATTATACCTTTGCCTTGAGATGAAGTCAATCACTGGGATAAAGATCAAGTCACTCACTCGAAGGTGAGGAAAGCAATATGAACACAAAGATTTATCCCCGAGGTTCACGTGCTTCCCGGCACGCTACGTCCTCGTTGTGTCGACTTCAACCGGTGGTTCGGTGGCTAATCGATATCACACACCGAGCCTACACTAGGCGCCACAAGAACCAACCACGGAGGAAGTAACTCAATGACACGAGCAATTACTAGAGTTACCTTTGAGCTCTCCGCTCGGGGTAGGCACAAGACCCCTCACAATCACCGGTGTGAGCAAGCACAATCACCAAGCTTCTCCACACCTTCTTCTCCTCCAAGCCGTCTAGGGACACGGCAATGTCTCAAGAGAATAAGAACTAATCCGAGGCTTACTCTCAAGTGCTCTAGAATGCAAAACACCAGCAAGGATGCACTTGAGGTTCACTCAATCTCACTAAGGATGATCAAGATGATGAACTAGTGAGAGAGTGGGAGGCTAGAATGCAATAAAGTGTATGACAATGATCCAAGTGTGCAAGCCGGTCACCAAGTGACCAGGGAGGGAGTATAAATATCCCCAAGTGCAAATCTAGCCGTTACCCCACTCAAAACAGCCGTTAAGCATGTTTTGATGTCGTCGGACGCTACCGTCGGACTGATTCCGTCGGACTAACACTCTGCGTCCGACGCTCACGATGAAGCCACGTGTCAGCTAGATTCAACGTCGATCGTCCGATCACAACGGATATCTCATCGCGTGCTTTTTCAAACCGTCAGACAGGAGCTGTTGGACTAAACACTTGTTTCCGACGCTCTCTCTCAGTTCACTGTGCGCGTACCGTCGGAAGATCACTCGAGCACCGTCAGACTAAAGAAACGAATCGTCTGACACTTCCAGAGAGGTCCAGAAATGCTAAAAACCCGTCGGACTAACCTCGGTTGTCCGACGCTCTCACAACTTGCCACGCGTCAACACTAGTAACGCTGAACCGTCGGACTGGAAATAGCATTGGTCCGACGCTCGTTAAACAAACGTCCGACGCTTCCTAACAGCACAGTTCAAAGTGTAGGCGTCGGACACGAACAAATGGTCCGACGCTACGCCTCTACACCGTCCGCCGCTCCTTTTTCAGCATTTTTCAAGTCTATTTCTCACCCCTTACTTCTATGTGCTAACACTCAAGGTCTCCAACACTTGTGCACAGTGTGTTAGTATTTTGCAAATATTTTTTAAGGGTTTTCAAAGAGATTTTCTAGGTTGGTTAGATCAAAGCACATGAGATGCAACTTAGAGCACTTGAAGATAATTCAATAGCTTAGTTCTCCCCTTGATAGTCGGCTATCTATCCTAAATGTGATCACTCCCACTTGAAGTCTTGATCACTAAAAGAAAATCCCTGTTTGGATATAGCTTAGCCTCTAGTTTTTCTTCTTTAAGTCCTTTTCTTTCTCCTTGATCATTTCATCTTGATCTTCGCTTAAATTCATGTCATCTTCCTCCTTATCACTAATCTTCTATTTGCTATACACTTAGCACTTAGATTAGTAACTTGGTTTCATCAATTACCAAAACTAAACTAGGGTCTTTCAGCGGCCTGCTTGGCCTGGGCTGTGCGTGGGATAGTAGGAGAAAGGGGAGATGGAGAAGGTAAAATGCTTTTCTTTTTATGGACTTTCATTCAAGTTGAACTTGGGATGAATTGTGTTTTCAAGATGGGAGGGGTAGAGATTTGAGAGAGATAGGAAAATGATTATTATTGCAAGTTATGTGACTCGAGGATTCTCGGCGAAAATGAAAAAAAGGCTTAAGCTTAAGAAGGATTTGAGAGGGTAGTTGGTACAGGTTTGGAAATAAAGAAACAGAGTAACTTTCCTTTCATGAATTTAATAAGGAGATTCGGGAGTTTCGATCTATGGTCGAAAAGGATTCGATGAGGATTGCTACGGACTTGTGCTCTCTGACGCAAAAACCCTAGACCCGCTAAAGGACTTAGACAACTCTTACAATCAATTTCTATATGAATGCAACAGTCATCAGTGGGTTAGTCTTGGTTTCGATCTAGAACTACATGCTACATACTTATTCCAAGAAAAATGTTAAAAAGCTCGTATTTTTGGTTATTGAAAAACACAGGTTGTTATTGTTACATAAAATGGGGTGTTAAGAACCATCAACAGTTGCAGTCCTCCAGGGTATGGCTCGTTGGGACCCTATGATTGGGGCAGGGCTTCTTCAACATCTCGTCGAAGATGCCTGGACCTGGCGGGGGCCCTCGGGGCCCTTTGCCCTCGGCGGCTATGGCGAGGCCGTTGGAGCGCGGTTTGCCCTTCCCCTTCTTCTTTTTGGGATTGCGAGAAGAGGCAGCCTCGGCGGGCTCTTCCTCCTTCTGCTTCCCATTGCCCTTGGCGTCGGGGAAGATGGCTCCAACTATCTCCTTACTAGAGGCAAAGTTAGTGGCGATGTCCAGCAGTTCGCTGGTGGTGGTCGGAGCTTTCCAACCCAGCTGGTGGACCTGCTCCTTGCAGGTGGTGCCGGCAATGAACGCCCCGATGACATCAGCATCGGTGACATTGGGGAGCTCGGTGCACTGGCTTGAGAAACATCGAATGAAATCCTGCAGGGTCCGGTCTGGCTTCTATCGGCAGCTCCTGAGGTCCTATGGGTTCCTGGGGTGCATGTACGTGCCCTGAAAGTTACCCACAAAGACCCGGACCAGATCGGTCCAGTTGTAGATCTATCGAGAGGGAGGTGTTCTAGCTAGGCTCTTGCTGAGTCGGCTAGAAACAGAGGGAGATTGTGGATGATGAGCAGGTCATCATCCACGCCGCCCAGCTGGCAAGCTAGGCGGTAGTCGGCCAACCATACCCCAGGGTTTGTCTCCCCGAAGTACTTGACGATGTTGGCTGGCTGACGGAACTGAGCTAGGAAACGGGCTCGCCGGATGGCCTCGCTGTAGACACAAGGGCCCAGTGGCTCGGGTGAAGGCTCCGGGCCCTCCCGGCTGTCGTAGAACCCTCTGCGGCGAGGATGATAGCCACAATGGCAGCGGAGCAGGAGCGGTGCGCCGTCGGAGAAGAAAGGAGTTACGCTGTGCGCAAGTATCATCCCAGTCTCACGGGGATTGGGGAAAGAAGAAAACAAATTAAAGAAAAAAGAAAAGGGAAGAAGAAGAAGAAGAAGAAGGTAAATAAAAAAACAAAAAGGAACGAAAAGAAACAAGGAAATAAACAATCGAAGTACTCCTTCTCATTTGCCTAAGGGCGTATTTGGAGCGCTACACAGCTAGCCTAGGGGTGGCCATCAACCTGCCCCTAACAGCGTCTGATTTGTAGAAACGGACTAATAGGGACGGATGGCCAAGCCGCTCCTACAAACTCTTTTGTGCCACCCCTACAAACGCTTGCTGGCGTAGTGCGAGGTGCAAGGCCTCTGACGAGGGTCCCCTCCCCGTGTAGAAGTAGAACTTCTCCCCCTTCTCATACAAATCCAGTATCTTGTTCAAATCACTATAACACAAAAATTCGTCAGGATTGTGGGTGGCTCGGTACTGGTGGATGAAGAAGAGACCTCTGTGGAGGAAGCCGTGCGGGGTCGGGCGATGAGGCATGCGATGCGGTCCAAAAGTGCGTCATCGATGCGTTGCAACCGAACTAGTCCACGAGCTTGTCGTAGTCGATGCCTCCCTTCCCCGCTGCCACCTCTCACGGATTCACTACCTTCTCCTCTTTCCTCGCGGCGTCCACCCCTTGCCCCGCCGCAGCCATGGCCGCGCACAGATCTCTCTCTTGCTTCCTCTGCGGCGGCACGAGGGCATTAGCGGCAGGGAGAGCTAAGGCCCTGTTTGTTAGCGATTCTAGAGCAACTTCAGGAGCTGTTTTGGGCACCTCGATAGCAAACGGGCTCACACGAGCAAGCTCCACCAACGAATGAGATGCTAGATGGCGTGGAAGGCAGGAAGGGAGGGTTAGTTCTAAAAGGTCGAGAAATCAATTAATTTTGGTATGGCTATATATGGATTTTTATGTCCGTATGCACAAATATACAATACTATAAATGCATACCTTGACGATTGCAAACCATCAATGAGAATTTTTTAGCCATGCACAAAATTCAAATTTGTAATATTGACATTCCGAACATCATGCTCGCATTATGTTTTTATTTTAGCAATACAACACATTCATGCTTAAATCACTAGGACATTATTTGTTCTATTTGCAACGCATGGAAAGATTGGTAGAGTTGGTGAGCCTAGAAAGCTGCGCTCTCCGTAGTTGTATTAATTATTTCAGAAATTTTGTTTTTTGTATTAAATGTCATTAAATATCGGCATGTAATTTCATAGTATTATTATCTTATCACACGATCCGTTTGTTTCTGTAAGTATATAAATTTGGTTATCCCGTAGCAACATATAGACACACTACCTACTAGTCATCTGAAAAGCATGTAATAGTAACACTATCAAAGCAATTCTCCTGATTCCACCAAACTTTCTTTCCCTTTTCCTTGCGAGAAATGACATTGCAGATCAGCTCCTTCGTGATGGTGGGGCAGCTCAGTGCTAAATTCTCGAACTCTTTGGTTTCAATGGCTGCAGATAGAGCTGCGGAGGAGCCCAGGAACTCCAGGCACACGTTCTTAAGAACAGTACAGCGATGCTTCTCAGCTAGCGGCAAGCTAGTCGCCACGGAGCCCGTGTCCATATGGCCGCATAGCCAGTCTTCACACATCAGCTTTAGCCTCTGAATTCCGTATCTGTCTGCCGCGGCAAGAAGACGCTGAGCCATGCCAAACGCAACCTGCATGTCACCCATATCCGGCCACGTGTCCGTGTATATGAACGCAAGCATAGCCCTAAACACCGGTGCCTCCATGCCTTTTATCTTTATGACGGCATTTGTGGCCACGCCCTCCTTCGTCATCGTTGGGACGGAGGGGAGCTCCGCCTTGAACACCGGCGACCGTGCCCCGAGCACCAGACGGTGCGCGGCGAACGTCTCCCCGCCGACCAGGAACTCGACGTCGGCGCCCAGCTTGCTCGACAGGATATCGCCGAGATGGCGGTGCATGTCGGACGGTGGGACAAGCGCCGCCATGGGCGGCGCCTGCGCCTGCTTGACGATGTGCACGTCCACCCTGACGGCGAAGCAGTCGTCGTTTAGAAACCCTGATCGCTCCAGGTCTTGGCTCCTGATGAAGAATCCGTAGCCGAGCAACCCGAAATTGGAGAAGTCGACCGTACCGCCGGTGTTGAAGCTGTAGGATGGCACCGTCTTATGGTCGTGGTCGAGCAAGCTGAGGGTAGCCTCAGCCGCCACGACCTCGTCGACGACATCGACGAGGGCGAGGAAGAAAGACAGGAAATTGGTGTTGCCGAACTTGGCCTTATTTGGGATGAAGCGGATGACCCAGGTGTAGCCTCCTGCATAGAAGGGACATGATTTGATGCACTGGTTGTCTGTAAAGTTCTCAAAGATTCTCGAGTATCCGTCGATCTGGAGAACGTGGTAGGCTCTCACGGAGATGGTGGTGGACAGCAGCGGCTCGCCGGCACTGGACGCCATTGTAGCCGGCCGGCCGGTGAGACGTCTAAGGTGACGTCAACTGTATCGGGGAGGATTTTTATTTATTAATAAGATCAAAATAACACATCCATTTGGATTTCTGTATAGTTTTCTTTTATTACTATATTTTGCAGAAGTTTTTGATCATCTAGCGATACAATTAAGGAAGGATATTTTTTTCATATTCCTTAATTGTTTTCCTTTCTATTTCCTATGGTTACTGTTTGCAGCTTTTCGAGCTGGAACCTTCGACCGATCAGATCTTTTATTTTGCCAAAGGTTTTTGTTTTTCGGAAACCTTAACTTTCTTTACATATACTTATATTAAATAGCAAAATATACATAGATCTCTGGACTCTCGTTCTAAAAACTAACTTGTACTCTATCCTAAAACAAGTGACTTTTACTCTCTCCATCCGGGAAAGAAGGCCCGCTCTCGTTTTCGAGGAGTCAAATATTTTTAATTTTGATCAAATATTTATAAGAAAATATCAATATTTATTATAGATGATTAGTCTCATTAGATAAACTTTATCAATATTTATTATATATGATTAGTCTCATTAGATAAACTTTTAAATATATTTTTATAATAAATTCACTTAGATATAAATATTGTTAATATTTTTTTCATGTAAACCTATTCAAAAAAATTAAGCTCCATGAATACCATAAAGACACTTATTTTGATTATCCCAAGCTACAATTAATAGGAAAGTGAAGCCATCCAATAAGAGCACATCACAAGTACCGATGACGACTTAGAATCTCGGTTGTGCAATTAATTAGTTTTCCTACCTCCGTCTTTCTAGATATAAAGTTTCCTATAATATTAGGATAAATTTATATATAAGGTAAAGAAAATGATCCATTTAGTCCTCCCTTAACTATAGAGATCTTGTGTCTAATATTTTGAGTATGGTGGTAGATATGACATGTAACTATATATAGTTAGTGCTTTTTTTCTCGAATGCGCAAAAGCTTTGCGCATCCTTGTATTAAGAAGGAAAGTTTTTACAAAAGGTCATGGAGAGCTACAAGGCTTTGGGGGCTATAAGAAAATGACAACAGCGCGCGGCACCCCATCCAAAGAGCCTAGACCGATTACTCCCTAATTAGACAACCTAACTTCTTTGCACCGGCGAGTATCCATTGTTCGGCGAAGTTCTTGATCACATAAACCACTTGCTGGGCCGAAGAGGAGCATGAACGGAAACAACGTTGAAAGCTCCATGTTTGGTTTTGGCTAATTGATGACACATAATATCTAACCATGTACTTAAGCTTTGGATTACAAGTGTGGTTATAAGATCAAGTGGGAAGCTATGATGGCATCCAAGTCATTGGAGTAAGCCAATCAACATGAAGATCAAATGCGTCCACACTTGGTGCAATGGATGGAGTTCAAGGCAAAGGTGATTCTTATAGGGCTTTTTTCATTTTGGTGATCAAGACACTATAGAGAGTGTGATCACATTTAGGATAGATAGCCTACTATAAAGAGGGGTTAACATAGTTATCAAGTGCCATTAGATGTTTCAGATCGTGCATTGCATTTAGATCTAGTGGCTAACTCAAAACCTTTGCGAAACACTTTGAAAATGACTAACACACCCTAAGAAATGTTTTTTCATAACAAGTGTTAGCTCACACAAGCAAATGAACTTGACACGGGCTCAAAACCTTTGAAATCCGAGTGTCGGATGCTAAGTCTACATAGCGTCAGCCTATAGCTCAGCGTCCGACAGGTGACTGCCCAGTACACACGAGGTGAGCGTCGGACGAGCAGAAGGCGAGCGTCGGACCTTTGCTTCTTCGTCCGACGGTGGAACACAGCAGCAGAGCAACGACAACGTGACACGTGGCAAGCTCTGGAGCATCGGACACCAGGATTTGGTCCGACGGTGAGCGTCGGACAGCGTCCGAGCATTTCTGGACTTCTCTGGTCAGAATTGCATGCGTCGGACGCTGTTTTGGCTTAGTCTGACGGATCGCGTCTGACGATCACCAGACTTTCAGCCTTCGTCCGACGATCAACAATTCAAGGCGCCAACGTCCGATTTCAAACGGTAACATACACGTGGCAGCACGCGGTTCGCCGGTGGTGGAGTGTCGGACCGGACTCAATAGTCCAACGCCCTCGAGCGACCGTCCGACGGTGCGCAGAGTGTGAGTAACGGCTATGTGTGTTTGTGAAAGTTTATAAATAGCTCATGGCCGGTTCTTGCTCACTCTCTTGGCTCTCTAAGTTGTTGATACACCTTGTGAGCACCCTCTCAACACTCTTACTCACATATATTGCATAAATCTCATCCATTGTGAGCTAGGGTGTGATCCAAGTGTATTGCATTGATCCTTGCATCCTTTGGCACTTGTTGATCGTGTTTGCTGCGGAGTTCTCTCATTTCCCTTGGTGATTGCCGTCACCTAGACGGCTTGGAGCAGCGAAGGCGTTTGGCGGAGTTGGTGATTGTCTCCGGTCACTTCCGGTGATCTTGTGAGGGATTTGGTGCCTTCCCCGGCGGAGTGACAAAGGTAACCTTAGTGGCTTGCTCGTGTCATTGAGTTACCTTCCTTGTGGTAGGTTCTAGTGGCGCTCATTTGTTGAGCTTGACATTGGTTATCAATTAGCCACCGAACCACCGAGTAGTGGTTGACACAACGAGTACGTAGCATGCCGGCAAGCATGTGAACCTCGGGGATAAATCGGTGTTCATCTTGTGTTGATTTTTGAATTTCTTGTGACCATCAGCTTCGAGTGTATTGGTATATCTTTCGGTGATTGGCCATCTACTCTACTCGGCGGTATAACCACTCTACACTCTTCTTCTTTACATTTGTGCAATTACTTGTGTTGTGGTAGTTTGTGTAGTTTGCTTGTCCACCTAAGAGTAGTGTAACTTAACCTAGGCCAGCTTGTGTGTGAAGTTAGAGATTTAAGTAGAAAGGTTAGGAAGGCTTACACTTTTGGGTAGGCTAGCGCAAAACTCGTTTCGCCATTTGTGTTACTAATCTCTTTGATCAAGTGTTGTTTGTAGAATTTTAATTAGGCTATTCAACCCCCCCTCTCTAGCCTCTTTTGGACCTTTCAAGCGCGCGTTCCTCTCTTTCCAGATCTCCCAAGCCACTAAGGCGAATAAGGAGTCAGCACCTTGACGCTTGTTTCCCGTCCAGCGATGTCTCCAGAGTTCCCACCAATGAAGCAGGGAGCTGTCGCCAATGGGGGGTGTGTCACCTCCAAGCTCGACGAGGATCAACCACCAAACCTGCTTGAAGAAGGAGCACGAGGCGACGATATGGTCGATGGATTCCGGTTCCTAGTCACAGAGAAGGCAAAGATTGTGGGTGGTGAGTCCGTGCTTGGCTCGCCGATCTGATGTCCAGTGCCATTTCCTTAGAGCGAACCAAAGGAAGATCTTGACGCGAAGAGGTGCCTAGGTATCCCAGACGCGACCATAGCCGAGGACGGGGTGTGAGCCGTGGTGAAGCGCCAAGTAGGCTAACTTGGAGCTGTAGGCTCCGTCGGAATTCCAACGCCAAAGCAGCTTATCTTCGTCCTCCGAGAGCGTCACGTTCTGGACATGGTCCCAGATGGTCAGGTACTCCTGGATGGCTTGAGCTGAGAGCCCTCCCGGCGATTTGACGGACCCACGCTCTATCCTGCAAGGCCGCGGCCACTGTGGTGTTGTTGATGTCTCTGCTGCTCACCAGGCTGTACAGGGTAGGCGCCAGCGTGGTGATGGCCTTATAGTTAGTGCTTTGAGAGTTATTAATTCTTGATTCACCCAAGATGTACTTCATAATTCAAATGCTTCAATACCTGTATTGTAGGACTGATGGAGAACTAGCAAACATGCATGTGCATTACATTACAACAAATAAAAGGTGCCGTTTGTTGAGTGATCATTCTGATAACTGGAATCATCCAACGATCGTGTCAGTCGTTCATCTATCAAAACATTTTCCCTTTATAGTAATAATAATATTGAATGTGTCCATATACGTCATGACGAGACAAAACAGAACCTATATATTGTGTTGTCGTGGATCAAGGGGATGACGTTGTAGCTGATCGGTGCACTGTGACTATAGACAAAACGAAACGCCAAGGAAGTCGAAACATGCCCTCCTAAGGCCAGCACACTGGTGCTGCTCTGCCAGCGCCAGCACAGATGCCACGGAGCTCGCGTCGATGCGCCTGCGCAGCCTATCTTCGCACATGAGCGTGAGCCTCTGCAGGCCATACCTGTCCGCGGCGGAGCGAGCAGATGCTGAGCTACGATAGGCTCGTCATCGTCGTCGTCTTCCTCGATCTCCGGCCACGCATCCGTGTACACGAAAGCGAGCAAGCCACCGAACACCCGCGGCTCCATGTCGTCGACCCGTACGACGGCGCCCTCCTTCTTGGGGCCGAAGAGCTCCGCCCTGAAGACCGGCGACCGGGCGCCGAGGACCAACCGGTGCGCGGCGAACGTCTCCCCGCCGACTCGGAACTCGACGTCCGTTCCCGCGCGCCGCCGCCGCCGCCTCTCTGCTACTGCTGGACATCAGGAGATCGCCGACATGCCGGCGTAGGTCGGGCGGCGGCGGCACCGCGATGGACGGCGGCGCTTCCTTCTTGAGATGCACGAGCACCCTGATCGCGAAGCGGTCGTCCTTGAGAATCCCGCTGGACTCCTCCAGATCTCGCCGTTTGATGAACCACTCGTATCCCCAGCCCCGATGTTCCGAGAAGTTATTTGTTCCAGATTTGCGGTGCACAGGCTCTCTGCTGCGTTGGTCGAGCAGGCTGAACGTGACCTGGGCGAACACCGCCTCGCCGGCGACGACGTCGTCGTCGAGAAAGAGATAGAAAGCGATGAAGTCGCTGTTGTCTGGATAGTGAGAGATTCCCATGGGCCTGTAGATCACATGCCAGGTACGGCCTCCCGCGCGGAACGGATGTGAGACGACCCTGCTCCTGCTGGGTGTTCAAGCTTCTTGAGTAGCCGTCGATCGTGATCACTTGTAGGATCTCGCCAGGACAATGTTGCTGCCGGATTGCGTCGGTTTGCCGGAGCTAGTGGACGGCATCAACAATAATATACAAATATAATTTATATACAAATATAATATATATACAAATAATATACAACACATAAGTATCTATTTCGTATAGTCAATAATAATATACAAATAGAAAAATTGGTTCTATAGCATCGAAAGATCACGACATCCGAAAAATACCATCGAAAGTTTACCGTTACGTAAAATAGCACTGAAAGAATGAACCGTTACCTGAAAATACCATTATGTCATGTTTTAGGATAACGCTGTGAATTCCTTTCCACCTTCACCCACCTGAGACCTCCATGGCTCCGCCTACTTGAGAGAGAGAGAGAGAAATGCGGCTGTCATGTCCATGCTTTATGGCACAGTAATAGTAGCAGCATGTCCAATTGTCCATCTCCATCCTCCAGATACCTGATGTCTGAGACCTCCATGGCTCCACGTCTGCCATGTCCATACGGTGACCTGCTGCTGTTGAACGGCGATGCCACAAGCGGGCTGTTGCCTGGGACCTGGGCTGCGGCGTTGGACAGCAGCCTGCGGCCGACATTGTACTTGCCGCCGTTGACCATGCATGATATTATTGAACCAGCGGCTGCAGGTCCTATCTGCCAGCGCGCATTCACAGAAGAGGGTTAGAGCTACATGGTGACGACTGACGAGTTGCCGCACTTACATCCTTGCTGTCTTGCATGGAATTCCGACCTGCAGCTCTCCTTCCAGCCATGGGTGGAAGGCCACGCACGTACACGTACGGATGCCCCCAGCACGACGAGCTCGACGTACGGCTCCGACGAGACAAAGCAATACGTCATAGCCCAGTCATCCATTGGCCACCCACCTCTCTGCCAGCCATCTAGCACTGGGGCTTCTTTGAAGTTCAGCGAGTGGGGAGGCTTGGCTGGCACTTGAATTGAGCTCGGCTGTGAGATGTGGCGGCGAAGCAGTTTGCCAAGGGGATAGGTGAGAGGGTTGGAAGAGGCTGACGAGTGGGACCATCCTTTCCGAGTAAAGTGGAGTGAGCGTGAGGTAGACGCTGTTAATAAGAAGTTAACAAAATGCTAGATTCCGAAACAGATTGTTACTTTCAATGATATTTTACGTAACGGTAAATTTTCGATGGTATTTTCTAGATGCCGTGATCTTTCGATGCTATAGAACCAATTTTCCCTGTACAAATATAATTTATATACAACCATATTAAGTTAATTAATATATGCTCCCTCCGTCCCATAATTCGTGTCGTTCTAGCTCCAAGCCATTGTCCCACAATTCGTGTCATTTTAGCTCCAAAAGCTGATTTCAGTGCTTGCCGATTCGTCAAAAGCTGGTGTGGATTTATTTATGTGTTGAATAGTGGATATCGTGGCAGATTTTCATAAGCTAGCATTTGATAAGACTAGTGTACATTTAATGAGTAGGGGCTTGCAGGTATTGGTGCTCCCCTCCTTGGTACCTTCGCCAAATTCTATGACGACATGAATTATGGGATGGAGGGAGTATGTAGATTATGATTCTTAAAATTAATTCAAGTATTCAAACGGGGCTAGTGATGCTCTTATCGTTCAATCTTCCATAATTCATAAGGAATTATTTGAGTCTCACAAAGATTTACTCTGGCGTTTATTTTCTATTTGGATTTGAGTGGGGAGTAAAATACCAACTGGTTTTAACAACAGGAGGAATAATATATTATTACCGGAAGGAAAATTTGACGGCAACTATAGTTCATCGAAATGCCAGAAATATATGAGGGGAGGGCTAAGCTGAATTTGAAAGGGCGGGTGGGCTGTGTGGCTCGTTACCACCACACACTAGCCAGGCGTAGCCAAGGCCCAGCAGAAACAGCCCATGAAGCTCTGGGGCGTGGATTCAGTTGGGCTTTTAATTAATTCCTTTTTGCTGAAAGATCAGTGTGATCCGTTTCTGTTTCCGAGTGAGTGTTGGTGAAATTGGTAGCATCAAATAGTTGGACCAGGACACCAGGTGATAATTCGAGACCAGTGAGTCAGCACTCGAGGTTCTCTCTCTCACACACAACACAAGCCAAGGCAAGGCAAGGCAGGGGAAGTAGTATCAGAATCAGCGAACCTTTAAAAGTTTCCGGTGTCGCAAGCCATGCGTTACCTGCACACACGGTTTAGCACCCGACAAGTGACAGGCAGCCGCAAACAGCACTCTCATTCAAACGGTGCCAGAACCTCCGAAAATTCATCTGAGTTTTGTCAAGGAAAAGAAAGCAAACATCTATAGCATTATTGAACTATATTTCCTAGACATAATATATTTTTATGAGCTTGATTATTAAGAGTAATCAGGTTTGAATTAGATCAAAGTAAAAGGGAAAAAATCAATTGAAACAGAGGTTTTATTACTTGCTCTTGCTGTATTTGCCATAGCAGCGAGTAGAGCCAACAGATGAAAAGACGGAGGGAGGAGTTAGCCCGCCATATGGCTACACGCCTACACCATACAAAGCGCCAGCGGGATGGATAGACACGCGTCCGTCCGCATGCTCCAGTCTTTGATTCCCGTCGAGTGAGGGACCGCGCAGGTACGCCGCCATCAATCGTCATCATGGTCCCTCTCCTTCCCACCCTTTTCGTCCGTCCCTGTGGCCACCGCAACGTGCTGCGTGATGGAAAAGTTCCTCCAGACCGCAAAGATTATAGGATTATTAATTAAAGCCTCGTCCCTGAATAATGGTATTAGGGCGTAGAGTAGAGTAGACTAGGAGGATTACCTTTGCCCAACTACTAGACTATACTAGGAGTACATAGGACCGGTCCAGAAAGAATTGGTGTCCAGAGTGCTCCGGACATGTCATGATACGCGTTACTTGCTCCAGAAAAAAAAAAAGAAAAAAGAAGGAAAGCGATCAGAGCCGAGATGCGTAGGCTGCTGCCGACACTTCCGTGGAACGACAAATGCATTCCACGCCACACCGAGTCACCGATCGCCGCCGAGAGGCAACGGTTGGTTTTGACAGCCAGAGCTTTCGTAATCCCCTGGACCATCGGCTAGCAGACTGCAGACCCCATCCAATCCAGCCATCCTGCCTGTTGAGCCGGACGCGTGCGTTTGGCCTAGTCGCTCCTCCAAAAGTGGCAGTGTCAGCGCGCTTGCTCGCATCCGTACGTGTCACAGGGGCGAAGAACTTCCGCAATCTCATTCCTTACAACTCTGATTTGGTTGGTTCTGAGCACGGTGGCCTGGCCTTCAATGTGAATGCTGCTATGCCACAATTTGATTTCCCTAAATTTAATGGTAGTAACCCTGAGCTTTGGATTAGAGGCTGTGAAACCTTTTTCGATGTTTACTCTGTTCATGATCACCTCTGGCTTAAGTTTGCGACCATGAGCTTCTCTAAATCCACTGCCCTCTGGCTCCAAACCTTTCCTGACCTCGCTCAAGGCATGTCATGGAAGGATTTCACTAATGCTATTATCTGCAAATTTGATCGTGATGAATACAGTCACATTCAGCGTAGATTCTTCCATGCTCGTCAGCTTACTACAGTCGCTGATTACATTGAAACATTTGGTGACATTGTTCACCAGTTGTTGATTCACAACCCACAGATAGATCCCTCTATTGTTACCAACCTTTTTGTGGACGGTCCTAACGATGATATTCGTGCTGTTGTTTTAGTCCAGCGCCCTCAAGACTTCGATACTGCTAGTTCTATTGCACTTTTGCACGAGGAAGTCTCTACGGGAAGCAGCAAGCGAGATTTTCGCCGGTCTGATTCTCTTTTTGCCAAGAAATCAGCTCATGATCACGGCAAGGCTTCTCACAGTGCAGGCCCTACGAATCAGCGAAGCATTCTTGCCCCTAAAGAAGAGAAACGACCTTCTGACAGCTCGGCCAATCGAGACTCTGCTGACATATTGGCTGACCTCAAGGCTCATCGTCGAGCTAAGGGCCTTTGTTTCAAGTGCGGGGAGAAGTGGGGCCATGGTCATAAGTGTGCTAAGAACATTCCATTGAATGCTGTTGAGGAAATTTGGAAGGTACTAGAAATTTCTAGTAAACCTGCTGAGTCACACCTGGATGCCTCAGGCACTGATCAGTCTGACTCCGACGAGTTGATGATCATCTCTTCTCAAGCTGTTAAGGGCACTGACTCTGATGACACTATCAGACTTTGGGGTTACATTGGCACTTACCAAGCTTATATGCTATTGGATTCTGGCAGTACGACTTCCTTAATCAGTGAGCAGTTGGCCACTCATTTTTCAGCTCAGGTTCCCTTGCCACAGCCTATGCAAGTGAGGGTTGCTAATGACAACATTATTAACTGCACACATCAACTCAAGGACCAAGTATGGGGAGTTCAAGGCCACAATTTTTGTAACACATTCAAGATTCTTCCTCTGGGCAGTTATGATATTATTTTGGGCATGGATTGGCTACAACAACACAGCCCGATGCAAATTCATTGGCAGTAGAAATGGCTTCAATTTGTTCATCAGGAGCATCTTATCACTCTCAGGGGCATTGGTACTCATGCTGTACTGGGCTCACCTATTTCTTCAGCACAGTTAGCAGCTCTAGTCAAAGATGACTCTATCCTTTATCAGGTTCAGCTTACCACAACTGATGGTGATGTCCTGGAAAACTCTATATCATTTCCTCTAGCTCTTCAAGCTCTTATAGATGAATATGCAGACCCCACCGACCTGGAGATCATACCATTCCTCTGCTTCAAGGTGCCCAACCATTCAAATTGAGACCTTACCGCTACAATCCTACCCAGAAAACTGAAATTGAGAACCAGATTAAGGAACTCTTGAACCAAGGGTTAATTCAGCAGAGCACAAGCCCTTTTGCATCGCCAGCCCTACTTGTCAAGAAAAAGACAGGGGACTGGAGGCTTTGTGTAGATTTTAGGCGCTTGAATGCTTATACTGTTAAAAACAAGTTTCCATTGCCTGTTATTGATGAACTTCTGGATGAGCTGAGTGGGGCTACTGTTTTCACTTCCTTAGACTTGAGTTCTGGTTTTCATCAAATTAGATTGGCACCAGGAGAAGAATCTAAAACTACCTTCCAGACTCACCATGGTCACTATGAATACAAGGTTATGCCTTATGGGGTCACTGGTGGGCCAGCTACCTTTCAGTCTGTCATGAACTATGTCTTGGAGCCTTTTCTAAGAAAATTTGTTGTCGTCTTTATTGATGATATCCTTATATATAGCAGACACTAGGATGACCATCTTCACCATCTTCAGTGTGTTTTTGATGCCCTCAGAAAACATACATTTCAAGTCAAACTGAAGAAATGTGTGTTTGCTCAAAAGGAACTCAAATACTTGGGTCACATAATTAGTGCTGCAGGCGTAGCTACAGACCCCTCCAAAGTCGACATTGTTCAGAAATGGCCTCCTCCAACTAATGTCAAGGAATTGAGAGCATTCCTTGGGCTGGCAGGTTATTATAGGAAATTTGTGAGACATTTTGGCTTACTAAGCAAGCCCCTCACAAACTTACTGAAAAAGGGAATTATATTCATTTGGACTTCTCAAGTTCAAGAAGCCTTTGATGCTTTAAAGTCAGCTCTTATTACTGCTCCAGTTTTGACATTACCTGATTTTTCCAAACCCATTACTATTGAAACTGACGCCTCTGATAAGGGAGTTGGAGCAGTCCTACAACAAGAGGGTCATCCATTAGCTTTTGTCAGTAAGGCCTTAAACCCCAAGTCTCAATGGCTTTCTACTTATGACAAGGAATGTTTAGCTATCCTCATGGCTGTTGATCATTGGCGCCCTTACCTGCAACATGCTCCATTCATCTTGAAAACTGACCACAAAAGCCTCATTCATTGGATGCTCAACGGGTTTCCTCCCCTTGGCAGCATAAGGCGCTCACCAAGTTGATGGGTCTCAATTTCAAGATATGTTATCACCAAGGCTCTGCTAACAAGGTTGCTGATGCCTTGTCTCGTGCTAGTCATCAGGACCCTCATGATCTGGCTGCTATCTCAGTTGCTCAACCAATTTGGCTTACTACGCTGCAGGATGCCTACAGCACCGACTCTCAATTAGCTGACTTATTGCAGAAGCTCTCCATCTCTTCTCCGTTGGGCCATTTTTCTCTGTTTGGTGGTTTAATTAAGTACAAAAACATAGTTTGGCTTGATGAATTGTATGATTTACATCTGCGTGTTACAGCAGCTCTCCACTCTAGCCCTATTGGTGGCCATTCTGGTACAGAAGCTACATACAACAGAATCAAGAAATTATTTGCTTGGCCTCGAATGAAACAATTCATATCTGACTATATATCACAGTGTACTGTATGTCAACAAGCTAAACCAGAGAGAACATCTTATCCTGGTGTTAACACCAGATTTTGGGCTGGGAGCCGATACCGAAGAGAGAAAGCCGATACCGAAGGAAGATAGCCGATCTCGGAAGCAGGTTCCGTCCAGCAGAAGGAAGGAGAATAGCCGATTGTACGAAGAATCGGTTATCGGGCGAAGGTGACAGAAGGCGTGCAGCGTCGGTATTGGTGACGTCATCCAAAGTCCGCGCCGCCAGGATGCGATCACGATCGGAGTCCGCTATGAAAGGGAAGATGTGACTCCAAGTTACCTTAGATATATGATAGTTTGTTAGTTTCCTTATCTATTGATGAGTTGTAATTCGACTAGGAATCTATCTACGCTCAGGGTATAAATATAAGCCCTCAGCCATTGTAAAACACACAACAACATCAATACAACACAACTTTCGGCTCCGGCCAACAAACCCTAGAGTCAGTCGAGTCTGGCGAGTTACTTCATCCAGGCTGGGTGTCATCCGGTGGACGCAGGTTTGCTTGTAAGTATCGTCAACCCCCTGTTAAACTATGTCTTTTTAGCGTCATCCGGTGGACGTGGAAGCATGGCGGACCAGGGTCCTTGCTAAGCTCTGTTTCTTTGGCGTCATCCGGTGGACGTGGGAAGCACAGTGAGTCAAGGATGATTCACGCTGGTTTACCCGATCAATCTGTGTTAACCGTCATCCGGTGGACGAGATACAGATTAGGACGGTTTTCACGCGCGGATTAGTTATCGATTCGTGTTTGTTTGCTGGATTAATCTATTAGTTAATGTCATCCGGTGGACAGGCTATAGATTAAGACAGTTTGCATGCATGGATTAGTTATCGGCTCTAGTTAAATTTGACAGTTTAGCTAGATTCATTAAGTTACCGATGTTGCTTATGTTTATTGTTTATTATTTAAAGCAATCATCAATTTGCCCGTCTCGATCCATATGCGTCGGCTTATATCTAATAGATCTATATGTTCAACGAATTATGTTTGTCATTCGTTTTATATTGATAAGATAGAATGCTTTGCACCAGCCGGTTGTATTTTGGATCTAGATTAGATACGGGTCGCACTCAAGTAATAAAATAAACATTGTCTAGATTCAAGGGTTAACGGATCTAAGTTGCAACTTTATCATGACCGCCTCGATCCGCTCGATCTCCATTGTTGCAAGATTGTGATTTAGATCTATTAGCCGAAGAGTTAAAACATTGTTTGCTTTATAGACTTGTATGTTGCTCGTATACACTAAATCGGCTGAAATAGCCGATTTCTTCTTGTTTTACATTGAGACATCTTATGATCATGTCAGCTTGCTGTGACTACATCTTTATAGCATATTTCCGTCTAATGCAAGTATATGTCATTGAATTCATGTCTGAATCGGTTAACTTGAGTTATAATGCATGTTTCGCTACAATCGGTTCATAACATGACGGAATCGGTTTTCTAGTCGATCTCCCATTACATCGGCTCTTCGAGCCATACAATTGGAACTACCTGGACATACCAGTTAGTTCCGCCCTGTGATTACTGATTACGTTTTGTTTCCTTGTCAATTGCAGGTCAAATTGACTGGCACGCTTGGGTGTTACTGACACTCTCAGACCGGGTCCGAAGCTAGCTGGATCTGCGAGAGTTTTACTGCCTCAAGGGTCGTTTCCGGCTTCGCTGGTGTGTTGGGCTTAGGGAACCACTTTTTGCGCCAACGCACTTTTTGGCACGCCCGGTGGGACTTTTCATTGAAGACCATGGCAAAAGGAAAGGCTGCGGCGGATGGCCCCTCCAGGGATGACGGTGTCCTCAGGGTCAGGGTCGAAGACCTCAGTGAGGAGGACGCGGCAGTGCTGAACAAAATTGTTGAAGAATTCGCTGATGCCTGCCTGCTTTCATTCAGCAAGCAGCGTGATGGCTCTGTAGTAAAGAAGAATGCATTCCCGAGATGGATCATGGACGGCCATTCTGATAAATCTGAAGAGGAGTGCAAGGCCGACCTCAAGCAGATGCTGGAAGAAGCGACCTGGGAGGCCGCCTATTCAGCAGTCGGCCATCACCATAAATCCTTCCTGCAGACATTCTATAACATCATAAAGACTGTTCTCAAACGGCAGGATTGGGAGTCTCTGGGTCCGGTTTACTTCAACATACCCGCAGAGAATGCAGATCCAAAAGCAGCGGCAGGGACCTCCAATTCCTCACCGCAACAGCCGAGCCAGCCCAAAACGCCAGGGCAGGGTGCCACTGCGGCCGGTTCGGCTCAAAAAATAGCAGCTTCTCCAAGATTATACAAAGATCATACTCCGGAGGAGCTCGCCGCTTTCATGCAGGCCACTGGACAGTCGGTGAACTCGATGAACTCATCAGCAGTGAACCCGACAGCTGGAAATACGCCGGCGGCAGACATGGCCAACCCAACTCCTGGATACCATGAGGGGATCACATATCAAGACCTTCAGGCAGCGCCGCATCCGGGGTACGCCCAGACACCCAACAATCAGCTGCTGGAGCAGATGAGTGCCATGCTCCGTGATACGTTCGGTTTACAGCCGAAGACCGGGACTGGAGTCAAATACAGGCGCCCTTACCCCGAGTGGTACGACCGAGTGACATTGCCGCCCAGGTATCGCTTACCCGACTTCTCCAAGTTCAGTGGGCAGGACGACATCACCACCATGGAGCACATCAGCCGTTACCTGACCCAGCTCGGCGAAGCTTCGTATGAGGTAGTTCACAGGGTCCGGCTCTTTCCGCTATCATTGACAGGGTCGGCGTTTAGCTGGTTTGCATCTATGGAGCCTGGTTCGATTCAAGGCTGGGAAGATCTGGAGACTAAATTCCATAATTACTTCTTCTCCGGCACTGGGGAGAAAGACATCACAGATCTCACCAACATGCGCCAAAAGCCGAATGAACATGGATCGGCTTTCATCAAGCGGTTCAGGGAGACCAGGAACATGTGTTACTCTTTGAACCTGAACGACAAGCAGCTCGCCAAGATAGTGGTCAGTGGGTTGCTCCCACACGTCCAAGAGAAGCTTGTGGGCACCAACTTCAACAGCATCAGCGAGGTGATGCAGAGGGTGGCCGCATTAGAACAGCAGGCCCAAAGTTTCAAGAAAGAATCAAAATACAAACAGGCCTACGTCTGTGATTCCGACTCAGAGGATGGAGAGAATGAAGAAGTGGCTGCTGTTGAGCTTAAATGGGGAACAAAGCCCATGGCCGTACCGAAGGGTTGGAGCACGGAAGATCAATACGACTTTGACACGCGCAAGCTGGACAAACTCTTCGACCTATTAGTCAGTGCAGGCCACATCACCTTCCCAGCTGATTACGTCAAGCCATCTCCTGAAGATTTGCAGGGAAAACCGTTCTGCCAGTACCACGGCCTGACCTCACACTCCACAAACAATTGCCGCAATTTCAAAGCAGCAATCCAGAATGCTATTAGGCGCGGTTTGTTGAAATTTGAGGCTCCTCCCAAGGGGAAGATGAAGATCGACAAATTCCCATTCCCGAAAGGGCAGAACATGGTCCAGATCGCGAATCCTCTGACTAAAGTAAAGGTATTAACCTCCGAACGGGTCAGGAAGAACTCCTCAGTTGATACCGATGCACAAATCACAGCTGAGGAGCTGGCGCTGATCAAAGGAAGGAGGGAACAGAATCAGAGGCAGCCGGAGCAGGGAGAATCCAGTGGCATCAAGAGCAGGAGGCCCACACACCAGCACCTTCTGAACAAGTGGCGGCGACAGAAAGAGAAAGATCATCAGAGGCGGCTGCAGCGCGAAGAAGAGGAGTACCGCAGGTGGCTCCGCGAAGAAGAAGAGGCGCGCTATCATGAAGAAATGACCCGCCACCGGGGAGGTGAGGAGGATCATTGGCATTGCCCATTCTTCCGACATTGTTGGAATGAAGGCCTGAGACTGCCAACGCTGCGCAACTGCCCAGAATGCAGCGATCAGTACCGAGAGTACAGGCAGTCCCAGGTCAACCGCCGGTCTGTACATCAGAGGCTGGGGAGCCCCCACAGCCCGCGGGATCGGCGTGAAAAAAGGGACTCGCACGATCGGCTTGATGAAGCGGTAGTTGAACGCCGACAGCCGGTTTGGCAAGAGAATCAGTGGTGCCCAGGGGATCTAACTAGGAGCCAAAGGCGCCGGGTGCAGTGGCTCAGAAACAGAGAGCTCCAAGCTGAGGGACGTGCCAAACAGGTATGGCGCGAGAAGCCTCCACAAAATAATGGAAAGGCTGTAGCCGACGCACAGATGGTGTTCGTGCTGCCTGCAGAGTTCAGAGCCAAGAAATATGATACCGAGTCCGACTCAGACGATTCGGGATCAGAAGACGGAGTGGCCAAGTTAGTGCTCGCACGGCAAGCTACTTTTGATAAGTCAGCCAAGAATCGACATTTGAAGGCCCTCTATCTCAAAGGTTATGTCGACGGCATGCCCATGACAAAGATGTTGGTGGACGGTGGTGCCACTGTCAATCTCATGCCCTACACTACATTCCGCAAGTTAGGCAAGGGTCCCGATGATCTAATAGAAACTGATCTGATGCTCAAGGATTTCGGGGGCAATTCTTCCAACACTCGAGGGGCAATCAATGTCGAGCTAACAGTGGGGAAGAAGACACTGCTTACCACCTTTTTCGTGATCGACAGTAAAGGTGCCTACAGCTTGCTACTCCGACGCGACTGGATTCATGCCAACTGCTGCGTGCCATCGACCATGCATCAGTGCCTCATTCAGTGGCATGGCGATGAGGTCGAAGTGATCCCAGCCGACGACTCGGTCATCGTGGCGACGGCAGATGCCACATACTGGGAAGCTGGGGATCATGACTGTTTCTCTGGCAAGACTTGGGAAGGAGGCTCCATCAAGGTCAATGATGAGAGTCAACAGCCGATCAGGGCAATCGGCTCTGAGTCTTTTTATTAAATGGAGAATCCGATTGACGGCACAGAGGGTAAGTTGGGGCAAGGATTCACGTCGGCCGACAAGCTCGAAGAAGTGGATGTTGGACCCGGCGACAGACCAAGGCCGACGTTTATTGCCGCCAATTTAGACCCAGTGTTCAGGCAGGAGCTGGTTCAACTATTGAAAGAGTACAAAGATTGTTTCGCCTGGTGGAATGCTCTCCGGGTAATTCTTATATCCTTGAAGACTTGGAAGGGCAGAGACTCGCCAGAGCCATCAACGGGAAGCATCTGAGGAAATACTATCCTAGCATCCCAGTTGAGGGATAATAGCCGATTCATGTGAATCTGGCTCTAACAGCCGATGCCGTGCAAGCGGGTCGCCTTCAGGACAAAAATGGCCGACATCGTAGTAACAGGTCGCCCTTAGCAAAAAAAAATCTGGAAAAATACATATATGTATCCGAGCACATATGGAATTCAGATTGATGCTTTTGAAGGAAGTTTTATTTCTGATTGTGCTTACAGGAGCCCTATTACATCCTAATCATGCGTGGCTTTATCTATAATGTCCTGGGCGTCGGTGACAGCCACGACCTCGTCGGCATGAGGGAAGAAGTTCGCCAGTTGGGCGCTGGCCTCCTCCATGTTTTGGCCCTCCGGGAACCCAGGCTCGACGGTTTCCAGAGCAATGCCGGAGCGGAGTCGCGCGGCTGTGAGAGCCCCAGTGGCGCCGTGACGAACGCCGGCCATGGCCACCTTGGAGACGCGGTGATGAACATCCAGGAGCCGTTCCGCCTGCGTGTTGCCATGCGCATTAACGACATTGGCAGCGGCCTCGGCGGCCACACGTAATTCTTCAAGCTGCACAGCCAGGACTGCAAAAGAAAGAAGTGTCAGCATGAAGGTGATTGTTGGAATGTCACAATTCAAGTTGTTACCGGCCACTGCAGCGTCCGATTCGGCGAGTTGGGCTTGCACCCTGGCCATCTCGATTTCGGCGGCCGTAAGGGCAGCGGCTTGGGCTTCGGTGACGCCCTGCAGCTGGCCATTCTCCTTCGTAGCCTCTGAGTAGAGGTTATGGTACTCCACCATCTGGTGATGGAATCGGCGACCGTCGGTGGCGGTGTAGGACCCGTCAGAAGACCCCAATTCTGATCCAGTGCTCGGGGCCGGATTTTGAGGGGGTTCCTGAGGAGGCGCAGTTCTGAGAGGCCGAGTGTCCACGCCAATCGGTGCTCCCAGTGGGAAAGGAATCACGCGGGCCTGACTGAAGGTTGACAAAGAAGCAGATGTGTCAGAGTCGAAAGAAAACCAATGTCTTGGGCACAAACTGATTTACCTGCTGTAGATGGCTAACTGCCGGGGCGTCACCCAGCGACGACGGCCGTGATATGGGTCAGCAGCGGCATCCGAGCCAGGGGTGGCTCCAGCGGTTGCCGGGACGGCTTGAGACGGCCCGGCACCGGTTCCCGAACCTCCGACGCCGGCAGTGCCCGCATCGCTGCGCAGGACGGTAATGGTCAGGTTAGATCAGGTCGATCTATCAAGAAGTGAGCAGCAACCTTACCCTAACCAGGCTTGCAGGCGATGCCTCCGTTCGCCCACGGCTCGTAGGCTCCGGGTGAAGTTGTCACCTTCGGCGGAACTTGAGGCCGGCCGCTTGCCGTGGTTTCCGTCGCTAGCCATGGATTTGGGGGATTTTGTTTTCTCTGGTCTGAGGAGAGAAGGCCGGGAGAGCGAAGGCTTCGATGTTGCGGTTGCTTGTCCAGGCCGAGTGTGTATTTATAAAGATGAGGGTATTGAGACGGTTCCTCCTCGGAAGGCGAGACGGCACGGCGGATTTTAGGTTGCAGTTAATTCACGTTTCTTGAATCCGGAACAGTTGCCGAATCGGGGAGACGAAGCGCCGCCATCAATGGTCGCACGCCGATCGGTTTTTTGGGTCAGGCTGTTTTAGCCGATCCTATCGTGAGCACCCACAAGCCGATTCGTGATGGATCTGGCTGAGGGGGTTAGTTCCAAAGGAAAGCCGAACAAAGCCGATACTAAGAAGTACGCCCGAAAGCCGATTCGTATGCAGAACGGGTTAGGTTATGTGATTGATTCTAAGGTACAAAGCAGTTTGAAAACCGATTCACATACAGAAGTATATCAGGCTGAACAGAGTCAGTGTGAAACAAGAAAAGCCGGTATTAAGGTGTAAAATCGAAATATAGATCAGGCTAAGTTGTCACATTCAGGGTGAACAGCACATGCCAAGCAGTATACCCATTATATTACAAAGGTAATAAGGATCGAATCAGTTCTACTAATTCAGCACGGAGCGTGTGGCCAGCCTGCAGCAGTTGTTGATCTCGGTTTTCAGTGAACTATAGCAAGTTTAGGCATTGGCATGACTTTCTGTCTGCAACGATTAAGCTGCTGATTTCCTTCTTTTTCTGGGAGAGCTCGATCGTGCTGGTGGAGATGGTGATTTCGCGCTCACTGATAGCCGACTCAACTGCTTCCAATTCTTTTCTCAGCTGGTCTCGTCTTGTTTTCAATGTCTCCAATTCTGTTTCGGCCGTGCTGATGGAGGATTTGAGCAACCTGGCTCGATCGGTTAATCCGGTGGCCTCTTGTCTGTTGATCGATTTGTTGCTCCTTAGCTGTTCAAGCTCTGCCAGGTTCTTGTGAGCAGTGATGATCCTTGATGCTGTCACTTTAAGATCGTCAAGTCTTTGCAGGGACTTCAAGGCTGACAGATTGGGTTGCTGCTGGACGAGTTCCATTATTTGATCAATCAGATCGAAATTCTAGGCCAGAGCGACCAGATCACCCTCTAGATGGGGTAACAGTGCACTTAGCCGATTGTTGAAATCTGGCTCTGAAAGTCTCTCGGAGGAGGAGGCCAGTTCATCTTTATCACAGAACTCTTCTATGTCGAATGGAAAGTTGGGAGACAAGGGCTTCGGTGCCTACCGTATATGCATTCTCTCATCAAAAAAGCGTACAATATAGATTAATTGTTTTCTGGCAGAGATGGGATACCTGAATGAGGCCTGAAGGTTGTAGAATTGATGCTGATGCTGTTTGTTCAACTAAAGCGGTTGTATCTTTTGCGGCACACGGATCCTCGGTTGTCACTGCCTCAGGTAGTTGGGTTTCTGCAAATCAGAAGTAAGAACAGTATGGAAGTAAAGATAATTGCTAACAGCCGAATAGGGGTTACCTAGATTCCTCTCAGGGGGCAACTCCTCTTCTTCAAGGTTCGCCCAGATTTCTTCGGAAGGGCTGTTCGGCTGTATTTTTGAAAAGAAGATTTGGTCAATTAGGACATTTAAGAAGGAAGAGCCCAGTGAGTAGTACCTGAGTTTTTGCTCCTTCTTCCCGGATCCCTTCTTCTTGAGCAGTTGATTCCTCATGGCCGGTAGATTCTGGTGGTTCTTCGGCCTGTTTCTCTCCCAGGGTACCTTGAGTTGGTTGGGGGTTCACCTGGTAGAAAGCCAATTTAAGAGTCGGGGCGTACTGAAGTAAAGGAAAAATGCTACTAGGTACCTGAATTTTTCTTATCGATCGGCGTTTCTTGGGAGTTTGCTTTTGGAGCTGAGATGCAGCTGGTCGTTTTGAAGCAGAAGGGGAGGTCAGTACAGCAGGGCCTGCCATTAGTTGTCTCAGCGTTGGCGCTCGGGAGCCTAGTCTTACTGTTGGACAAGGTGGATAGTATTCCACTCGCTCTAGTGGATTGGATGATGGGTCCTGCGAGAAATATCTGTTAAGTAACATGTTTGAATAAAGCCGTTTTTATTGGAATCGGCTGAGAACACTTACTGCTCGGGGAGATTGGAAGTTTGGATCCAGAGCTCTGCATTTGTCATGGACGGTTTGGCAGAACAAGTGAGCATGCCATTGTTGCCACCAATCGTCAAAACTCTGATGAACGATGCAGATTTGATTCCACGGTTTCGGCGAGAATGTGGGCAGGTTTGCTCCGAGTTGAAAAATTCTGACAGCCTGAAGGTGCTCTGTAATGTTCTCCCTGGGCTTCAATGTATTCAAAAAAGGGAGCCGAGGGGGCAATTGGCCGAAACCTAGCTGTCTTGCTGCTATGTTTGGATGATAGAATTCATAAGAAGGATAGCTAGTTGCCTTGCCGCTTACGCTCCGAAGGTGTTTGAAGTCTGCTGGCAAGGCACAGGGTTTGATGATTGTGTTCAAGATACTGATAGCCTCGTCATCAGAACACCCATTGTTGAATTTGAAGATGGAGGGTGCTGGAAATTCATCTTCATCTTCATAAGGGAACCAGGTAGTAACATTTGGTCCCAAGCCCCTGTATAATGTTTTCAGCATATTGCCCTTTGAGGTTGAGATGGTTATGGCAGAGGCAGCTTCACCAAAACTTTGACAGCCTCTGGTTTTTGGGTCTTCCTCCTCTGAATACTCGGTGGATGGAAAGTTGAGGCCTTGGAGTTGCGTCCTTACCAGCTTATGCAGGTACAGGTTGAGCCATAGCTGTACTAGCCACCAAGGGCCTGTTATGCATTGCACTTCTTCACCTATGATCAAGGAACTGAATACCCAGCTCATAAGCCTGTATGCTGCACCCAACAAGAGTTTGCCCAGGGGGATGGAGTGCCCTTGAGCCAGTTTCTCTGCTAAGACCCGATAAGGATATGCTGGTCCGGCAGTGGTGCCACAGAACACGAACCTTTCAAGCCACATGGTCAAGAATGCGACATGTTCTTTCTCGCTGACAGAAGAAGAGTTTTTCTGATGGTGTTGAATATAGCCACTCCATCCTTTGTATGTGTCCAGCTTCGGAAAATACGGGTCCTTCTTACCACTGGAGCAAAGATCCCAGAAATCATATGAGCCAGTAATCTGAAGCCCGGTGAGCATATGGATGTCGCCCAGGGTAATGGTTTTTGGACCGTCTCCGAACACGAAAGCATTCAGGGAGTTGGACCAAAAATGACTAGCAGCGATCAGGAGCGGCTCATTCTTTGTCATCTCTGATAATGATAGGTCAAGACATTGGCTCCGATGGTGCATCTCCCAGTCAGTGCGCTTCTTCGCCGCGACGCGACGGAACCAGTTCCTCCACCCAGCAGGTGCGCTTGGCTAGTTTCTGAAAGATTTGGCCCAAGAGGAGGCGCCCATCATGGAGCTTCGGAATGGGAACTGGTTGGTTTCTTGAATGATGAAGTCTTTAGGGATCGGATCGCCTATCGGGCCCAGATAGTAGGTATTGGAGATGTCCTTCAGTGGAATCAAAATATCATTCCTCAGCACCTGGATTTGAAACTCGTACTCAGTGAGATTGAAAAGGGATTCATGAATCAGGGGGGCAGATCGATGAAATTGATACCACATGGACCTCAGAAGGAGTCGCCATTAGCTCGGGGGTGATTTGACGGCGACGAGTCGAAGCTGACGGCGGCGGATTGAAGCCCGTGACAGAAGTTGCGACGGTTTAGGATTTCGTTTTGGTGCGAAAGATTGAAGTGCCAAGAGGGAAGCTGCGATTTGGCTATTTGAAGGCTCAAGCGCTAATTTTGGAATAAACCAGTTTATTCCAAAATTGGGGGGCATGTGTTAACACCAGATTTTGGGCTGGGAGCCGATAGCCGATATCAAAGAGAGATAGCCGATACCGAAGGAAGATAGCCGATCTCGGAAGCAGGTTCCGTCCAGCAAAAGAAAGGAGAATAGCCGATTGCACGGAGAATCGGTTATCGGGCGAAGGTGACAGAAGGCGTGCAGCGTCGGTATTGGTGACGTCATCCAAAGTCCGCGCTGCCAGGATGCGATCACGATCGGAGTCCACTATGAAAGGGAAGATGTGACTCCAAGTTACCTTAGATATAGGATAGTTTGTTAGTTTCCTTATCTATTGATGAGTTGTAATTCGACTAGGACTCTATCTACGCTCAGGGTATAAATATAAGCACTCAGCCATTGTAAAACACACAACAACATCAATACAACACAACTTTCGGCTCCGGCCAACAAACTCTAGAGTCAGTCGAGTCCGGCGAGTTACTTCATCCAGGCTGGGTGTCATCCGGTGGACGCAGGTTTGCTTGTAAGTATCGTCAACCCCCTGTTAAACTATATCTTTTTAGCGTCATCCGGTGGACGTGGAAGCATGGCGGACCAGGGTCCTTGCTAAGCTCTGTTTCTTTGGCATCATCCGGTGGACGTGGGAAGCACAGTGAGTCAAGGATGATTCACGCTGGTTTACCCGATCAATCTGTGTTAACCGTCATCCGGTGGACGAGATACAGATTAGGACGGTTTTCACGCGCGGATTAGTTATCGATTCGTGTTTGTTTGCTGGATTAATCTATTAGTTAATGTCATCCGGTGGACAGGCTATAGACTAAGACAGTTTGCATGCATGGATTAGTTATCGGCTCTAGTTAAATTTGGCAGTTTAGTTAGATTCATTAAGTTACCGATGTTGCTTATGTTTATTGTTTATTATTTAAAGCAATCATCAATTTGCCCGTCTCGATCCATATGCGTCGGCTTATATCTAATAGATCTATATGTTCGACGAATTATGTTTGTCATTCGTTTTATATTGATAAGATAGAATGCTTTGCACCAGCCGATTGTATTTTGGATCTAGATTAGATACGGGTCGCACTCAAGTAATAAAATAAACATTGTCTAGATTCAAGGGTTAACGGATCTAAGTTGCAACTTCATCATGACTGCCTCGATCCGCTCGATCTCCACTGTTGCAAGATTGTGATTTAGATCTATTAGCCGGAGAGTTGAAACATTGTTTGCTTTATAGGCTTGTATATTGCTCGTATACACTAAATCGGCTGAAATAGCCGATTTCTTCTTGTTTTACATTGAGACATCTTATGATCATGTCAGCTTGCTGTGACTACATCTTTATAGCATATTTCCGTCTAATGCAAGTATATATCATTGAATTCATGTCTGAATCGGTTAACTTGAATTATAATGCATGTTTCGCTACAATCGGTTCATAACATAACGAAATCGGTTTTCTAGTCGATCTCCCATTACATCGGCTCTTCGAGCCATACAATTGGAACTACCTGGACATACCAGTTAGTTCCGCCCTATGATTACTGATTACGTTTTGTTTCCTTGTCAATTGCAGGTCAAATTGACTGGCACGCTTGGGTGTTACTGACACTCTCAGACCGGGTCCGAAGCTAGCTGGATCTGCGAGAGCTTTACTGCCTCAAGGGTCGTTTCCGGCTTCGCTGGTGTGTTGGGCTTAGGGAACCACTTTTTGCGCCAACACCTGGTCTTTTGTCTCCTTTGCCAGTACCACAAGCTGCTTGGCAGGTAATTTCGCTGGATTTCATAGAAGGCCTCCCTAAGTCTCAACACTTTGACAGCATTTTGGTTGTGGTCGACAAGTTCTCTAGGTATGCTCATTTTATACCCTTGTCACACCCCTTTACTACTATGCAAGTTGCACTTCAATTCATGGACTCTGTCTTTAAACTGCATGGCCTTCCTCAAGCTATCATCTCCGACAGAGATCGTGTCTTTACTAGTACCTTGTGGCAAACCTTGTTCAAGCTGACCGGTACTGAACTGAGAATGAGTTCAGCCTACCATCCACAAACAGACGGTCAAACCGAGCGAGTGAATCAGTGTTTGGAAACGTACCTCAGATGTTTTGTTCATGCTTGCCCTCATAAATGGTCCAAATGGTTGTCCCTTGCGGAATTTTGGTACAATACATCCTTCCATTCTAGCTTGAACAAGACATCATTCTTTGTCCTCTATGGCCAGGAGCCACGACAACTGGGCATTGACATTGAGAACTGTAAAGTTACTGATCTAGATGATTGGCTTCGAGACAGACAGCTTATGCAACAGTTTCTCCAGCAACACTTGACAAGGGCTCAAAAGAAGATGAAACTTCAAGCTGATGAGAAACGCATTGACAGATCATTCTCAGTAGGCGATCTTGTCCATCTGAAACTCCAACCTTATGTCCAGTCTTCGATCGCTACAAGATCTTCCAACAAACTTTGCTTTCGATACTTTCGGCCTTTTCTAGTCATCGGCAAAGTTGGCTCTATTGCTTATACCTTGCAACTCCCTGATAATGCCAAGATTCATCCCACCTTCCATGTCTCTCAGCTGAAGAAGGTCGTTCTAGCTCATACTCGGGTATGCTCTACATTACCCTCGTCTTTTGACAGTCTCCAGGTTCCGCAGGAGATCTTGGGACGTCGAGTTCATGTCCACAACGACAAGGCGCAACATCAAGTCCTTGTTCGCTGGTCGCACACTCCGGCTGACCTGGCAACTTGGGAGGACTAACAAGCTCTTCGTCAGGAGTTTCCCCGTGCTCCGGCTTGGGGTCAAGCCGTCTCTCAAGGAGGGAAGAGTGTCACGAGAGCCACCTCGCCACGCCTCGAACCTGATGAAGCGACTATGTCCGACTCTTCTGGTGACGCACTTGGTCGAGCCAAGAGAAAGCCCAAGCCGAGCTCCCGTTAAGTGGGCCCTGCGTGGCAGTGAAGGAGGGCTGAGCCCTGTGTAACAATAAGAGTACTGGAGAGGAGAGGGTAAGGACTTGACTTGTATTCGGCTTATCTCGAAACCGTGCGGCAGTGCCGACGGCGACGGCGGCGGATCGCCTGCGGCTGGTCCGCACGAATTCAAGTTCCACCTATGGAAATACTACAGAAATTCCTGAGCGATACCTAGTTGGTAACATCGACGTTGCCTTGCCTCCCAATCAGTGGCTTCCCTCCTCTGTCCGTCCTCGCAAACCCCGGCCCCTCCGCTCTTCAGGCTTGCTTTGCTTCATGTTCGGCAGGGCAGTTGCCGCCCACTGACGAGAAAAAAAGATGGGGCGATGGATGCCTTTCTATCTGTTCATTCATGGATGCTGCTGGTCCACATGGGATAATATGTATTTGTTCTAGTATAATACTGGTTTATAGAAATGAAAAATAGGTAGGGAGCTTTTCAGCCCGCCTACAAATGACAAGATAGAATAGATTCGCAGCGGATAGGATTGTATCTGTTGATTGAGAGTGAAATTAACGCTGCTGTAAACACAGCCTTAGTATCTGTCCTACTCATACATGTGCAGTAATACTCGTAGGCTTGATTAGAAAGCAAGTAAAAGACCGGGGTAAGGCTGTCCGCACTCTTCGTCCTCTAAATCCATCCTCAAAAAAGAATATTCTGTCCTGATCATCGAGATTCTCTCCTCTATACTTCTTTCTCTCGCACTCATCCATTCTCTATACCATTTTCTATCCTCAAAAGGAACAGGTAACGCTCGTTTTCTCGCACGTCACCGCCGCGCGCGACTCGGTTTCGGCCTCCGTGAGGCTGACGTCAAGGGCCTCAAAACGTTGGCCGCTGGGTGAGGAGCTGAGGACCCAGGAGACGTTGCCGTGGACGCAAGAGGCCTCATGCCGCCCGCCGCCCTCCAACGCAAGAGGAGATGATGACGCGCGAAAGGGAACAATACTTGGGTTCCTTTCTTTCTTTCTCCAAACTGAAAGGAGCTGCCCTTGCTGGACCCATTTCTTTATCCAACACCATCCCTGTCTCGGCTCCGCTCGTTTCTTCATCGTCATCTTGTAATGTTTGATTCGCGGACTGATGTTGTTGTTATTAATCAGGAGAAGGAAGGAAGGAAGCGATGACACGGCAACCGGGATGCGTTCGCGATTGATGATAGATACAGTATAGGAGTATATATATGTAGATAGATATTAGTATATTGCATCCATATGGACCGGCCGGAGAATCTGGCATGCGTCAGTCGGATTGATCAGGCAGCGAGAAGTGCTCCTACCAGTATGATTAATTAGTTGGCGGTTTTTCTGGTTGGGGATGTCCACGGGGCCGGAGCAGGGGTTAGTTAGCCGTCGCCGTCGCGGCCCTGGAGAATGGAGAGGCTTGTGCGTGCGCGCGACACAGCCGCGGCCGTGGGCACCGAGGGCCGAGTGGAGGCCGGGTTTGGATACGTCGCTCTGCCCGACACGGCCGGGCAGCGATGTGGTCGGCAATGATGCGCGCGTGCGGACTCCGGCTCATCACGCCACTGCTTCCTTGCCTGCTGTGTCCTCTGTCCTCTTTATCTAGCCGGGAGCTGTCCGCTGTCCTTGGAGAGGGATGGGCATGGCCAATCGGCCATATATGGCCCCCCTCTCCCTCCCTCTCTCTCTCTCTCTCTCTCTCTCTCTCTGTGTGTGTCCCTCCGTGAATCACATTCATGGCGACATGGCACGAAGGACAACAGCATGCAGCCGAGCGAGGGCATGGAGACGGCAAGTCGTACGTACGAGCCAGAGTACTGTACGTGTTTTACCAGTTTCGTCTTTTGGTGCTACGTATTACTACACTGGTACTCCTTGGTGGCAGGCGCCACGCCGCCACCACAAAGCAACCACACACTACTGATTTTATGGTTCTCGTGGTTTGGGTTGACCATTTCTTCGCCGGACGTAAACTGTTCGTTGGGTCACGCGCGCGCGCGGCGCCGGACCCGGACGAGGGGTGCCTGCATGCGTTTGGTTTACCAACGACAATAGCGTGCGGCCTCCGGGATTAGTTGTATCCGGCGACGTTTTCTGGATTGAACCCCCACATCTGGCCTCTGTTTAATTTGTACATGGATGGTTGCCTCTGTGTGCCCATTTCTGCCCGGCGGGCGGCGGCCGAGGTGCATGTCGGTTTCACTCCCTTTCCCTTTCATCATCGCTCCACACTTCGCCTAGCTTTTATATCCGCTTCAGCCATCGATGGCTACGCTTACCAAATCAACTGTGCGAGCAAAGGTTGCAGATCAACCTTTCAGGCGCACTCCGATCAACACAACTCCGCAAGCAAGTGGAAGCAAATAGCACTTCGAACCTTTTGGGATTGGATACAGCAGTGAAGTAATACGCCACGCTGACTTTATAGAGTTACAGAAAACGACGTATGCTTTTCTTTTCTTTTCTTTGCCAATATACAATCATCATTTGATGGTCACAGACTCACAGTACCATTGTACGAGTGGGCAATTCCCCTGAAAATTGTGTACTAATCATTCTCGGTTAAATTGAAAGTTGAAACCACGGCAAGACACCTACTAGTTGTTTATACACTGAACAGGCAGGACACGGTTTTTTTACTCCTAGAGGCACATGCTCCCATTGCATGTGTCCTTGGATCTGCATGCAGATCCGTTCATGCATGTGGATCTACATGCAGATCCAAGGACACATGTAAGGCTGGATAACGAGCTGGCTCGGCTCGGCTCGGCTCGTTAAGGCTTGTTAAGATAACGAGCCTGCTTAGTAGGCTCGTTATCTTAACGAGTTAGAAAGCTAGCTCGGTTCGGCTCGTTAAAAACTCGAGCTGGCTCATTAGACTCGCGAGCCAGATACAGAAAATAATATTTGCATTTATCTAAAGTTTGAGAAGAGTAATGATACAAAATTAATACATCCAATCGTCTTAAGTCAAACAAAAATTAATTTGTACTAACATGTATATATACAAGTATAATAATATATTATAGTATTAAATCATATATCCATGGTCTACACTTTGTATCATACATAATGTGGTCCATAAGTATCTATACATTCATAAAAAATAAAATAGTAAAATAGTGAAAATCATAAAATAGTAAAATCGGTCATCAACCAATTATAAAATAAGACATGAAGTAGTATAATACTAATATATATTCTATTTTTTTCTTTTAGGCATGGGTCGTTTGGCTCGCGAGCGGCTCGCGAGTTGGCTCGAATTGGCTCGTTATAGCTAACGAGCTAAAATCCTGGCTCGGCTCGGCTCGGCTCGGCTCGTTATCCTAACGAGCCGAGTCGAGCCGAGCTGAGCCAGCTACGAACCGAGCGAGCTTCGAGTTTTTCGTCAAGCCTTAGGCACATGCAGTGGGAACATATGCTTCTAGGAGCATATTTAACTTTGCCCAGGTGATGCACGTATTGGCCCCCTAGGGCGCAGCCCTGTACAGTACCCACAACTGTCCGTGCTCCCGGCGCGCGAGCAGACAGACGCACACGACACACGCATGCTGTCCACGGCAAGCCGATGATATCCACACGTGCAGCATGAGGTGGGGTCAGACCGTCAGAGGGTCATGAGGGCAACTCCGTAATTCCGCCAAGGCAAGTGGGCGTAGCAGTGCTCCTCCCCGTGTGGTGTGGTGCGGTGCGGTCCCTTCCACTGCCACGTTTCCTTCCGGACAATCGGAAGGCATACTACCGCGCGTACACGCGTCATCGCGGACTCGCGGCGGCGCAGCCCAGACGCACGCCACCGGCGACTGGCGAGACGTGCAAGGCTGCCATGTGGGGACGGCGCGACGCTGGTCCCCATCTGTCAGCGGCAGCGCGGGGAAACCAGAGCCCGGCCCGGGGGAGCGGCGAATTTTATAACCTTACCTGCTCCCGCCGCCACGCGGGGAAAAAGGTAACGGAGAAGGCGGGAAGTGACGTGTCCGAGTTGGATAGCCGCACATGGACATGGATGGGGTCAGAGGCGAACTGGCGACTCGCGCGAGACAAGCCTCATCACGCCAAGATTCTGGGCGAGATTCATCGGCCACCGGGACACGGTCTTCCTTTCCTTCGGTTGCTCACCGGGACGCCGTCGTCTTTGGTTTGATGGGATTTAGATTCTTGAATCTAAATTTTGAGGAAAAACAAGTGGGGTGTTTGGATTCTTTAGTTTTTTAAAGTTTTTAATTTATTTATTGGTCTGGTCACAAAACCTGACAAAAGCTAGGTATATATAGCTTCCTACTCCCTTCGTCCCATAAAGATTGTCGTTTTACACTTTTCAGAAACTGTGTTTGACCGTCCGTCTTATTCAAAAATTTTATACAAAATATAAAATCAATTAATAATTATTAAAGTATCTCTAATAATAAATCAAATTATAATAAAATAAATGATATTGATAAAAAAATTCAAATAAGATGAATGGTCAAACATGATGTCTAAAAAGTCTAAAACGACAATCTTTATAGGATGGAGGGAGCAGTTTTTAAGAATATATGACAAAAATTGACACAAGAAACGGAGGTTATTTGAATCTCACCCAGCTTTTAAAAGTCATATTCTTATTAAAAACCGACAAAAACCGAGTGGATCCAAACAAAGCAAGCACAACGATTTGCTTATAGCCAAGTTAATCAATATTTTTTTTATGTGAAAGATATAAATAAAAAGAAAAGAGTTTGATTCTCATGTAAGCATAATGCTGACACTGAAACAAGCTGAAGCAGAAACATCTATGGATCTACGTAAGAGTGTATACGAGAATAATAAATAGGAAAGAGAATGTAGTACACAGATAAATAGACGATAATTACATAGCTCTTCGCTATATTTTGATTTATAGCTAAGCTCTTCGCCCTAATGTTAACCATTTACTCATATAATAAAGAAAAAGATTTTTTTATACAAGCAATATCACACGTTGCTTGCATAGATGAGAAGGGTAGCAACTTTAAGCAAGTACTAAGATTGTTAGGAGAGCATACATCGCCAAAGCACACAAGTCTTCCGGTAACAGAAAAATAGGTATACCAGCTGGCTGGACCGAGAAGAATGTAATGCCAGAAAAAAGTTAAAGCTGTGTTTAGATTTCAGTTATAATTGCAATTTTTTACAGTAACATCTTTGTTTATATTTGACAACTTTTATCCAATCATGGTCCAAGTAGGCTTAGAAGATTCGTCTCCTGATGTACATGCAAAAAGTACAAACATGCAAACGTTTCGTATACATTTAATGCTCTATGTATGTGTCGCAATATTAATGTGACTAGTTGTAATTGTAATTTGCAGTGGATCTAAACTGGGCCTTAGGCAATCTATGCATCTAGCAGGAGTACAGATTTGTCAAATTTTCTGTGGACCAAAGTTGGAGCTCTTCTATCTATCACTAATAATTCATATACATGCACTCTATTTCCGTCTTGTGCATGTGCACGTCGCGATACGATTTCTGTAGCTATTAATTAATTGTCTGACCACAAATATTTGTGTTACCATCCACTCGCTACTCGATCCCTTTCGAACTGCAATTCACTTTGACCTTTTCTTATAAAGATATAAAAAATAAACGATTTATAATTTGGAGCATACTCCCTCCGTTTCAAAATAAGTATCGTTTTTGACTTTTTAAAATCGATGTTTGACCATTTATCTTATTAAAAAAATTTACAAAAATATAAAAATAAACAAATCAAAATTAAAGTACTACTAATAATGAATCATTTCATAATAAAATAATTAATTTTTTTTACAAAAGTTTTGAATAAGACGAATGATCAAAAAGAGATAGTCAAAAGACACTTATTATTTTGGGAGGAGTAGAGATTACGACCATACTCAAGCTGCAAAAGCAGTGTGTATCGTACATATCATGTGGAGAGGAGGTCAACAAACAGTGGTCAAGACGGATCTAGAAACGCTATCTAAGACGGGAAAGGATTGCTTGAACTAGCTCTAGATGGAGCTATACTGGGCTAAACTTTAGAGATTTCTATGGGCTGCAAGATTCTTTGGCTCTTTAAAATTCTTGAAACGATTTACAATTTAGAATGGAGGGAGTAATATTTAGATAAAAATTTTAAATAAGACGAATGATTAAACTTGAAGCTCAAAAAACAACAGAGTAAATTATTTTAAGACGGAGGGAGTATTCCGAAACAAAAGCCCCGAGACACACTGATTCGGACTTGGAAAGGCACGGGAGGGGCAGTTTGGTCAAACCCGCTGGCCGAGACGAAAGAAAGTCCCCGCCCGCTGGGGACAACTGCCGAACCGTCTCGAAGGCACTAACGCCGTGACGACACTCAAAGTACCAAAACACCCTCGTCCGTCTCCGACCCGGTTCGGCCGTCCGATCGCCTTCAGGATTCCCAAACCGCTTCCCACAGGAGCACGCCCCCTATATCAAATGGAGCGGCGCGCGATCACATCCATTAACGGAACAAACTACTCGCGAGAGCCGAGAGGCAACGGGAAGGAGGAGGGAGAAGAAGAGGAAGAGTAAAGTAGCGCGCCGCAGAGAAGCGGGGTCCCAGCGGAGGAAAGGCAAGGGCGGCGACGGAAGCCGCGGTTGCTTGCGGGAACCCGCTGTTTCTTTCCTCCGGCGAGTTGGGATTGATCGGCGGGCGGGTTTTGATGATGGGGGCGCGGGAGCCGGTGGCCATGGAGATACCAGCGGAGGAAGGACCGGCGGCGGCGAGGGCGCCGCCGCGGCGGATTAGGAGGAGGCTGGTGGAGGGCGCGCGCGGCGGTGGGGCGCCGGCGAGCGTGGAGGAGATCGAGGCCAGGCTCAGGGAGGCCGAGCTCCGGAGGCAGGTACGGGTCCCTTTCGTGCTCTTCTTTCTTTTTTCCTTCCTTCTTTCCCCCGCGTGCTAGTTTGGTTTGCGTTGCTTCTCGCTCGTAGTTGGGGTTGGGTTGCGTGGCTGCGGCGTGAACTGTGAAGGCGAAGTAATTCATCGCAGTCACGATAGTACTTGATCGCTTTTTACTGCTGCGGTGAGGTGAGGCCACGGTAGTCGGTAGTTGTTATCCGCTTGTTTCGGAAGCTGCTTTTTTTTTTCTTGATCATTTTCGTGCGAATTTAGAGGCCCTTAATTCCAAATTGGAGTTTCTTATGGCAAGACAGAGCCTGTTTTACTCTTTTCTTGGTACGATTTTTTTTTTTTTTTTTTTTTTTTTGAGAATTTCTTGGTGTGATTTTGTTGGAGAGTAAGGATGTAGGAATGAGGAATTGAGAGGTGGAGAGAGTACGATTTTTTTTTTGAGAATTTCTTGGTGTGATTTTGTTGGAGAGTAAGGATGTAGGAACGAGGAATTGAGAGGTGGAGAGAGTGTGGAAGGTTTTTGTGACCTTTGTAGCTTATTTTCGGTGGTTGGGATTCGTCGAGGGAGTTGAAGTAACATTCTTTGGCGGATTCTTTTCCCGGTAGGTAGTCGTGAGCTCAAGTCGGATTCACGTGTGCCTCAATTTGGGCTCGGCCTTGCGCCCTTGCCTCGGTTCTTCCTCACCTCGGGATTTAGCGTGCTCCAGCTTGATGCGTATCTTTTGCTAAAGGTCTCGGTTTTATCGGTTTCCTCCATGGTCTTTTGACTTTTTTTTTATAGTGTTATTGGCTTTTGGCTGTATCCGCAGCTCTAAGAAAACGTAATCAACGACTGTTAAGATTATCTTTTAGTTGCTCATCGAGTTACGCCAAGTTGCTTTGGTTATAAAAATGTCTTATTTTTTAACAAATCAGAAGTAAATTGGTGGTGATAAAAACATGGTAATTAGGTACGTGCAGTTTGGTTACCACTGACCACTTGGATTGGCTTAGAAGTAACTTGAGACACATGTACCTCAGCAAAATTTGGTGACCAAAAACATGGTTGGAACCTTTTTTGGTTGATGTGAATTGTGATTTGGTAGTCGATGTTCAGTTAAATATGCTCTAAACTGTTTAACAACTGGGAAGTTATCACTTTGGGCATTATGACTCGCCACAACTCTGATGGGCGTCTAGTGATCTAGCCCGATTGTTCTTGATATTGTCATGTTTCCTGTTTGTTTGATTCATTTTGGTAATAAAGTGTCACAGGAAACAACTATGTGGAGTCGAATTGGACATTGCAGTATAGGATAATTTGTTGACTTATGTTCGAATGTTATTTTTCAGCAATTCCATGAATGGTTGGCCTGCAAAGCAAGGAAGAAGCCACGGAGCCCATCGTGGTCCTCTCAAGAGGAAGACCATGGGCAGCGCCTTGAAGCGAAGCTTCTGGCTGCTGAGCAGAAAAGGCTAAGCCTCCTGGCGAAGGCACAGAACCGACTCGCCAAGTTGGATGAACTCAGACAAGCTGCTAAGAATGATGTTGAAATGCGGTTTGAGAAGGAAAGGGAGGAACTTGAGACCAGAGTTGAGTCTCGTGTCCGACAGGCAGAGGAGAACCGCATGCGCCTTCTGCATGCCGATATGCAGAAGCGCGCTGCACTTAAGGAGAGGACAGCGAGGTCCCTGGTGCAGAAGGCAACATCGGAGAGCCAATACATGGAGCAGGTGCGGTCTGCAATTTCGCAAAAGCGCGCTGCTGCTGAGAAGAAACGACTGAGGTTGCTGGAAGCTGAAAAGACAAAGGCTCAAGCTAGGCTTTTGCGCATCCAAAAAGCTGCCATGACTGTATGCAGCCGGAGAGAATCCGAGAGGAGAAAACTGAAAGAACAGCTGGACAACAAACTTCAAAGGGTATGCATTATCAACTCTCAGATGTGTTGAGCTCATGTTAACTTTGGTAGGCTTGTTTTCGTTTCTAACATTGAGATTATCTTACTGAAACAGGCGAAGAGGCAGAGGGCTGAGTATTTGAAGCAGAGAGGAAGTCCTCGTGGTTCAACCCATGCTGATTACATAAAGCACGCAGATGCCCTCTCAAAAAAACTAGCAAGGTACTAATATGGCTCTCAACAAGTGTATGTTTCGATTTTTTTTTTCTTGTTCTTGTCTGATGAGTGAGTTAATCATATATTTTTTATCGTTTTGTTGTACTTCAGATACTGGAGAATATTTGTGAAGTCCAGGAAGACAACATTTGCTTTGGCTCAAGCTTATGATGCCATGGGGATTAATGAGAAGTCTGTGAAAAATATGCCTTTTGAAAAATTAGCCATGTCAATGGAATCTCCTGTAGTTCTTCAGAGCACAAAGGCATTACTTGACCGATTGGAGAAACGCCTTGTCATTTCTCATTTAGTAGCATCTTCATCAGTAGAAAATGTTGATCATCTACTGAAACGCCTTGGTTCTCCCCCAAGGAGGAAGGTTCCTCCTAGCAGAGAAGGAAAAACTCGGGCAGTGGTAAAAAGATCAGCTAAAAGCTCTGAGGCAAGCATCAGATTGCCCAGGTACTCCCTGAGAGTCGTGCTCTGCTCTTACATGATTCTGGCCCATCCCAGTGCTGTTTTAAGTGGGCAAGGCGAGCGGGAGAAACAGCTTATTGAGTCGGCAGCAAACTTTATCAAGGAGTTTGAGCTGTTGATTAAGACAATACTTGATGGACCAGGGCAGTTCAGGACACGGTTGGCTAATTTTGACAAGGCGTGGTGCACATATCTTTACCGCTTTGTGGTGTGGAAGGTAAAAGATGCAAGAATATTGGAGGAAGATCTTGTCAGGGCTGCATGCAAACTTGAGCTGTCAATGATGCAAACATGTAAGCTAACTGCAGACGGGCACTCGCCAAACAATCTTACTCATGACATGAAGGCAATTCAGAAACAGGTTACTGATGATCAAAAGCTTTTACGTGAGAAGGTTCAGCACCTGAGTGGTGATGCTGGCCTTGAGCGGATGAACTCTGCTCTTTCCGATACGAGATCAAAGTTCTTTGAAGCAAAGGAGAATGGGAGTCCATTGGCAGCACCTGTTGCAAATGTATCTACCCCTTTGAGCATTAGTTCGTCCGGGAAGGTCCCACTTTCTGAGGTTAATGAAAGTTCCAGGACAAATGCTGTTGGAACAAGCTCTGTTGTCCGTTCTCTGTTTGGTGCTTCTTCATCATCAGCCAGTTCATCACCAGCGAAGCAGCCGACAGAGAATGAACAAATGGTCAATGAGATGCTTCATGAAGATGCCAGTGCTTTTGCTGGCGGGTATGATAGTACTAGTGCTGCTGAGGATGAGTTCCAGAAGAAAGTGAGAGAAACCATGGAGAAAGCTTTCTGGGATATGGTCACCAATTCCATGAGAGGAGAAAGGCCTGATTATAGTCAATTGATCAAGCTAGTAAAGGAAGTGAGGGATTCGTTGCATGACCTGGCTCCAAAGGAATGGAAGGAGAAAATTCTTGAGAACATTGACCTTGAAATTCTGTCTCAGGTACTTGGGTCAGGTTCCCCGGATGCACAATACTTGGGGCAGATTTTGCAGTATTCTCTGGATATGGTTCGCAAGCTCTCTGCTGCTGCAAAGGAGGATGAAATGAAACAGAGCCATGCTAAATTATTGAGTGAATTGTATACAAATTCTGAAGTTAATGACAATGGCATCAACTCATTTGTCATTGCTGTTATCAAGGGCCTGCGTTTCATCCTGGAAGAACTAAAGGTATGTTTCTTGTTAAATACTAATGCATTAATTGTTCCTAGACTTTCTTATCAGAGTTAATATTCGTAGAATTGATTTCACTTTGTGTGTATATATATGGGGATTCTGACACAATCCTTTGTAAAACAGGAACTGAAAGCAGAAGTGAGTAAAGCACGTATCCAGATGATGCAACAGATCATAAAAGAATCGGCTGGGGTCGAGTACCTGCAGAAGGCTTTCGCTGATCGCTATGGACCTCCTGAGAATGCATCAGCTTCTCTTCCCCTAACTCTGCAATGGATTTCGACATCAAAGAACATTGTGGAAGAAGAATGGAGTGAACATTCAGACTGTCTTTCAATACTGCCAGCTGCAGGACAGGCTCCTGCTCTCGTTCCGGTACTCCGATCTGGTCACGGAGCTCCAGTAGGGCAACCATCTTCTTCTACAGCTGCCACCTCTGGTCAACTAGAGTGCAAGGGTGAGAAGCTTGACAAGCTGATCAGGATTGGTCTATTGCAACTTATTAGCAGTATGGAGGGCTTGCAATTGCAGTCAACTCCTGAAAGTTTTCAGATTAATCTGCTGAGGCTGAGGGCCGTGCAGAGCCAATTCCAACAGGTGATCGTGATTGCCACAAGGTAACTGTTTGGTCCTTAAGCCTCGTCTGTTAGAAAGATTGAACTGTTTGATGCTTCATACTGATCCATCCAAATTGTATTATTTTTGCAGCATGCTTGTCCTGCGCCAAGTTCTGATGAGCGAGAACTCGAAGGCCACTCCTCTGGAACTGGAAAATGTTATCTCAGAACTCTTCAAGGCTCTTGCAAACATACTGGACAGCTCACCTGATGCCGGCACGGAAGAGATTGTGCAGGCGATGGTCAATGCATCAGCCTCAGTTGGCTCACCGTCAGAGGAGAAGGTTCAGGCCAGGATGCAGATGATCACCCGGGTGTTCCTCAAGAGTCTCCAGTCTGATGACGTGGTATTCAAGAAGGTCTCCCGAGCGGTCTACTGCGCCTTCCGTGGCATCATCTTAGGTGGCAGCAGTCCCAAGGGACAGAAGCTGGCGGACGTGGCATTACGCCGCATCGGTGCCTCCAAGGTTGTCGACAGGGTGTTGAAGGCTGCTGAGGTGCTGATCAAGGTGGCAACAGTTTCAGAGAAGGTCCACGGCCCGTGGTACAAAGCTCTGGTGTGAATGTGAATGGCTTTTATGAATATAACAACAGACGGTCAAAGTGTAAATTCCTTGTTCCACTGGGTGGGGTGGGAGATATGGCATTGTATAGCAATTTATAGTTGTTCATTGATCCGTAGGCAGTTTAGGATGTGAAGAATTGTGGTGAGCTGGGCGAATATGGATTCATTGATCCGTAGGCAGTTTAGGATGTGAAGAATTGTGGTGAGCTGGGCGAATATGGATGCTCTTTCACCAGAATTTAGTCAGGGTCGAGGGATGGATGCTAAAACGCACCTGGAAATGTAAATTGTGGCACCTTGTTTGATTCTAGAACTGAAATAATGTATATAATTGCTTTTATGTTATTTGTGATCTATACATTCGCGTTTTTCGGTTCGGTCGAGGACTTAAATTTGGTTGAACTATAACTTACCCTTTCTCTTACAAGTGTAACTATCGCCAGGTATAAAGAAAGAATGGACGGTAGAGCGTACAAAAAATGAATGATGGGAACTTGCCCAACTATCAATTCATCAAATCTATACCTACTAATAAAGAAGAAAAATTTCTTCCCTCTGTTTTCGTCAACTTTTTTTTTCCTGCCTTCCCAACCGCCACGGACTCTCTCAGCCTCGCCGTTTCCTGCCGTAGCATCCAAAACCGTGGCAAACGTCGTGCACTCACATGAGTCCCAATCCCCTTACGCCCAGACACGTTCGTACCTACAAGATAATATTAATAGCGATATCCCCAGCACCCGTGATGCCTGCGCGGAAGCGATTAAGCGATGCATCCACCCAGGTCGAGGAGGAAATCTCGCTGGCAGTACTCCAATCCACAACAGAAACCCTGCTACGATTGGGAAAACGGCAGCGCCAACGAACACAAGCAATTGCAGCGAGCGATCAAAAGGTCAAGGCAAGCAACAAAAGCAAAGCAAGCAGCTCCGCGTGGATAGATGGAAGAGGAAAAGGCAGGGCACCGCCACGATTCGCAGAGGCGTCCACCCGGCACCCGGCGCGGTGGGGAAAGGGACAAATCTGTCTGCGTGGGAGGAGACGGCGCGTGGCCCCTCACTCGCTGCCGCAGACGCCATCGCAGATGCCGTCGGTCTTCTTGCGGCTGCAGTAGTCGGCCTCCATGGCTCTGGCGCCGCCCAAGAACGACGAGGCCGCGGGAGAAGAATCAGCTGACGCAGGTAGGAGCACACCATGCTCGCAGTGCCCTGAGCGGAGCGGGTTAAGACGGCACGCGCCTTCTTGCGCTTCTCCCACGCGGGCCACCGGCCACCAATGGTACACACAATCGGCTCCTCCGCCCTCTCCCCGGCAGTAGCCGGGAGAAGAGCCCAACCCTCGCCGCAGGCGCCACCGGTCCAGTGACCGCGTTCCTCCCCACGCGGGACGAAACAGGAAAGCTGAGAGATGTAGATTGATGAGCCCCATGCGGCGCAGCCGAACTCAGCCGCTAGATCTTCACCGTCGCAAACTGTCGAGCCTCCAAGGTCGGCCGGCCTCGTCGCCCCCCACGGGCGGCAATGTGAAAGGCGATGGCGACGAGCGGCTCAGATGCTCAGAGGCAAACAAATTCAACTTTTGGTCCGTCAGATAGGGATAACGCTGATGCCTTTTTACAGAGATGCCCTCAATCTTTCTACATACTTTGATTTTTATATTGATTTTACATGTTACTGCCATCGGCTTTATTAAAGAAAAAGAAGGTAATGTTTACATATTGCCTACTAATTGACTGGTGCTCCCAATACATTACTTGAGTATTAATTGTTGCCAATTCTTGCACTATGTCATATATCCAATGATTAATTAAGTAGAAATTTTTTGCCACTCTGCTGCAACGCTCCATCACTAACAATTGAGTTGACAAAAATTTATTTTGATACTCTCCCATTGCAACGCACGGGCACTTTTGCTAGTGTATATCTATTAGCTGACTCGAGAATGGAGACTACACATGGTGCCCTACCAATAGTAAATATGTTTAGCTCTCAGCTAATATCTCTGAGAAGAGAAAGGAAAAAAAAAATGTTTCCAAGAACTAGCTCAAAAAATCGAAATCATCTTCCAAAAGCTCTGAATGACGAGATCTCATCTGTCAAGTTGTACCACAAAAGAATAGGCCACGAAGGAAAGACCGATGCTAGCAACGACTGGCTCATTTTTGTTTCCATTTGTTGACATACTTGAGGAATGACATATCCACCTTTTGTTGGGAATGTAGACGACTGGAACGCCGCACTTCCACGTCTTGAACTTGAAGCAGCATTTTCTGTTGGACGTCTTTCAATCTACTTTCCGGAGCATTACTGTATCGGAAAAAGGGGGGGGGGGGGGGGGGGGGGGGGGGGGGGACGACAAGTTAATTTGCAGGATTTAGAGCAAAACTTTCACCAGACCAGCACCGTTGTATAACAGCTTAAAACCTTAGTGTACCCAAATAGCATAAAATTAGCCAGCGGTTTCAGGGAAACTTGGAGTTCAAACAAAGGTTTGGGTCATGCTCAATTTGTAACTACAGAAGATAAACACGTTCAGAAGACTCACGGTAAATAGAAAACATGCAAAGTACACTCGTTCAATCAAAGAGAGAAAATCAATACTTTATTGAGAGCTATATCAAATGGGTTATATCAAATGGTTTTCAGGATCCAGAATGCATCAGAAAATTCATATCTTTCTTGAAACTATGCATAGCAAACCAACAGTGCCATGAATTCATCTTGTCCTACCCATTGATCCATGGTGTTCTCGAAACGATTAAAACAGTATACTCACAAAAAGAAACTTCCGCACCTTATCTTATCATAGAACTTGTCAAGCTGACGCTTCAGTGCTCTCTCCCTTATGCCTTTGATGTTGAATGATCCAAGGAGTGCATCAAGCTGTTAGTAAAAATTGAAAAATTGTTACAACCAGAAAGCCAAACATAGGGAATCTCCACGGTAGCAAAGCAATCACCTCTTCCTTAGTGCTGTAGTAACCCCACTCTCTGGAATCTGCACTTTCAACAAAGAGTCTTCCTTCACATATAAAGAACCAATACCTTTTATAAAGCCTGTCTTTTCCAAGAGGACTGGGACGTACAAATTGCTGCTCCATTTCTGTTTCAGGGTGTCTTCTCTATAAAATATAAAGCAAAAACACAGACAAACAAGACTTTTGCCATGAATAGATTTAGCAGATAAATGCATGTACAGATGTGAGAATGAACAAGAGCACATGAAAGCTTATAAAAAGGCTATGTATTCTCAGTTCTCACCAGAAACATTTTCCCATCTCCCATTTTGCTGGAAGATAAAATGTTCAAGTCCTTTTGTTCTCGCCCCCTACGCTGACCATTAGGACACTTGTTACCATCTAGTGTATTATCAGTGTGATTTTTTCCGTTTTCTGCTACCCCTTCCATTATCAGTTTCTTTTCCCTATTCTTTCTAGCATCTGCTTTTGTGGCAGCTGCAAGTGCTCTTTGCTGGTCAATCTGGTCACCTATTTTCTCTTGCACAGACGAAGTTGTAATGGCTTCCTCTACCAATTCCCTTAGAATTTTAAGCTTCAGACGAGTTTCAAGAAGACCATAACTACCCCTTCGTATAGTTGACACCTTACCAGAAAACTCTTCTTTGCTCATCATCTCCAAGAAATTGCATAAATACTCAGACCAGGTGACAAATGTTACCTAAGGAAACATTCAAGCAACTTTAGAGACAGAAAAAAAGACAAGAGAGTCTGATACCACCTACATTATGAGAAGAAATTACCTTAACTTTCTTTTTCTTGTTCTTGAGAATTGTAAAATATTCACCCTCATCTTTAATGAGCAAGCGGAGAAGTGCAGAATGTATTTCTACCACAAGAACAATGTTGCTTTCTTTTGTGCAAATTGCATTCTCCAGATCTGATAGGGAAAACGGTGACAAGCACAGAAGCATCCCGAATGACAAACAGAAGTCCCAGACCATAAGGAGATCTCCCACAGAATCTAGGGGCACTCTGAAATCTTTAGACAGTGGAGGTCTATTTGATAAAATGGGGTCATCTGCTGCAGGCTTTACTAAAAGGTCATCAATTGGGTAATGAACCGGCGGTTCTACTAACCTCTCATCTGTAAACAAATGAGAAGTGCAAAGTAAGAAACCTCCCAGAAATTAAAACAGTAGTACGAAAACAATTTAAAATTGTAAACTGAAATAAATGGCATGGATATATGCTAAATTACCTTTCTTCAACTTTTTGCTTGCATCTTCTTCATTTACAAATCTGTTCCTCCCTTTGTTCAAGCCTTCACCTTTCTGTGAGCCATGCTTGATTTAGAGACATGATAATACGGAAGCAAACAAGCAAAATTTAAATATTATTACCATAATATCTACTGGGACCTCAGTGGGTATCCCATATTTCTTTGCAAAATCTGCATGTACTATCCATGGAGAAGTTTCTGATGTCGACCCCCTTATAAAAATTTTCAGTGCATTACGACTAGCAGGTGCCTTCTTGCGAATCAGATCATCAGCTTTGACTACTGAAGTGCTGATTACTGCATTGCCTTTACCAATCCAACCCACCTCATATGACTTGGTTGTACCAGAGCTTATAACCTTCAAGATCTTGGAAGCAGCCTCAGACCCATCTTTTTTAGCATGCAATTCTAGTCCTTCAAAAGGATCCAGTAGCAGGCTACTGTATACTTTGTTGACAAGATCAGTCAAGCTAAGAGTGCCTGAAGTTGTAGAAGAAAAATCCAGTCCATTAAAAAAGGAACATTTAAGAACTGCCAAATAATACAAATAACAAAAAGTTTTTCCTCTTCATAGATCAATGGTTTGTGACAGTACAATGGAAAAGACCTTCAGAGTTACATTACTAAGTGGGTAATATATGTGACTAAGTATGTTGCCCTATATATAAGGATTCGCTTGACACATTACAAATCCTTCAGAAATGTATTACAATGATCTGGGATTAGACCCCTGTAGGGTCGAGATGGCGGACTAGAGGGGGGGTGAATAGTCCTTTTTAACAATTAATCGCAGCGGAATAAAACCTATTCTGTTCTAGCAACGATTCACCCCTCTAACTATAACTCTATGCACCTTGTAAAAGATCCTAGCAAAAACAAAGGTGCAAGCCTAGCTTGAGCTTCCCTAAACCGTTCTAGCGCAAGGTCACACAAACCTAAGCACTAGTACTTTAAGCACCGGGGAAACTCCTATCAACTAGTAAGCAAAAGCGCACTAAGCACCTAAGCTCAATACTTGCTCAATGACAAGGATACACAATCCAAATCAAGGAGCGCAACTCACTTAGCTACACAAACTAAGTGAGAACTACTTCTAAGCTACACAAGCTAAGAAGGTGAGTGGCAAGCTACACAAGCTAACCGGTCTCACAAGAGCAACTACAACTACACAAGCTACGTCCTCCGTTGAGACAAGCTCCAAGGTTGCCGCCGGTCCTCTTGCTAGTGGTGACCCGCAAGTCACACTCTCCCACGTGGAGTGCTTACCACAAACTCTAGCACTTGACTCGGCCGGACCACTTGTCGCTCTTCACGTCTCGCTCTACTAGCGATGCTCTTCGCGATCTCCCGCGAGGTGAGCTCCAACCTCTCACAAGCTTGCTCCGGAGCCAAGCACAATCTTCTTGCTTGCTTCCACGGAGCCTCTCGCCACCAAGCCGTCTAGGAGGTGGCGACCTCCAAGAGTAACAAGCACCACCGGCTTGCAACTCGATCACCTAGTGCCACACGATGCAATCTCTCAATGCAACGCACTATCGATCGATCACTCACTCCTCGAATGTGAATTCTATGAGCACAAGTGAGTTGGAGAGCACTAAGCCATGCACAAACAAGGGAGACACATTCCCAAGGTGCAAGACCCATCCAACAGCCGGCCACAACCCTCTATTTATAGCCCTTAGCTCAAAAGAGCCGTTGCCAACTGAAAACAGCCGTCGGACCGACCGTCGGACCGAACCAGCACGCCACCGTCGGACCAAAGCCCATGGTCCGACGCTCCCGATAGCCGCCACGTGTCACTAGCCGTTTGAAGTCGAACGTTGGATCACAACGGCTATCTCTCGCGCCGTTTTTCCAACCGTCGGACGCTCAAGCCGATGGTCCGACGCGCGCACAGCTCCAGGCGTCGGACCGTCCGACTCTCACAGACGGGCCACAGCTCGGCCATCGTCGGACTCTCGCGCGGTTAGCCGTCGGACCAATGATCACCACGGTCCGACGCTTCCAGAGAGCTCCCCGAGCGCTCAAAACCGTCGGACTCCAGTCCGACGCTCACCGTTGGACTAAACTCTAGCGTCCGATGCTTTCCCGAACGCCACGCGTCACGCCGACACCGCTTGCCACCGTCGGACCGAAGCGGTCAATGGTCCGACGCTCGTTAACCGAGCGTCCGACGCTTCCACGGATTTGCACAGAGCCTGGAACCGTCGGACCCTTCACACCAATGGTCCGACGCCCTGTCTAAGCCAGCGTCCGACGCTCTTTTTGAGCTCCTTTCAACTCCAAACTTCACCACCTTTGCAAATGTGCTAACACCAACAAGTGTACACCTCATGTGCATGTGTGTTAGCTTTTCACAAACATTTTCCAAAGGATTTTCTCTCTTTTCACCTCGCCACTCGATCCTAACAACGTATGCAAGTTAGATCGCTCAAATGGCACTAGATGACCGATATGCAAACAAGTTTGCCCCTCTTGATAGTACGGCCATCTATCCTAAATCCGGTCAAGCACTTCTCTACTCAACCTTAGACCGGTGAAATGGAAATGCCCTAGGTTATACCTTTGCCTTGCGCTTTCCATCTCGATCACCGTCTTCATCACCGTCTCCGACACCATCGATGCCGGTGCAACACATGCACCAACACCTCATGAATGATATGATCCACTTCATATCATCACGTGGCTTTTGGTTCATCGATCCTTGACTTGCTTGCTCTTCACCGTTGCGTTGGTCCATCGGCGCCAAGCCATCACCCGACTTGCCCTTCACACTTGCAACCGATCCATCGACGCGAAGCCTCGTCTTGATCTTCTCCACCTAGCCACATGACTCCATGTCATGTCTCATGCGTTTAGCTCCTTCATCTCCATATGTGTGAGCTAAGCAACACTCAACACGCCATATCCACCTCCATGGCATAGTTGCTCACACACATGTACCTGTGGACTAATCACCTGTGTAATCAACACTTAGACACATATTAGTCCACCTAAGTTGTCATTCAATTACCAAAACCAAACAAGGACCTTTCAATCTCCCCCTTTTTGGTAATTGATGACAACTCTACAAAGATATGAAAATTTAGCGCATTAACCAAGTTAGCTCTTCATACAAGTGTAAATTACTAACTTGGGTTGGATTTTATGTTACTTATCCATCTTAAAGCTCAAATCTTTAGACTTGGATAAGCTCCATAAAACCCGACTTGGTAGTGTTAACTCCCCCTACATGTGTGCTCAAATGGTTTGGTTTCAAATTTTCACACATGCATAAATATGGAATTTGTGGGAGTGCCAACACTACTAAGTGATGCTAAGGTGTTTAGAATAAACCTTTGAAGCTCGATACCACATGTAGATTGGCAATGATCGTGCTTGATACCAATTGCTTTATGTCAATTGAAGTTGCACCATTAAGTTTACCCTTAGCATCAAGATTAGCTAGACAAGCAAGAATACTAGATATCCCGTGAGATTAACATTAAAGGGCAAGGTTCTAGTAAATACTTGATAAACACAAGTCTAGCTAACAACCTATGCATGCTAGTTATCAAATCATCATTCAAACCTATACTAGCATACACCACACAAGTAACATACCATGTGTAGAAAACTAAGTGCAAATGCAAGCAAGCATATGAATATGCACATTTCAAATGCAATCAACCATGTCCATGAGCTTGCTCCCCCTACTTGTGTGCTTCTCTTGTCCAAGAATTTTGATCCCCTTATAATTTTTAATCTTGTGGATCATCCTTCTTGTTGGCCTATTGCTCTCCCATCATCGGCCTCCATGATGGTTCATTGCGTACTTCCATCCATCTTGATTATCTCTCCCCCATGATCATGTAATCCAATATCTCTTCCTTATCACACAATTTCATATCTTTGTCCAAATCTCTCCCCCTTTGTCATCAATTTCCATAAAAGTTAATGCTCTATTGTGACAAAGGTGTGTGGTAGGGATGTTGAGGGTAGATTCTTGCACATTTGATGGACACCACCATTTTGAGTTGGAATGATACCACTTGAAAACCATCCAAAGAATGAGATACCACATGTAGGACCTTGCATCTCTTGATACCAAATGAATAAGTATCTCCCCTATGTCATATGATCGGTCATCCACTTGAACTTGAGCTCTTTTGGTGTGGGAAGTCTTCATCTTGATGATCACTAAAAGTTGAGGATCAATTGCACATCTTGTCGGATACCGCTTGAAAAATACCACGTGTAGATGAATATCACGTGAAGAAATAACTTGATATCCATTTTTATTGTTGTCTTGTGCTTCTTGAACTTAGATTGTTTCCAAGAGCTTCTTTCTTGATTAGTTCAAACTAGCAAACTTGCACAAGTAATCTAACTCGGTTTGAACCAAAGACAAGCTTCTTCACGCCACTAGGGGTTATCTTGCCTATGTTGAATTAGATCCTTTTTGCTCATTCAACTAGTTCAAACACTAGGTTCACATGCTCATGAACAAGTCATATTTAGCCACTAGATCAAACAAAACATACAAGCAATAGTGGCATCATATAAACTTAAAATCATTTGATTTCTTTATGAATGCTCATCTATGTATGACTATATGCTCTAATCAAGTCCTTATCAAAATATGGATGCATATGCCATACAATGATACCTTTGCTATCTCGGAGTAGAGGATAGTCATTTTCAATCAATCTCCAAAATAGCAACGGTGAAGTTCATTTGAATAGCTTGGTGAAGACCAATCATCATCATGAATTCCATTCTTCACCCATATGGTCAAGTGCTAGCTTCAATGTTGTGGTTGACTTGCTTCTTTTCTTGATCAAGCTTTGCATGAGAGAATACCACTTGGATTTGTATGAATACCACTTGTGAATATTTGACTTTTTATTTGGTACGTTGCTTACTCTTTAGATCAATCCTTTTAATTTCTTCAACTAAGCATCTTCAATGATTCTTCAGATCACCACTTCCATATTAGCCATCCAAGCATCATCCACTTGGTTTACCTACATAAGGCGGCACGCCCCGACAATCGGGAGAAGTGACATCTCTCCAAAGAAACATCTTCAATACTTATTTGAATTGCCTTTCCTTGATTGATCTAAGGACTTAACATAATGATCAACTTGAATTCCTTCTTTAAGTCCTTTTCTTTCTATCCAATTGTTTTCCAATCATTACTAGGACTTAAGCTTCATCTTTCCTTTGCTTGGTCTTGACCTTCCCTTAAGTACCAATATCCATGATACAAAACCAAACAAATGACTCTCAACCACTTGTAATTATATTTCCAACTTGAGAGCCTTTCAATGCAAGAGATACCAAAGATTTGCAATAATTCTCTCTTGTGGACAGATTATGTACACTTCAGAGAATAGATCATAACTGCCAATGTACCTGTCCAATGACCATGAAATTTTGTGGAGATGACCTTATTTGAGTCTACTAGCAGCCATAAAAATTTGAGCTTTATTTGACCAAGTATGGACTGCCAACCATTATTTTTCTCTCCCCTGCTACATGCTCAAAAACTGCTGTACTATAGTTGACAAGAACTACTCCAAAACCAAAGTAATCCTTATCCAATTCTTATGAAATTTTCACAGCAACTTGTACCATAAGTCTAGAGCATGTATATCAATTTTCAAGCCAATCCAAATAGTTTTGATTACTCAAACATGGCTTTATTCTCAGCTAGCTCAGTTTCACAATTTTGGACAGATTTTGATCAATTGAGCTAAACTTCTTCAAATTGAATCAAACTTGAGGTAAACAAGCTTGAATACTCTCACAAGACATATATACATTCAATCCACTTACTAAAAGTCATCCTATGATCATATCCAACCAAATCTACTCAAATTTGATCACTAAGCAATTATTCCATTCAAGCTTCTTATTGCAAGCAACATATGCATATTTATCCAATTCAATCAACTCATATGCATCCAAATAAGTTTGATCAACAAATGATATACCTTGATAATTCATGATCATCTATTTGCAAGCTTCAACTCGATTGTTTGCAAGTCATCAAATAATTATCCAAAGAACCACCCACAACTTGAACTTTTGCACTTGTATGTTATAGCACTTGGACTTCACTTTATTTGACTTGGCATTGGTTTGGATTTGCACTAGGTTTCATGACTTGACTCAATATATGATGACCAATAAGAATGCCAATTGAATCAAGCCTCCAATGCCATGGTACCTACACGCAATCATCCACTTTTTGATGGTACCCAAACTAGTTTGGGTCCTCTCAAGTTAGGAGTAACATACTTAGGCATTGCCTTAGTATGGATAGCGGGATATTTTGCAATAGCAACCGATGAGGTACCATTGTCATCCTTCCTAAGCAAATTATTTGCATGAATTGAAATAGGCTTAGGAGTGTTACCTAGGGGACATGAATTAGCCATGTGTCCCCTTTCCCGGCATGAGTAGCACTTTTGCTTTGCTTGAGCCTTCTCTTTCTTGCTCATGTTGTGCTTCTCATTGCCTCGCCTCTCTTGAGTTGCTTGAGCCTTCTTCTCAAACTTGTTAGGACACTTCGAGGCAAAGTGACCCATGTCTTCACATTTGAAACACTTGATGTGAGCCATCTTGTTCTTCTCTTGAGTCTTGCTCATCATCAACTTGGCATCATGAATATGAGTTTGACGCCTTCCTCTTCCATTACCCCTTCTTGTTTTCTTCTTCTTCAAGTCACCATAGCATACTTCATGGTTGGTCTTGACTTGATCTTGGGGTGTCTTGTCTTGTGGCTTTTGTTGAGGCCTCACAAATCTCTTGTATAGGCACGTAGAAGGGATATCACTTCTAGTGCTACACTTGGGACATTGTGGATGTGTAAGCCTCACTTCTTCTTTCTTCTTGGGCTTCTCTTTGGTAGGGCATGACAAAGCTAGATGACCCATTTCATGGCATATAAAGCACATGAAATGAGCAAGTCTTTCTTGCTCTTGCTTCTTCTCTTTTCTAGCTCTCTTTCTTTCACCTTTGGTCATGTCCCATTTCTTTTTGATGTACCCAAGGCCACTCTTGTCACCGACAATTCTTGTATTCTTCAACATGTTATTGAGGGTGATACTTGAATTGTTCCACCTTTCTATTTTGTCACTCATGTTCTTCTCTTGACTTTTGAGCTCATTGTTCTCCTTCAAAAGGTTAGTCTCACAAGACATAGAAGTAGAACAAGTATGTAATTGTGAAGAACAAGTCATATCCAATAAATCATCACAAGAGGCGGATACATTCTTCATGCCTACATCACGAGGGTTAGCAATATATGATTGATCATTTGACCCAAGTGATGAGCTCTCACTAATTTTAAGTTTTTCATTTGAAAGCTCCTTAGTGAGAAAAGCATGGTCTTTTACCAAATTCTCATGAGCAACACTAAGCTCCTCATGAGTCAATTTTAGCTCCTCATGTGAACAACTCATGACATAAAGTAGATGCTTTTGTTGTTCACATGTGTCCTTTAGAAAAGAGTTTTCATTAGTCAAATTTTTTGTTTTATTCATCTCATTTTCTAAAGCATTAAAGAGTTTACGCACAAGCTCGAAATTTGGATCATCACAATCAATAACCACATTGCCAATTGATACCTTGCCATCACCAAGTGATGTGTAGCAATGCGATGAGGATGAAGAGCTTGTGGATGCATCACTCTCATAGTCATCATCAAGTGAGCTTGAGGTAGAATCATCATGTGCATCACTTGTGGCTTTATCAACTCCCTTGTCAAGTGCTCTTGTGGCAGTATCAACATCATCACTTGACGAAGAGGAGGAGCAACTCTTCACAATCACAGAGTTGTGAAGGTGCTCTTGATCACCAAGCTTCATGTCTTTGGCATTATCTTCATCTTCGGGGAGCGCGCCATAGTTTTCATTGAGATACACCCAAATTTCATGAGCGGTCTCAAAGTGTATGATCCTTCCGAAGATGCTATCATCCAAAGCTCTATAAAACATGTCAATAGCTTGGTAACCGAGTTGTAAACATTTCCCTTGCGCTTCGGTAGGATTGTCCTCATCAATCGCATGGGAAAAGCCTACATCTACGATCCACCACATTTGGGGAGAAATGAATTTAATATTACATTCCATCCAATTTCTCCAACGTGCAAAGTGTGTGCCATCAAATGTGTATGGACAATCAACATCTAGCCCATAAGTCGCCATCCTCTCGGGTTGGTTAAGACCACAAATAAGAGACCAAGCTCTGATACCACTTGTAGGGTCGAGATGGCGGACTAGAGGGGGGGTGAATAGTCCTTTTTAACAATTAATCGCAGCGGAATAAAACCTATTCTGTTCTAGCAACGATTCACCCCTCTAACTATAACTCTATGCACCTTGTAAAAGATCCTAGCAAAAACAAAGGTGCAAGCCTAGCTTGAGCTTCCCTAAACCGTTCTAGCGCAAGGTCACACAAACCTAAGCACTAGTACTTTAAGCACCGGGGAAACTCCTATCAACTAGTAAGCAAAAGCGCACTAAGCACCTAAGCTCAATACTTGCTCAATGACAAGGATACACAATCCAAATCAAGGAGCGCAACTCACTTAGCTACACAAACTAAGTGAGAACTACTTCTAAGCTACACAAGCTAAGAAGGTGAGTGGCAAGCTACACAAGCTAACCGGTCTCACAAGAGCAACTACAACTACACAAGTAAAGTAATGCACAAAATAAATAACTTGTGTAGAAGGGAGCAAACCACCGCGAAGGATGGGAAGATGTTGACACGATGATTTATTTCCCGGAGGTTCACTTGTCGCCACAAGCTACGTCCTCCGTTGAGACAAGCTCCAAGGTTGCCGCCGGTCCTCTTGCTAGTGGTGACCCGCAAGTCACACTCTCCCACGTGGAGTGCTTACCACAAGCTCTAGCACTTGACTCGGCCGGACCACTTGTCGCTCTTCACGTCTCGCTCTACTAGCGATGCTCTTCGCGATCTCCCGCGAGGTGAGCTCCAACCTCTCACAAGCTTGCTCCGGAGCCAAGCACAATCTTCTTGCTTGCTTCCACGGAGCCTCTCGCCACCAAGCCGTCTAGGAGGTGGCGACCTCCAAGAGTAACAAGCACCACCAGCTTGCAACTCGATCATCTAGTGCCACACGATGCAATCTCTCAATGCAACGCACTATCGATCGATCACTCACTCCTCGAATGTGAATTCTATGAGCACAAGTGAGTTGGAGAGCACTAAGCCATGCACAAACAAGGGAGACACATTCCCAAGGTGCAAGACCCATCCAACAGCCGGCCACAACCCTCTATTTATAGCCCTCAGCTCAAAAGAGCCGTTGCCAACTGAAAACAGCCGTCGGACCGACCGTCGGACCGAACCAGCGCGCCACCGTCGGACCAAAGCCCATGGTCCGACGCTCCCGATAGCCGCCACGTGTCACTAGCCGTTTGAAGTCGAACGTTGGATCACAACGGCTATCTCTCGCGCCGTTTTTCCAACCGTCGGACGCTCAAGCCGATGGTCCGACGCACGCACAGCTCCAGGCGTCGGACCGTCCGACTCTCACAGACGGGCCACAGCTCGGCCATCGTCGGACTCTCGCGCGGTTAGCCGTCGGACCAATGATCACCACGGTCCGACGCTTCCAGAGAGCTCCCCGAGCGCTCAAAACCGTCGGACTCCAGTCCGACGCTCACCGTCGGACTAAACTCTAGCGTCCGATGCTTTCCCGAACGCCACGCGTCACGCCGACACCGCTTGCCACCGTCGGACCGAAGCGGTCAATGGTCCGACGCTCGTTAACCGAGCGTCCGACGCTTCCACGGATTTGCACAGAGCCTGGGACCGTCGGACCCTTCACACCAATGGTCCGACGCCCTGTCCAAGCCAGCGTCCGACGCTCTTTTTGAGCTCCTTTCAACTCCAAACTTCACCACCTTTGCAAATGTGCTAACACCAACAAGTGTACACCTCATGTGCATGTGTGTTAGCTTTTCACAAACATTTTCCAAAGGATTTTCTCTCTTTTCACCTCGCCACTCGATCCTAACAACGTATGCAAGTTAGATCGCTCAAATGGCACTAGATGACCGATATGCAAACAAGTTTGCCCCTCTTGATAGTACGGCCATCTATCCTAAATCCGGTCAAGCACTTCTCTACTCAACCTTAGACCGGTGAAATGGAAATGCCCTAGGTTATACCTTTGCCTTGCGCTTTCCATCTCGATCACCGTCTTCATCACCGTCTCCGACACCATCGATGCCGGTGCAACACATGCACCAATACCTCATGAATGATATGATCCACTTCATATCATCACGTGGCTTTTGGTTCATCGATCCTTGACTTGCTTGCTCTTCACCGTTGCGTTGGTCCATCGGCGCCAAGCCATCACCCGACTTGCCCTTCACACTTGCAACCGGTCCATCGACGCGAAGCCTCGTCTTGATCTTCTCCACCTAGCCACATGACTCCATGTCATGTCTCATGCGTTTAGCTCCTTCATCTCCATATGTGTGAGCTAAGCAACACTCAACACGCCATATCCACCTCCATGGCATAGTTGCTCACACACATGTACCTGTGGACTAATCACCTGTGTAATTAACACTTAGACACATATTAGTCCACCTAAGTTGTCATTCAATTACCAAAACCAAACAAGGACCTTTCACCCCCCCTCCCTCCCTGAAAGGCAATATGTCATGAAATAACAGTTAACAATCAAAAGGAAAATAACACCAGATATAAGTAAGACCTGTCAGTGCACTAAATGAAAAAAGTCCAATATAAAGAATTCCATGGAATCCAAACATGTCATAGTATTTCAAACCATGGATAATATTTATTCAAACAATATTAGCACCATGTAGCTTTAATTAGCAGAAAACACATAAATGCTCAGTCAATTAGGATAGAGAACACCAGTGCGCATCGTTAACAAATCAAAATAATACGACAAGCATTGCAGTCTAGAATCACAATAACATAACTAAATGAGTGAAAAAAAGGTCAGAAAGAACATTGCCCAACTGTGCTGAATCATCTGGAGAACAGGTGCCATCAGCTCTTTTGGCAACTGTTGAGCCTTCGCTGCAGCTTGTTGCTCACAGACCAAAGCTTTCTTGTAGGTAAGATTAGACTTTCCAGACACCTTACAAGTCCAAACATTTTGACCGTAAAGGTCCAGCCTATTAACGTATTCCCTAATCAAATAGTCAAGGACACATATTTCTGAAATATAATCGAAGGCATAAATATGATTAAAAGCTTTTATCATAGCAGGTATAAATATTTAGATGGGAACGTATCATGTGCAAACCACAACTTCGTGAAAACCTATGCAAACCACGGCAAAAAAATCATCTAAATTCACAAAAAAAAATCACACATGTAGATGATATGATGATACACAATCTTGTAAAAATATCTTGTCCAAACTTAACTTCGTTTGTGAGCTATAAAAATACATCATATCATCTGTCGGTGCTAGTTTTGGCGGGCGCTAACACCGGCCAGTAACTTATGTTTTGCGGTTGAGATTTCAGATGGTGTGCAAGAAGAAACACAAGAGATATATATACTGGTTCAGGCTAAGAGGGCCCTACGTCCAGTGGAGAGGCGAGTCGTGTTGCCTTGCACCAGGGTGCTTGTAGTAGGGGGTTACAAGCTGAGTCGAGAGAGTGAGAATCCCAAGTCTCCTGTGCGAGGAAGAGGATGCTTTCGTTTTCGTGTAGTTGTGTTGTGTGTATGTTGGTGTTGTGAGCTTCCTGTCTCTACTTGTGATTGGCCTCCGCCCTCCCTTTTATAGTTACAAGAGAGAAGCTAGAGTTACATGTGGTGACTTATGATGACGATACTTCGGCATGGTGGGAGCAGAGATGATTAGTGGCTATCGTCAGCCATGTCATCGTCTTGGCGCTTCGGTGATATGGCTTCGGTCATTCGACTGATCTTCCACTGTTCGATCGTTGAGTTCCAAGGTGGCACAGTGTATGGGACGTGGCTTGCTGCGTGGCGGTGCGTCATGGCGTCGCGTCCGGTCCTGCACAGTGCAACGGGAAGACTGGTTGACTTTCAAAGATTGACTCCCGAGGCTCGTGAGCCTTCTTTGCCATCGGGAGTGTGACAGGACCGGTCATTAGGGGTGTTCTCCTTCGGGCGTATTTTTCTCTCATGCGCGGTACCTTCCCGGGGGGCGAACGGTCCTGTTGCCACATTGCCCATACTCTCGGGTCGGTGGGACGGCCATCACCTCTCCCGTCCCTGCGAGGCTCGTGCGTTATGGGCAGGAGCTGTCGCTGTCGTAGTTGGAGAATCTCTCCGTCAGTAAGGGGCGTCATCCGGTTGATTGTCCTTAAACGGAGTGAGAAGAGTGGAACCGTCGTATCAGTCTTCGGAGGAGGTATGGCAGTGGATACGGAGAGCGTGCACGAGCGGGGTGCTGTCGCCTCGCGGCGTCTAGTCAGTGTGGCCGCACCTTTAAAGTGGTCAGAGGGGTCCCTTGCGGTCCAAGATTGCCCTGCTGACGTCGATTGTGCATTGGATGCCTTTAGAGGGATCGCGCTCGAGAAGGATGAAGTGGCTCGGGCGAATCGGACATTTAGCGCCCGAGGGTGCCGCTGTCCCGAGCCCTCTCGTGGAGGCCCGGGGGAATCGGAGATTTGGCGTCCGTGGGTGCCGCTGTCCCGAACCCTCTGGTGGAGGCTCGGGCGAATCGGAGATTTGGTGCCCGAGGGTGCCGCCCGGCCTTACGGGAGGCCACTTTGGGCCTTCACGTGCGTAGCCTTCGTGGGCTTCGGGTGACCTTATTTGGGCCAGGCTGCGCTGAGGTTGCTTGTTTTTGCGTTGAAGTTGGGTATTCCATACTTTGGTACCCGACATCATCTACATGTGTGATTTTTTTGTTGAATTTAGATGATTTTTTTGCCGTGGTTTGCACAGGTTTTCATGAAGGTTGTGGTTTACACAGGATACGTTTCCTATTTACATAGACATAATGGCATGCGAAGGATACTGATAATCTCGGAATATCTCATTGGTGAGCTCAACTTGGAACACCTTCTCATTAGGATCCAAATCCTTTGGTGGTTCCAGTAAGGAGAAAGGGGTTCTCTTTAGGAGGGGCATTGGATTCCTGTTATAGAACCTCTACAAAAGGCACGACTTATTTGACACCTGAAAAATGTTTACAGTTGCTATACGATGTTCTTCATTGAAATCTCTATGCCCCTGGCCATCACAACCACACAGATAAAATCATGAATACCATAAAAGGGGCATGGTTAACATGTAAATCCAGATAAATGTCGAAGTATTTGTGCAGCAATGCACCCGTATATGTTATTTTTGGCATATTTTATAGTATCATAAAGTAATAAAATCAATTAATTAACACGCAAGGTTCCACATTGTCTCTGTGTCGAAGTCTGTTATTTAAGAGAGAATCCATAGAAAAGAACAATTATCACCAAACTTATATCTGATAGACTGATACAGAAGCAGAAAATCAGCAAGCAAAGAAGTTGCTTTGATTACATCAATGATACCTTTAATCCAGAAGCATAAATGACAACAGGTGAACGGCCATGTTTCACACAAGATGCAAGGCGGTATAATCTGTCTCCACTCGCGATCTCTTCCGAGCCAAAGATCAAGAGCATAAACGCACAACAATGTACTATGAAAAATTGACAATTCAATGCGAATTCCAAAGAACCAGCAAACACTCCCACTGACCCTTGTGATCACCGACCCCACACTCAAATCGTCAATTCCCGCGCGAATAAGCACCTCACGCCCCACAAAACTCGATTCGGAAAAAAAAAGCGCATTACCCAGGTCGCATCAGAAACCCCTAGAAAGCCTCCTTAGAACCCTAGCTCACCTTAACCCACGCCTGCCACCGATTACCCCTGAACCATTCGCACTCAAACAGACCCACAAGGGCACCAGCGATCAAGAGACTGAAAACCCACGAAAAAAGGTCATTTTTGCACGCTCGAACACGCAGAAAGGACGTCGCACAGAAACAAAGGGCAAGGTTCCCGGGCCTCACCGACGAGTTTCGCTGGTACGGCATGGCCGGCGGTGGTGCGGGGTGCCGCAGTGTCGAGGAGGAGCTGCAGCGACGGAAGAGGTACGGCGTAGCGCGGTCGCCGACACGAGCGCGCCCCGGCGCGGGGTGAAGGCGGAGCTCAGGAAAGCCCCGAGCGCCGCCCGCTGAGCGCTTGGCGCTCGAGCTTCCGACTTGGAAGAGGGAGGGAGATTGGAGAACTCGAGAACAGGGGGCGAGGCAGAGAAACGGGAGAAGGAACGCCGGATGACATTTATAGCGGTTTGATGTGGCCAAATGGACCGTTGCTCGCTTAAATCTCTGGTGAGCGTTTTTGCAGGAAGGTACCTCGGTTTTGTGGTTATTTAGTCACATAATCATGTTGGAGCTGGATGAAGTTTGAGAAATGTGTTACCCCTTCTTAGAAAGTCTAGAACATACAATGCATTTCCACATAAAGAGTTATGTTGCACATGGTTGCTAATTCTTTACTAAGATGGCCATATAAGTATTAAGATTCTTTAATAGAGAATGTTTGCCTTCTAATATAATAATATTATTGAGAAGCCACAAAATCGAATAGCGCATATTCTCTTAGGCGATTAAGCTTATGTCAAAATGGAGAATGCATCCCTCTTCTATCATACATGAATTGAATTTACTTTATAGATGTTTTTGCAAATGATGCCTCAGATTTGATAAATTAGTATATTTTGGCTGCAGCCTATCTTCTGTGAGCGTATATTTTTTGTGAAATTATTGCTCTCTTTATTATTGTCGATTGTCGTTGAATGATTATTATTTGCGTCAAAAGAAAAGATTCCGTAGCGGTGCTTACTAAAGTATGCCTTTATTGAGAGAATAGTCAAAAGAAGAATCAGTTTCTTCAGGATGCATCGCTAGTATTAAATGAGTTGGTGTGAGATACAGATATGCGTATTATTTCACAAGTCGATATTAATTTTTAATGGAAATATCTAACTTTTCGGAGAATCCAAAGTGGAGTATGAGATATTTATGCACAAGATGTGAATCCTGTGTGGAGAATGTGATCATTTATATGGTAGAACATGATACAAATATAGATTATATGATCATTATCGCGAAGGATAAATCTGATGTGGAGTATATTTACATGTACCGTTGCACAGATACTTTTATGAACAAGTTAGGGTCCCGCATGACGCTAAGCCCTAGCTACACTCGGATCAATCAAACAAATGGATTGGGGCTACATCCACTAGTTACGCTTATACTCCCTCCGTCCCATATTAGATGACGCTATGGGAAACGTGCGGGTCAAACTTTCTCAACTTTGACTAGATTTATAGAAAATATGTGCAATATTTTTATTTCCAAATAATTTTGTTAAAAAACTAGATTTAAAGATCTTTCTAATGATACTAGTTGTGTACATTTGATATGAATACTTTTAATATAAAATTAGTCAAAGTTGAGAAAAACTGAGTTCTCGGGAAGCGAGAATGACATCTATTTTGGAACGAAGGGAGTATACTCCTATTTATAGTGGATCAACCACCATAGGTTTAATGGACCCTCATCCGACCTCCCTGAGAGGCCTTTGACCTATACGAGTGTGTCCTACTAACATATCCAACCTTGATGACTTGGCTACTCGTTGCCCCACGAGTCCAGCCCATTGAGTGAGAGGGGAGTGAAAGGATCAAGATACCAAAAGAGGGTTGAGTTGGACTAATTCTAAATTTTCGTAACATAATTAAATCCTAACACTTAGCCCATTTCACCCCTAGTGCCTAAAGGTAGTTCAATTGTTCTACCGTACAAAAGTTTTGCACCCTAAGTTCCAATCTTGCTTTAGCTGACAATTCTAGGAATGTAAAGCAATGAAATGAACTGCTCAAATGTAAATGGGGAAAGTAAAGAGAGGAAGGAACACGATGATGTTTTTCCTGAGAGATCGGGAACTCGACACTATACACTAGCCCTCGTTGGAACACCCCTGCAAGGGTATCACCACTAAAAGGTACCGATATTTTGAAAGATGAGATAAAACATATGGAAGGGGATCTGGTAGAGCTTTTTTCTCTTAAATTCCCTTTATGGCTGGATATAGAGAAAGGGGATTCTTTCTTTAATCTCATGGAGATAGTTAGGGCCAAGCCGTCTCCTCCACTTTTTCCCCTCATATAGGTGGGAGGGTGAAAGGTCCTAAATGGCTAGAGGGGGGTGAATAGCCTATAAAAATCTACAAACAACGCTTTACAAGACGATTAGTAACAATAGCAAGCTTTACAAAACACTAGCTCTAAACTATGCTATGCAAGCCACCTAGACAAGTATACTACACTATGATCACTAGTTCACACTCAAAGGCTATGTCACTACTATACACTACTCCTAAGTGAGCAACTAACTAACAAGCTACACACGAGAGTAAGTACACAAAAGTAAAGAGAAAAGGTGATTTCAATACCCCCGGTGTAGAGAAGATATGAAGTCCAATATAACCAATCAATCACATATAAGGAAAAACTTGGTAGAGAGATGACACAAGATTTTTTACCGAGGTTCACTTGCTTGCCGGCAAGGTAGTCCTCGTTGTAGCGATACACCCACTTGGAGGTTCACGCGCTAATTGGCATCACACGCCAAACCCTTCTCAAGTGGGTTTTCTGGTAACCAAAAATACGAACTTTCTAAAATTTTTCTTGCAAAGTGTGTGGAGCATGTAGAATCTAGGTAGAACCCCGACTAACCCACTAACCACCGTTGCATTCATATAGAATTGATTGTAGGAGGTTGTCGGAGTTCCTATGTCGGTTTAGGGTTCTGTGTGTTGGAGGGCACAAATTCATAGTGAATCCCCTATTGAACCTATTTTCAGTCTTCCTTGAATCCTGTTCGAACTCTTATCAGATCCCCTCATTGGGATCATCTCAATTTCCCTCTCGAATCTCACCTCGAAATCTTTGCAACATAAACGGAAAATCCCTTCCTTTCTCCTGGGCCAAAACCTCTCTTCCCCTCCTACTAGCCAGCCGGCCCATCTCTTTGCCGCGCGGCCAGCCTACAGACAGCGTACTAAGCCATACCATCCATACGTGTATGTATGTATATGGACGTACACGTACCATGCCTCAATAAGAAGCAAGCCGGAGCCTGATCACAGTAGCAGCATGACTTGACCAGGCCCAAACCAAGGCAGCAGGCTGCACAAGCTAGCATACGTGCATGTGCATGCTCCTGTGCCAATTGCATACATGTATGTATATTCATACAAGGGGTCCGGCAAGCCAACAGGCTGCACAACCGTGCATGCTCCTATAACCGTTCACTTAGTACGTAAATCACGTAAGTAGGCAGCCACCTGGGCATGCATGACACAGGCTACCATGCAAAGACTCTATATACGTGTGTATGTATACACATACAAATGCCCCAACCCTTACCGAAAACTGCCGGCCAGCAGCAACGACGCCCAACTCCACTTCTGTCGACCGCACGTAAGCAGCACGCGCTTCATCCAGTCCACGCACGCGCCTGCTCCCCGCATGCGGCCTGCTCACGCGCCCTGCCCTGCAGTCTCGCTATCCCGGCCCAGCTGGCCACTCGGCCCAGTGGCCCGGGCAGCTAGCGCCCCTGCCCTAAACCTGGAGCGCTCGCTCTCCACTCACTGGGAGCCGCCGCCGCCGCCGCTACGCACTTCCCCGCACGCCCTGGCCTCCACCATGCGATGGGTGCCACGTGCCCCGGCACGGAAGTCAAAAATCGCCACCGTCCGTTGCCGCGGAGCCCTAGCTCGAGCCACTACAAAAGTTGCAGCTGCTGCTTCGTCTCCGAGCTTCCCAAGCCGCCGCCGCCATGCCATTCCTCCCGTCCTCTTCCCTGCAGCTGGCCGCCACAGCAGCGTCACCGCGCGGCCGCCTC